>CM061031.1:46636243-46960379 GCA_030763125.1 Hippophae gyantsensis
ATTATAATAGTCATTTTGAGTCCCGAATCAAAGGTTATAAATGTTTAATGTTACAAACCCAATTTATCACTTTTTTTAAACTATGAGTTGTAGAAGCTATTCACTTTTGTTTTTGTTTTTTGAAGATCGAATATATCTTGAACATACAAAAAAAGAAACAGAAAACAATACGAATAATTAAAAAAATGGAGAAATATAAGCCAAAGACGAAAACAAAGACAACAAAATTGGAAGAAAACAAAAGACTTGAACACAATATTTATTTTATTTTTGGTGATTTGTGACTCAAGAAGGCAGAAACCAATTAAGCCCTTGATAAGTATTGTAAACGAGGGAATTTTAACTCAAAAATGATGAGAATAAAGCAAAATTGTGTTTGGTTTTAGACTCGAAAAGAGCTTCAATTTAATATATTATAATAGTCATTTTGATTCCCGAATCAAAGGTTATAATTGTTTAATGTTACAAACCCAATTTATCACTTTTTTTTAAACTGTGAGTTGTAGAAGCTATTCACTTTTGTTTTTTTTTTGAAGATCAAATATATCTTGAACATACAAAAAAGAAACAGAAAACAATACGAATAATTAAAAAAATGGAGAAATATAAGCCAAAGACGAAAACAAAGACAACAAAATTGGAAGAAAACAAAAGACTTGAACACAATATTTATTTTATTTTTGGTGATTTGTGACTCAAGAAGGCAGAAACCAATTAAGCCCTTGATAAGTATTGTAAACGAGGGAATTTTAACTCAAAAATGATGAGAATAAAGCAAAATTGTGTTTGGTTTTAGACTCGAAAAGAGCTTCAATTTAATATATTATAATAGTCATTTTGATTCCCGAATCAAAGGTTATAATTGTTTAATGTTACAAACCCAATTTATCACTTTTTTTTAAACTGTGAGTTGTAGAAGCTATTCACTTTTGTTTTTTTTTTTGAAGATCAAATATATCTTGAACATACAAAAAAAGAAACAGAAAACAATACGAATAATTAAAAGAATGGAGAAATAAAAGCCAAAGACGAAAACAAAGACAACAAAATTGGAAGAAAACAAAAGACTTGAACACAATATTTATTTTATTTTTGGTGATTTGTGACTCAAGAAGGCAGAAACCAATTAAGCCCTTGATAAGTATTGTAAACGAGGGAATTTTAACTCAAAAATGATGAGAATAAAGCAAAATTGTGTTTGGTTTTAGGAATCGAAAAGAGCTTCAATTTAATATATTATAATAGTCATTTTGATTCCCGAGTCAAAAGTTATAACTGTTTAATGTTACATATCTAATTTATCACTTTTTTTAAACCGTGAGTTGTAGCAGCTATCCACTTTTGTTTTTGGTTTTTGAAGATCAAATATATCTTGAACATACAAAAAAAGAAACAGAAAACAATACGAATAATTAAAAAAAATAGCGAAATAAAAGCCAAAGACGAAAACAAAGACAACAAAATTGGAAGAAAACAAAAGACTTGAACACAATATTTATTTTATTTTTGGTGATTTGTGACTCAAGAAGGCAGAAACCAATTAAGCCCTTGATAAGTATTGTAAACGAGGGAATTTTAACTCAAAAATGATGAGAATAAAGCAAAATTGTGTTTGGTTTTAGACTCGAAAAGAGCTTCAATTTAATATATTATAATAGTCATTTTGATTCCCGAATCAAAGGTTATAATTGTTTAATGTTACAAACCCAATTTATCACTTTTTTTTAAACTGTGAGTTGTAGAAGCTATTCACTTTTGTTTTTGTTTTTTGAAGATCGAATATATCTTGAACATACAAAAAAAGAAACAGAAAACAATACGAATAATTAAAAAAATGGAGAAATATAAGCCAAAGACGAAAACAAAGACAACAAAATTGGAAGAAAACAAAAGACTTGAACACAATATTTATTTTATTTTTGGTGATTTGTGACTCAAGAAGGCAGAAACCAATTAAGCCCTTGATAAGTATTGTAAACGAGGGAATTTTAACTCAAAAATGATGAGAATAAAGCAAAATTGTGTTTGGTTTTAGACTCGAAAAGAGCTTCAATTTAATATATTATAATAGTCATTTTGATTCCCGAATCAAAGGTTATAATTGTTTAATGTTACAAAGCCAATTTATCACTTTTTTTAAACCGTGAGTTGTAGCAGCTATCCACTTTTGTTTTTGGTTTTTGAAGATCAAATATATCTTGAACATACAAAATAAGAAACAGAAAACAATACGAATAATTAAAAAAATGGAGAAATAAAAGCCAAAGACGAAAACAAAGACAACAAAATTGGAAGAAAACAAAAGACTTGAACACAATATTTATTTTATTTTTGGTGATTTGTGACTCAAGAAGGCAGAAACCAATTAAGCCCTTGATAAGTATTGTAAACGAGGGAATTTTAACTCAAAAATGATGAGAATAAAGCAAAATTGTGTTTGGTTTTAGACTCGAAAAGAGCTTCAATTTAATATATTATAATAGTCATTTTGTTTCCCGAATCAAAGGTTATAATTGTTTAATGTTACAAACCCAATTTATCACTTTTTTTTAAACTGTGAGTTGTAGAAGCTATTCACTTTTGTTTTTGTTTTTTGAAGATCAAATATATCTTGAACATACAAAAAAAGAAACAGAAAACAATACGAATAATTAAAAAAATGGAGAAATAAAAGCCAAAGACGAAAACAAAGACAACAAAATTGGAAGAAAACAAAAGACTTGAACACAATATTTATTTTATTTTTGGTGATTTGTGACTCAAGAAGGTAGAAACCAATTAAGCCCTTGATAAGTATTGTAAACGAGGGAATTTTAACTCAAAAATGATGAGAATAAAGCAAAATTGTGTTTGGTTTTAGACTCGAAAAGAGCTTCAATTTAATATATTATAATAGTCATTTTGATTCCCGAATCAAAGGTTATAATTGTTTAATGTTACAAAGCCAATTTATCACTTTTTTTTAAACTGTGAGTTGTAGAAGCTATTCACTTTTGTTTTTGTTTTTTGAAGATCAAATATATCTTGAACATACAAAAAAAAACATAAAACAATACGAATAATTAAAAAAAAACAGCAAAATACAAAGCCAAAGACGAAAACAAAGACAACAAAATTGGAAGAAAACAAAAGACTTGAACACAATATTTATTTTATTTTTGGTGATTTGTGACTCAAGAAGGCAGAAACCAATTAAGCCCTTGATAAGTATTGTAAACGAGGGAATTTTAACTCAAAAATGATGAGAATAAAGCAAAATTGTGTTTGGTTTTAGACTCGAAAAGAGCTTCAATTTAATATATTATAATAGTCATTTTGATTCCCGAATCAAAGGTTATAATTGTTTAATGTTACAAAGCCAATTTATCACTTTTTTTAAACTGTGAGTTGTAGAAGCTATTCACTTTTGTTTTTGTTTTTTGAAGATCAAATATATCTTGAACATACAAAAAAAGAAACATAAAACAATACGAATAATTAAAAAAAAAAGAAATAAAAGCCAAAGACGAAAACAAAGACAACAAAATTGGAAGAAAACAAAAGACTTGAGCACAATATTTATTTTATTTTTGGTGATTTGTGACTCAAGAAGGCAGAAACCAATTAAGCCCTTGATAAGTATTGTAAACGAGGGAATTTTAACTCAAAAATGATGAGAATAAAGCAAAATTGTGTTTGGTTTTAGACTCGAAAAGAGCTTCAATTTAATATATTATAATAGTCATTTTGATTCCCGAATCAAAGGTTATAATTGTTTAATGTTACAAAACCAATTTATCACCCTTTTTTTAAACTGTGAGTTGTACAAAATATTCACTTTTGTTTTTGTTTTTTGAAGATCAAATATATCTTGAACATACAAAAAAAGAAACAGAAAACAATACGAATAATTAAAAAAATGGAGAAATAAAAGCCAAAGACGAAAACAAAGACAACAAAATTGGAAGAAAACAAAAGACTTGAACACAATATTTATTTTATTTTTGGTGATTTGTGACTCAAGAAGGCAGAAACCAATTAAGCCCTTGATAAGTATTGTAAACGAGGGAATTTTAACTCAAAAATGATGAGAATAAAGCAAAATTGTGTTTGGTTTTAGACTCGAAAAGAGCTTCAATTTAATATATTATAATAGTCATTTTGTTTCCCGAATCAAAGGTTATAATTGTTTAATGTTACAAACCCAATTTATCACTTTTTTTAAACTGTGAGTTGTAGAAGCTATTCACTTTTGTTTTTGTTTTTTGAAGATCAAATATATCTTGAACATACAAAAAAAGAAACAGAAAACAATACGAATAATTAAAAAAATGGAGAAATAAAAGCCAAAGACGAAAACAAAGACAACAAAATTGGAAGAAAACAAAAGACTTGAACACAATATTTATTTTATTTTTGGTGATTTGTGACTCAAGAAGGTAGAAACCAATTAAGCCCTTGATAAGTATTGTAAACGAGGGAATTTTAACTCAAAAATGATGAGAATAAAGCAAAATTGTGTTTGGTTTTAGACTCGAAAAGAGCTTCAATTTAATATATTATAATAGTCATTTTGATTCCCGAATCAAAGGTTATAATTGTTTAATGTTACAAAGCCAATTTATCACTTTTTTTTAAACTGTGAGTTGTAGAAGCTATTCACTTTTGTTTTTGTTTTTTGAAGATCAAATATATCTTGAACATACAAAAAAAGAAACAGAAAACAATACGAATAATTAAAAAAATGGAGAAATATTTGCCAAAGACGAAAACAAAGACAACAAAATTGGAAGAAAACAAATGACTTGAACACAATATTTATTTTATTTTTGGTGATTTGTGACTCAAGAAGTAGAAACCAATTGAGCCCTTGATAAGTATTGTAAACGAGGGAATTATAACTCAAAAATGATGAGAATAAAGCAAAATTGTGTTTGGTTTTAGACTCGAAAAGAGCTTCAATTTAATATATTATAATAGTCATTTTGATTCCCGAATCAAAGGTTATAATTGTTTAATGTTACAAAGCCAATTTATCACTTTTTTTTAAACTGTGAGTTGTAGAAGCTATTCACTTTTGTTTTTGTTTTTTGAAGATCAAATATATCTTGAACAAACAAAAAAGGAAACAGAAAACAATTCGAATAATTTAAAAAAAAAGAGCAATATAATAGCCAAAGACGAAAACAAAGACAACAAAATTGGAAGAAAACAAATGACTTGAACACAATATTTATTTTATTTTTGGTGATTTGTGACTCAAGAAGGCAGAAACCAATTAAGCCCTTGATAAGTATTGTAAACGAGGGAATTTTAACTCAAAAATGATGAGAATAAAGCAAAATTGTGTTTGGTTTTAGACTCGAAAAGAGCTTCAATTTAATATATTATAATAGTCATTTTGAGTCCCGAATCAAAGGTTATAATTGTTTAATGTTACAAACCCAATTTATCACTTTTTTAAACTGTGAGTTGTAGAAGCTATTCACTTTTGTTTTTGTTTTTCGAAGATCAAATATATCTTGAACATACAAAAAAAGAAACATAAAACAATACGAATAATTAAAAAAATGGAGAAATAAAAGCCAAAGACGAAAACAAAGACAACAAAATTGGAAGAAAACAAAAGACTTGAACACAATATTTATTTTATTTTTGGTGATTTGTGACTCAAGAAGCCAGAAACCAATTAAGCCCTTGATAAGTATTGTAAACGAGGGAATTTTAACTCAAAAATGATGAGAATAAAGCAAAATTGTGTTTGGTTTTAGACTCGAAAAGAGCTTCAATTTAATATATTATAATAGTCATTTTGTTTCCCGAATCAAAGGTTATAATTGTTTAATGTTACAAACCCAATTTATCACTTTTTTTTAAATTGTGAGTTGTAGAAGCTATTCACTTTTGTTTTTGTTTTTTGAAGATCGAATATATCTTGAACATACAAAAAAAGAAACAGAAAACAATACGAATAATTAAAAAAATGGAGAAATATAAGCCAAAGACGAAAACAAAGACAACAAAATTGGAAGAAAACAAAAGACTTGAACACAATATTTATTTTATTTTTGGTGATTTGTGACTCAAGAAGGCAGAAACCAATTAAGCCCTTGATAAGTATTGTAAACGAGGGAATTTTAACTCAAAAATGATGAGAATAAAGCAAAATTGTGTTTGGTTTTAGACTCGAAAAGAGCTTCAATTTAATATATTATAATAGTCATTTTGATTCCCGAGTCAAAAGTTATAACTGTTTAATGTTACATATCTAATTTATCACTTTTTTTAAACCGTGAGTTGTAGAAGCTATTCACTTTTGTTTTTGTTTTTTGAAGATCAAATATATCTTGAACATACAAAAAAAGAAACAGAAAACAATACGAATAATTAAAAAAATGGAGAAATAAAAGCCAAAGACGAAAACAAAGACAACAAAATTGGAAGAAAACAAAAGACTTGAACACAATATTTATTTTATTTTTGGTGATTTGTGACTCAAGAAGGGAGAAACCAATTAAGCCCTTGATAAGTATTGTAAACGAGGGAATTTTAACTCAAAAATGATGAGAATAAAGCAAAATTGTGTTTGGTTTTAGACTCGAAAAGAGCTTCAATTTAATATATTATAATAGTCATTTTGATTCCCGAATCAAAGGTTATAATTGTTTAATGTTACAAAGCCAATTTATCACTTTTTTTTAAACTGTGAGTTGTAGAAGCTATTCACTTTTGTTTTTGTTTTTTGAAGATCAAATATATCTTGAACATACAAAAAAAGAAACATAAAACAATACGAATAATTAAAAAAAACAGCGAAATAAAAGCCAAAGACGAAAACAAAGACAACAAAATTGGAAGAAAACAAAAGACTTGAGCACAATATTTATTTTATTTTTGGTGATTTGTGACTCAAGAAGGCAGAAACCAATTAAGCCCTTGATAAGTATTGTAAACGAGGGAATTTTAACTCAAAAATGATGAGAATAAAGCAAAATTGTGTTTGGTTTTAGACTCGAAAAGAGCTTCAATTTAATATATTATAATAGTCATTTTGTTTCCCGAATCAAAGGTTATAATTGTTTAATGTTACAAACCCAATTTATCACTTTTTTTAAACTGTGAGTTGTAGAAGCTATTCACTTTTGTTTTTGTTTTTTGAAGATCAAATATATCTTGAACATACAAAAAAGAAACAGAAAACAATACGAATAATTAAAAAAAATGGAGAAATAAAAGCCAAAGACGAAAACAAAGACAACAAAATTGGAAGAAAACAAAAGACTTGAACACAATATTTATTTTATTTTTGGTGATTTGTGACTCAAGAAGGCAGAAACCAATTAAGCCCTTGATAAGTATTGTAAACGAGGGAATTTTAACTCAAAAATGATGAGAATAAAGCAAAATTGTGTTTGGTTTTAGACTCGAAAAGAGCTTCAATTTAATATATTATAATAGTCATTTTGTTTCCCGAATCAAAGGTTATAATTGTTTAATGTTACAAACCCAATTTATCATTTTTTTAAACTGTGAGTTGTAGAAGCTATTCACTTTTGTTTTTGTTTTTGAAGATCAAATAAATCTTGAACATACAAAAAAAGAAACAGAAAACAATACGAATAATTAAAAAAAAGGGAGAAATAAAAGCCAAAGAAGAAAACAAAGACAACAAAATTGGAAGAAAACAAAAGACTTGAAACACAATATTTATTTTATTTTTGGTGATTTGTGACTCAAGAAAGCAAAACCAATTAAGCCCTTGATAAGTATTGTAAACGAGGGAATTTTAACTCAAAAATGATGAGAATAAAGCAAAATTGTGTTTGGTTTTAGACTCGAAAAGAGCTTCAATTTAATATATTATAATAGTCATTTTGATTCCCGAATCAAAGGTTATAATTGTTTAATGTTACATATCTAATTTATCACTTTTTTTAAACTCTGAGTTGTAGAAGCTATTCACTTTTGTTTTTGTTTTTTGAAGATCAAATATATCTTGAACATACAAAAAAGAAACAGAAAACAATACGAATAATTAAAAAAATGGAGAAATATAAGCCAAAGACGAAAACAAAGACAACAAAATTGGAAGAAAACAAAAGACTTGAACACAATATTTATTTTATTTTTGGTGATTTGTGACTCAAGAAGGCAGAAACCAATTAAGCCCTTGATAAGTATTGTAAACGAGGGAATTTTAACTCAAAAATGATGAGAATAAAGCAAAATTGTGTTTGGTTTTAGACTCGAAAAGAGCTTCAATTTAATATATTATAATAGTCATTTTGATTCCCGAATCAAAGGTTATAATTGTTTAATGTTACAAACCCAATTTATCACTTTTTTTTAAACTGTGAGTTGTAGAAGCTATTCACTTTTGTTTTTTTTTTTGAAGATCAAATATATCTTGAACATACAAAAAAAGAAACAGAAAACAATACGAATAATTAAAAAAATGGAGAAATAAAAGCCAAAGACGAAAACAAAGACAACAAAATTGGAAGAAAACAAAAGAGTTGAACACAAAATTTGTTTTATTTTTGGTGATTTGTGACTCAAGAAGACTGAAACCAATTAAGCCCTAGATAAGTATTGTAAACGAGGGAATTATAACTCAAAAATGATGAGAATAAAGCAAAATTGTGTTTGGTTTTAGACTCGAAAAAAGCTTCAATTTAATATATTATAATAGTCATTTTGATTCCCGAATCAAAGGTTATAATTGTTTAATGTTACAAACCCAATTTATCACTTTTTTTTAAACTGTGAGTTGTAGAAGCTATTCACTTTTGTTTTTGTTTTTCTACCATAGAATATATCTTGAACATACAAATAAAGAAACATAAATCAATACGAATAATTAAAAAAATGGAGAAATAAAAGCCAAAGACGAAAACAAAGACAACAAAATTGGAAGAAAACAAAAGACTTGAACACAATATTTATTTTATTTTTGGTGATTTGTGACTCAAGAAGGCAGAAACCAATTAAGCCCTTGATAAGTATTGTAAACGAGGGAATTTTAACTCAAAAATGATGAGAATAAAGCAAAATTGTGTTTGGTTTTAGACTCGAAAAGAGCTTCAATTTAATATATTATAATAGTCATTTTGTTTCCCGAATCAAAGGTTATAATTGTTTAATGTTACAAACCCAATTTATCACTTTTTTTTAAACTGTGAGTTGTAGAAGCTATTCACTTTTGTTTTTGTTTTTTGAAGATCAAATATATCTTGAACATACAAAAAAAAAACATAAAACAATACGAATAATTTAAAAAAAAAGAAATAAAAGCCAAAGACGAAAACAAAGACAACAAAATTGGAAGAAAACAAAAGACTTGAACACAATATTTATTTTATTTTTGGTGATTTGTGACTCAAGAAGGCAGAAACCAATTAAGCCCTTGATAAGTATTGTAAACGAGGGAATTTTAACTCAAAAATGATGAGAATAAAGCAAAATTGTGTTTGGTTTTAGACTCGAAAAGAGCTTCAATTTAATATATTATAATAGTCATTTTGATTCCCGAATCAAAGGTTATAATTGTTTAATGTTACAAACCCAATTTATCACTTTTTTTTAAACTATGTGTTGTAGAAGCTATTCACTTTTGTTTTTGTTATTTGAAGATCAAATATATCTTGAACATGTAAAAAAATAAACAGAAAACAATACGAATAATTAAAAAAATGGAGAAATAAAAGCCAAAGACGAAAACAAAGACAACAAAATTGGAAGAAAACAAAAGACTTGAACACAATATTTATTTTATTTTTGGTGATTTGTGACTCAAGAAGGCAGAAACCAATTAAGCCCTTGATAAGTATTGTAAACGAGGGAATTTTAACTCAAAAATGATGAGAATAAAGCAAAATTGTGTTTGGTTTTAGACTCGAAAAGAGCTTCAATTTAATATATTATAATAGTCATTTTGTTTCCCGAATCAAAGGTTATAATTGTTTAATGTTACAAACCCAATTTATCACTTTTTTAAAACTGTGAGTTGTAGAAGCTATTCACTTTTGTTTTTGTTTTTGAAGATCGAATATATCTTGAACATACAAAAAAAGAAACAGAAAACAATACGAATAATTAAAAAAATGGAGAAATATAAGCCAAAGACGAAAACAAAGACAACAAAATTGGAAGAAAACAAAAGACTTGAACACAATATTTATTTTATTTTTGGTGATTTGTGACTCAAGAAGGCAGAAACCAATTAAGCCCTTGATAAGTATTGTAAACGAGGGAATTTTAACTCAAAAATGATGAGAATAAAGCAAAATTGTGTTTGGTTTTAGACTCGAAAAGAGCTTCAATTTAATATATTATAATAGTCATTTTGATTCCCGAATCAAAGGTTATAATTGTTTAATGTTACATATCTAATTTATCACTTTTTTTAAACCGTGAGTTGTAGCAGCTATCCAATTTTGGTTTTGTTTTTTGAAGATCAAATATATCTTGAACATACAAAAAAAGAAACAGAAAACAATACGAATAATTAAAAAAAATGGAGAAATAAAAGTAAAAGACGAAAACAAAGCCAACAAAATTGGAAGAAAACAAAAGACTTGAGCACAATATTTATTTTATTTTTGGTGATTTGTGACTCAAGAAGGCGATAAACCAATTAAGCCCTTGATAAGTATTGTAAACGAGGGTATTTTAAGTCAAAAATGATGAGAATAAAGCAAAATTGTGTTTGGTTTTAGACTCGAAAAGAGCTTCAATTTAATATATGATAATAGTCATTTTGAGTCCCGAATCAAAAGTTATAAATGTTTAATGTTACAAACCCAATTTATCACTTTTTTAAACTGTGAGTTGTAGAAGCCATTCACTTTTGTTTTTGTTTTTTGAAGATCAAATATATCTTGAACATACAAAAAAAGAAACATAAAACAATACGAATAATTAAAAAAATGGAGAAATAAATACCAAAGACGAAAACAAAGACAACAAAATTGGAAGAAAACAAAAGACTTGAACACAATATTTATTTTATTTTATGTCATTTGTGGCTCAAGAAGGCCGAAACCAATTAAGCCCTTGATAAGTATTGTAAACGAGGGAATTTTAACTCAAAAATGATGAGAATAAAGCAAAATTGTGTTTGGTTTTAGACTCGAAAAGAGCTTCAATTTAATATATTATAATAGTCATTTTGATTCCCGAATCAAAGGTTATAATTGTTTAATGTTACAAACCCAATTTATCACTTTTTTTTAAACTGTGAGTTGTAGAAGCTATTCACTTTTGTTTTTGTTTTTTGAAGATCAAATATATCTTGAACATACAAAAAAGAAACCGAAAACAATACGAATAATTAAAAAAATGGAGAAATAAAAGCCAAAGACGAAAACAAAGACAACAAAATTGGAAGAAAACAAAAGACTTGAACACAATATTTATTTTATTTTTGGTGATTTGTGACTCAAGAAGGCAGAAACCAATTAAGCCCTTGATAAGTATTGTAAACGAGGGAATTTTAACTCAAAAATGATGAGAATAAAGCAAAATTGTGTTTGGTTTTAGACTCGAAAAGAGCTTCAATTTAATATATTATAATAGTCATTTTGATTCCCGAATCAAAGGTTATAATTGTTTAATGTTACAAAGCCAATTTATCACTTTTTTAAACTGTGAGTTGTAGAAGCTATTCACTTTTGTTTTTGTTTTTTGAAGATCAAATATATCTTGAACATACAAAAAAAGAAACATAAAACAATACGAATAATTAAAAAAAACTGCGAAATAAAAGCCAAAGACGAAAACAAAGACAACAAAATTGGAAGAAAACAAAAGACTTGAACACAATATTTATTTTATTTTTGGTGATTTGTGACTCAAGAAGGGAGAAACCAATTAAGCCCTTGATAAGTATTGTAAACGAGGGAATTTTAACTCAAAAATGATGAGAATAAAGCAAAATTGTGTTTGGTTTTAGACTCGAAAAGAGCTTCAATTTAATATATTATAATAGTCATTTTGTTTCCCGAATCAAAGGTTATAATTGTTTAATGTTACAAACCCAATTTATCACTTTTTTTTAAACTGTGAGTTGTAGAAGCTATTCACTTTTGTTTTTTTTTTTGAAGATCGAATATATCTTGAACATACAAAAAAAGAAACAGAAAACAATACGAATAATTAAAAAAATGGAGAAATATAAGCCAAAGACGAAAACAAAGACAACAAAATTGGAAGAAAACAAAAGACTTGAACACAATATTTATTTTATTTTTGGTGATTTGTGACTCAAGAAGCAGGAAACCAATTAAGCCCTTCATAAGTATTGTAAACGAGGGAATTATAACTCAAAAATGATGAGAATAAAGCAAAATTGTGTTTGCTTTTAGACTCGAAAAGAGCTTCAATTTAATATATTATAATAGTCATTTTGATTCCCGAATCAAAAGTTATAACTGTTTAATGTTACATATCTAATTTATCACTTTTTTTAAACCGTGAGTTGTAGCAGCTATCCACTTTTGTTTTTGGTTTTTGAAGATCAAATATATCTTGAACATACAAAAAAAGAAACAGAAAACAATACGAATAATTAAAAAAATGGAGAAATAAAAACCAAAGACGAAAACAAAGACAACAAAATTGGAAGAAAACAAAAGACTTGAACACAATATTTATTTTATTTTTGGTGATTTGTGACTCAAGAAGGCAGAAACCAATTAAGCCCTTGATAAGTATTGTAAACGAGGGAATTTTAACTCAAAAATGATGAGAATAAAGCAAAATTGTGTTTGGTTTTAGACTCGAAAAGAGCTTCAATTTAATATATTATAATAGTCATTTTGATTCCCGAATCAAAGGTTATAATTGTTTAATGTTACAAAGCCAATTTATCACTTTTTTTTAAACTGTGAGTTGTAGTTTGTTTTTGTTTTTTGAAGATCAAATATATCTTGAACATACAAAAAAGAAATAGCAAACAATACGAATAATTTAAAAAAACTGCAAAATAAATGCCAAACACGAAAACAAAGACAACAAAATTGGAAGAAAACAAAAGACTTGAACACAATATTTATCTTATTTTTGGTGATTTGTGACTGAAGAAGGCAGAAACCAATTAAGCCCTTGATAAGTATTGTAAACGAGGGAATTATAACTCAAAAATGATGAGAATAAAGCAAAATTGTGTTTGGTTTTAGACTCGAAAAGAGCTTCAATTTAATATATTATAATAGTCATTTTGATTCCCGAATCAAAGGTTATAATTGTTTAATGTTACAAACCCAATTTATCACTTTTTTTTAAATTGTGAGTTGTAGAAGCTATTCACTTTTGTTTTTGTTTTTTGAAGATCGAATATATCTTGAACATACAAAAAAAAAACAGAAAACAATACGAATAATTAAAAAAATGGAGAAATATAAGCCAAAGACGAAAACAAAGACAACAAAATTGGAAGAAAACAAAAGACTTGAACACAATATTTATTTTATTTTTGGTGATTTGTGACTCAAGAAGGCAGAAACCAATTAAGCCCTTGATAAGTATTGTAAACGAGGGAATTTTAACTCAAAAATGATGAGAATAAAGCAAAATTGTGTTTGGTTTTAGACTCGAAAAGAGCTTCAATTTAATATATTATAATAGTCATTTTGATTCCCGAATCAAAGGTTATAATTGTTTAATGTTACAAACCCAATTTATCACTTTTTTTTAAACTGTGAGTTGTAGAAGCTATTCACTTTTGTTTTTGTTTTTGAAGATCAAATATATCTTGAACATACAAAAAAAGAAACATAAAACAATACGAATAATTAAAAAAATGGAGAAATAAAAGCCAAAGACGAAAACAAAGACAACAAAATTGGAAGAAAACAAATGACTTGAACACAATATTTATTTTATTTTTGGTGATTTGTGACTCAAGAAGCGAGAAACCAATTAAGCCCTTGATAAGTATTGTAAACGAGGGAATTTTAACTCAAAAATGATGAGAATAAAGCAAAATTGTGTTTGGTTTTAGACTCGAAAAGAGCTTCAATTTAATATATTATAATAGTCATTTTGTTTCCCGAATCAAAGGTTATAATTGTTTAATGTTACAAACCCAATTTATCACTTTTTTTTAAATTGTGAGTTGTAGAAGCTATTCACTTTTGTTTTTGTTTTTGAAGATCGAATATGTCTTGAACATACAAAAAAGAAACAGAAAACAATACGAATAATTAAAAAAATGGAGAAATAAAAGCCAAAGACGAAAACAAAGACAACAAAATTGGAAGAAAACAAAAGACTTGAACACAATATTTATTTTATTTTTGGTGATTTGTGACTCAAGAAGGCAGAAACCAATTAAGCCCTTGATAAGTATTGTAAACGAGGGAATTTTAACTCAAAAATGATGAGAATAAAGCAAAATTGTGTTTGGTTTTAGACTCGAAAAGAGCTTCAATTTAATATATTATAATAGTCATTTTGATTCCCGAATCAAAGGTTATAATTGTTTAATGTTAAAAACCCAATTTATCACTGTTTTTTAAACTGTGAGTTGTAGAAGCTATTCACTTTTGTTTTTGTTTTTTGAAGATCAAATATATCTTGAACATACAAAAAAGAAACCGAAAACAGTACGAATAATTAAAAAAAATGGAGAAATAAAAGCCAAAGACGAAAACAAAGACAACAAAATTGGAAGAAAACAAAAGACTTGAACACAATATTTATTTTATTTTTGGTGATTTGTGACTCAAGAAGGCAGAAACCAATTAAGCCCTTGATAAGTATTGTAAACGAGGGAATTTTAACTCAAAAATGATGAGAATAAAGCAAAATTGTGTTTGGTTTTAGACTCGAAAAGAGCTTC
Organism: Hippophae gyantsensis; assembly: GCA_030763125.1. NCBI lineage: Eukaryota > Viridiplantae > Streptophyta > Magnoliopsida > Rosales > Elaeagnaceae > Hippophae > Hippophae gyantsensis. Next base: position 46,651,065 of record CM061031.1, read on the forward strand.
AATTTAATATATTATAATAGTCATTTTGATTCCCGAATCAAAGGTTATAATTGTTTAATGTTACATATCTAATTTATCACTTTTTTTAAACCGTGAGTTGTAGCAGCTATCCACTTTTGTTTTTGGTTTTTGAAGATCAAATATATCTTGAACATACAAAAAAAGAAACAGAAAACAATACGAATAATTAAAAAAATGGAGAAATAAAAACCAAAGACGAAAACAAAGACAACAAAATTGGAAGAAAACAAAAGACTTGAACACAATATTTATTTTATTTTTGGTGATTTGTGACTCAAGAAGGCAGAAACCAATTAAGCCCTTGATAAGTATTGTAAACGAGGGAATTTTAACTCAAAAATGATGAGAATAAAGCAAAATTGTGTTTGGTTTTAGACTCGAAAAGAGCTTCAATTTAATATATTATAATAGTCATTTTGATTCCCGAATCAAAAGTTATAACTGTTTAATGTTACATATCTAATTTATCACTTTTTTTAAACCGTGAGTTGTAGCAGCTATCCACTTTTGTTTTTGGTTTTTGAAGATCAAATATATCTTGAACATACAAAAAAAGAAACAGAAAACAATACGAATAATTAAAAAAATGGAGAAATAAATACCAAAGACGAAAACAAAGACAACAAAATTGGAAGAAAACAAAAGACTTGAACACAATATTTATTTTATTTTTGGTGATTTGTGACTCAAGAAGGCAGAAACCAATTAAGCCCTTGATAAGTATTGTAAACGAGGGAATTTTAACTCAAAAATGATGAGAATAAAGCAAAATTGTGTTTGGTTTTAGACTCGAAAAGAGCTTCAATTTAATATATTATAATAGTCATTTTGTTTCCCGAATCAAAGGTTATAATTGTTTAATGTTACAAACCCAATTTATCACTTTTTTTTAAACTGTGAGTTGTAGAAGCTATTCACTTTTGTTTTTGTTTTTTGAAGATCAAATATATCTTGAACATACAAAAAAGAAACAGAAAACAATACGAATAATTAAAAAAATGGAGAAATAAAAGCCAAAGACGAAAACAAAGACAACAAAATTGGAAGAAAACAAAAGACTTGAACACAATATTTATTTTATTTTTGGTGATTTGTGACTCAAGAAGGCAGAAACCAATTAAGCCCTTGATAAGTATTGTAAACGAGGGAATTTTAACTCAAAAATGATGAGAATAAAGCAAAATTGTGTTTGGTTTTAGACTCGAAAAGAGCTTCAATTTAATATATTATAATAGTCATTTTGATTCCCGAATCAAAAGTTATAATTGTTTAATGTTACAAGCCAATTTACCACTTTTTTTAAACTGTGAGTTGTAGCAGCTATCCACTTTTGTTTTTGTTTTTTGAAGATCAAATATATCTTGAACATACAAAAAAAGAAACAGAAAACAATACGAATAATTAAAAAAATGGAGAAATAAAAGCCAAAGACGAAAACAAAGACAACAAAATTGGAAGAAAACAAAAGACTTGAACACAATATTTATTTTATTTTTGGTGATTTGTGACTCAAGAAGGCAGAAACCAATTAAGCCCTTGATAAGTATTGTAAACGAGGGAATTTTAACTCAAAAATGATGAGAATAAAGCAAAATTGTGTTTGGTTTTAGACTCGAAAAGAGCTTCAATTTAATATATTATAATAGTCATTTTGTTTCCCGAATCAAAGGTTATAATTGTTTAATGTTACAAACCCAATTTATCACTTTTTTTAAACTGTGAGTTGTAGAAGCTATTCACTTTTGTTTTTGTTTTTGAAGATCAAATATATCTTGAACATACAAAAAAGAAACCGAAAACAATACGAATAATTAAAAAAAATGGAGAAATAAAAGCCAAAGACGAAAACAAAGACAACAAAATTGGAAGAAAACAAAAGACTAGAACACAAAATTTATTTTATTTTTGGTGATTTGTGACTCAAGAAGGTAGAAACCAATTAAGCCCTTGATAAGTATTGTAAACGAGGGTATTTTAACTCAAAAATGATGAGAATAAAGCAAAATTGTGTTTGGTTTTAGACTCGAAAAGAGCTTCAATTTAATATATTATAATAGTCATTTTGTTTCCCGAATCAAAGGTTATAATTGTGTAATGTTACAAACCCAATTTATCACTTTTTTTTAAATTGTGAGTTGTAGAAGCTATTCACTTTTGTTTTTGTTTTTTGAAGATCGAATATGTCTTGAACATACAAAAAAAGAAACATAAAACAATACGAATAATTAAAAAAATGGAGAAATATAAGCCAAAGACGAAAACAAAGACAACAAAATTGGAAGAAAACAAAAGACTTGAACACAATATTTATTTTATTTTTGGTGATTTGTGACTCAAGAAGGCAGAAACCAATTAAGCCCTTGATAAGTATTGTAAACGAGGGAATTTTAACTCAAAAATGATGAGAATAAAGCAAAATTGTGTTTGGTTTTAGACTCGAAAAGAGCTTCAATTTAATATATTATAATAGTCATTTTGATTCCCGAGAAAAAAGTTATAACTGTTTAATGTTACATATCTAATTTATCACTTTTTTAAACCGTGAGTTGTAGCAGCTATCCACTTTTGTTTTTGGTTTTTGAAGATCAAATATATCTTGAACATACAAAAAAAAAACAGAAAACAATACGAATAATTAAAAGAATGGAGAAATAAAAGCCAAAGACGAAAACAAAGACAACAAAATTGGAAGAAAACAAAAGACTTGAACACAATATTTATTTTATTTTTGGTGATTTGTGACTCAAGAAGGCAGAAACCAATTAAGCCCTTGATAAGTATTGTAAACGAGGGAATTTTAACTCAAAAATGATGAGAATAAAGCAAAATTGTGTTTGGTTTTAGACTCGAAAAGAGCTTCAATTTAATATATTATAATAGTCATTTTGTTTCCCGAATCAAAGGTTATAATTGTTTAATGTTACAAACCCAATTTATCACTTTTTTTAAACTGTGAGTTGTAGAAGCTATTCACTTTTGTTTTTGTTTTTTGAAGATCAAATATATCTTGAACATACAAAAAAAGAAACAGAAAACAATACGAATAATTAAAAAAATGGAGAAATAAAAGCCAAAGACGAAAACAAAGACAACAAAATTGGAAGAAAACAAAAGACTTGAACACAATATTTATTTTATTTTTGGTGATTTGTGACTCAAGAAGGCAGAAACCAATTAAGCCCTTGATAAGTATTGTAAACGAGGGAATTTTAACTCAAAAATGATGAGAATAAAGCAAAATTGTGTTTGGTTTTAGACTCGAAAAGAGCTTCAATTTAATATATTATAATAGTCATTTTGATTCCCGAATCAAAGGTTATAATTGTTTAATGTTACAAACCCAATTTATCACTTTTTTTTAAACTGTGAGTTGTAGAAGCTATTCACTTTTGTTTTTGTTTTTTGAAGATCAAATATATCTTGAACATACAAAAAAAGAAACAGAAAACAATACGAATAATTAAAAAAATGGAGAAATAAAAGCCAAAGACGAAAACAAAGACAACAAAATTGGAAGAAAACAAAAGACTTGAACACAATATTTATTTTATTTTTGGTGATTTGTGACTCAAGAAGGCAGAAACCAATTAAGCCCTTGATAAGTATTGTAAACGAGGGAATTTTAACTCAAAAATGATGAGAATAAAGCAAAATTGTGTTTGGTTTTAGACTCGAAAAGAGCTTCAATTTAATATATTATAATAGTCATTTTGATTCCCGAATCAAAGGTTATAATTGTTTAATGTTACAAAGCCAATTTATCACTTTTTTTTAAACTGTGAGTTGTAGAAGCTATTCACTTTTGTTTTTTTTTTTGAAGATCAAATATATCTTGAACATACAAAAAAAGAAACAGAAAACAATACGAATAATTAAAAGAATGGAGAAATAAAAGCCAAAGATGAAAACAAAGACAACAAAATTGGAAGAAAACAAAAGACTTGAACACAATATTTATTTTATTTTTGGTGATTTGTGACTCAAGAAGGCAGAAACCAATTAAGCCCTTGATAAGTATTGTAAACGAGGGAATTTTAACTCAAAAATGATGAGAATAAAGCAAAATTGTGTTTGGTTTTAGACTCGAAAAGAGCTTCAATTTAATATATTATAAAAGTCATTTTGTTTCCCGAATCAAAAGTTATAATTGTTTAATGTTACAAACACAATTTATCACTTTTTTAAACTGTGAATTGTAGAAGCTATTCACTTTTGTTTTTGTTTTTTGAAGATCAAATATATCTTGAACATACAAAAAAGAAACCGAAAACAATACGAATAATTAAAAAAATGGAGAAATAAAAGCCAAAGACGAAAACAAAGACAACAAAATTGGAAGAAAACAAAAGACTTGAACACAATATTTATTTTATTTTTGGTGATTTGTGACTCAAGAAGGCAGAAACCAATTAAGCCCTTGATAAGTATTGTAAACGAGGGAATTTTAACTCAAAAATGATGAGAATAAAGCAAAATTGTGTTTGGTTTTAGACTCGAAAAGAGCTTCAATTTAATATATTATAATAGTCATTTTGTTTCCCGAATCAAAGGTTATAATTGTTTAATGTTACAAACCCAATTTATCACTTTTTTTAAACTGTGAGTTGTAGAAGCTATTCACTTTTGTTTTTGTTTTTTGAAGATCAAATATATCTTGAACATACAAAAAAGAAACCGAAAACAATACGAATAATTAAAAAAATGGAGAAATAAAAGCCAAAGACGAAAACAAAGACAACAAAATTGGAAGAAAACAAAAGACTTGAACACAATATTTATTTTATTTTTGGTGATTTGTGACTCAAGAAGGCAGAAACCAATTAAGCCCTTGATAAGTATTGTAAACGAGGGAATTTTAACTCAAAAATGATGAGAATAAAGCAAAATTGTGTTTGGTTTTAGACTCGAAAAGAGCTTCAATTTAATATATTATAATAGTCATTTTGTTTCCCGAATCAAAGGTTATAATTGTTTAATGTTACAAACCCAATTTATCACTTTTTTTTAAATTGTGAGTTGTAGAAGCTATTCACTTTTGTTTTTGTTTTTTGAAGATCGAATATATCTTGAACATACAAAAAAAGAAACAGAAAACAATACGAATAATTAAAAAAATGGAGAAATATAAGCCAAAGACGAAAACAAAGACAACAAAATTGGAAGAAAACAAAAGACTTGAACACAATATTTATTTTATTTTTGGTGATTTGTGACTCAAGAAGGCAGAAACCAATTAAGCCCTTGATAAGTATTGTAAACGAGGGAATTTTAACTCAAAAATGATGAGAATAAAGCAAAATTGTGTTTGGTTTTAGACTCGAAAAGAGCTTCAATTTAATATATTATAATAGTCATTTTGATTCCCGAATCAAAGGTTATAATTGTTTAATGTTACAAACCCAATTTATCATTTTTTTAAACTGTGAGTTGTAGAAGCTATTCACTTTTGTTTTTTTTTTTGAAGATCAAATATATCTTGAACATACAAAAAAAGAAACAGAAAACAATACGAATAATTAAAAAAATGGAGAAATAAAAGCCAAAGACGAAAACAAAGACAACAAAATTGGAAGAAAACAAAAGACTTGAACACAATATTTATTTTATTTTTGGTGATTTGTGACTCAAGAAGGCAGAAACCAATTAAGCCCTTGATAAGTATTGTAAACGAGGGAATTTTAACTCAAAAATGATGAGAATAAAGCAAAATTGTGTTTGGTTTTAGACTCGAAAAGAGCTTCAATTTAATATATTATAATAGTCATTTTGTTTCCCGAATCAAAGGTTATAATTGTTTAATGTTACAAACCCAATTTATCACTTTTTTTTAAACTGTGAGTTGTAGAAGCTATTCACTTTTGTTTTTGTTTTTTGAAGATCAAATATATCTTGAACATACAAAAAAAGAAATCGAAGACAATACGAATAATTAAAAAAAATGGAGAAATAAAAGCCAAAGACGAAAACAAAGACAACAAAATTGGAAGAAAACAAAAGACTTGAACACAATATTTATTTTATTTTTGGTGATTTGTGACTCAAGAAGGCAGAAACCAATTAAGCCCTTGATAAGTATTGTAAACGAGGGAATTTTAACTCAAAAATGATGAGAATAAAGCAAAATTGTGTTTGGTTTTAGACTCGAAAAGAGCTTCAATTTAATATATTATAATAGTCATTTTGATTCCCGAATCAAAGGTTATAATTGTTTAATGTTACAAACCCAATTTATCACTTTTTTTTAAACTGTGAGTTGTAGAAGCTATTCACTTTTGTTTTTTTTTTTGAAGATCAAATATATCTTGAACATACAAAAAAAGAAACAGAAAACAATACGAATAATTAAAAAAATGGAGAAATAAAAGCCAAAGACGAAAACAAAGACAACAAAATTGGAAGAAAACAAAAGACTTGAACACAATATTTATTTTATTTTTGGTGATTTGTGACCCAAGCCCTAGATAAGTATTGTAAACGAGGGAATTATAACTCAAAAATGATGAGAATAAAGCAAAATTGTGTTTGGTTTTAGACTCGAAAAGAGCTTCAATTTAATATATTATAATAGTCATTTTGATTCCCGAATCAAAGGTTATAATTGTTTAATGTTACAAACCCAATTTATCACTTTTTTTTAAACTGTGAGTTGTAGAAGCTATTCACTTTTGTTTTTGTTTTTTGAAGATCAAATATATCTTGAACATACAAAAAAGAAACCGAAAACAATACGAATAATTAAAAAAATGGAGAAATAAAAGCCAAAGACGAAAACAAAGACAACAAAATTGGAAGAAAACAAAAGACTTGAACACAATATTTATTTTATTTTTGGTGATTTGTGACTCAAGAAGGCAGAAACCAATTAAGCCCTTGATAAGTATTGTAAACGAGGGAATTTTAACTCAAAAATGATGAGAATAAAGCAAAATTGTGTTTGGTTTTAGACTCGAAAAGAGCTTCAATTTAATATATTATAATAGTCATTTTGATTCCCGAATCAAAGGTTATAATTGTTTAATGTTACAAACCCAATTTATCACTTTTTTTTAAACTGTGAGTTGTAGAAGCTATTCACTTTTGTTTTTGTTTTTTGAAGATCAAATATATCTTGAACATACAAAAAAAGAAACAGAAAACAATACGAATAATTAAAAAAATGGAGAAATAAAAGCCAAAGACGAAAACAAAGACAACAAAATTGGAAGAAAACAAAAGACTTGAACACAATATTTATTTTATTTTTGGTGATTTGTGACTCAAGAAGGCAGAAACCAATTAAGCCCTTGATAAGTATTGTAAACGAGGGAATTTTAACTCAAAAATGATGAGAATAAAGCAAAATTGTGTTTGGTTTTAGACTCGAAAAGAGCTTCAATTTAATATATTATAATAGTCATTTTGTTTCCCGAATCAAAGGTTATAATTGTTTAATGTTACAAACCCAATTTATCACTTTTTTTTAAATTGTGAGTTGTAGAAGCTATTCACTTTTGTTTTTTTTTTTGAAGATCAAATATATCTTGAACATACAAAAAAGAAACAGAAAACAATACGAATAATTAAAAAAATGGAGAAATAAAAGCCAAAGACGAAAACAAAGACAACAAAATTGGAAGAAAACAAAAGACTTGAACACAATATTTATTTTATTTTTGGTGATTTGTGACTCAAGAAGGCAGAAACCAATTAAGCCCTTGATAAGTATTGTAAACGAGGGAATTTTAACTCAAAAATGATGAGAATAAAGCAAAATTGTGTTTGGTTTTAGACTCGAAAAGAGCTTCAATTTAATATATTATAATAGTCATTTTGTTTCCCGAATCAAAGGTTATAATTGTTTAATGTTACAAACCCAATTTATCACTTTTTTTTAAACTGTGAGTTGTAGAAGCTATTCACTTTTGTTTTTGTTTTTTGAAGATCAAATATATCTTGAACATACAAAAAAAGTAACATAAAACAATACGAATAATTAAAAAAAAGAGAGCGAAATAAAAGCCAAAGACGAAAACAAAGACAACAAAATTGGAAGAAAACAAAAGACTTGAGCACAATATTTATTTTATTTTTGGTGATTTGTGACTCAAGAAGGGAGAAACCAATTAAGCCCTTGATAAGTATTGTAAACGAGGGAATTTTAACTCAAAAATGATGAGAATAAAGCAAAATTGTGTTTGGTTTTAGACTCGAAAAGAGCTTCAATTTAATATATTATAATAGTCATTTTGTTTCCCGAATCAAAGGTTATAATTGTTTAATGTTACAAAGCCAATTTATCACTTTTTTTAAACCGTGAGTTGTAGCAGCTATCCACTTTTGTTTTTGGTTTTTGAAGATCAAATATATCTTGAACATACAAAAAAAGAAACAGAAAACAATACGAATAATTAAAAAAATGGAGAAATAAAAGCCAAAGACGAAAACAAAGACAACAAAATTGGAAGAAAACAAAAGACTTGAACACAATATTTATTTTATTTTTGGTGATTTGTGACTCAAGAAGGCAGAAACCAATTAAGCCCTTGATAAGTATTGTAAACGAGGGAATTTTAACTCAAAAATGATGAGAATAAAGCAAAATTGTGTTTGGTTTTAGACTCGAAAAGAGCTTCAATTTAATATATTATAATAGTCATTTTGATTCCCGAATCAAAGGTTATAATTGTTTAATGTTACAAAGCCAATTTATCACTTTTTTTTAAACTGTGAGTTGTAGAAGCTATTCACTTTTGTTTTTGTTTTTTGAAGATCAAATATATCTTGAACATACAAAAAAAAACATAAAACAATACGAATAATTACAAAAATGGAGAAATAAAAGCCAAAGACGAAAACAAAGACAACAAAATTGGAAGAAAACAAAAGACTTGAACACAATATTTATTTTATTTTTGGTGATTTGTGACTCAAGAAGGCAGAAACCAATTAAGCCCTTGATAAGTATTGTAAACGAGGGAATTTTAACTCAAAAATGATGAGAATAAAGCAAAATTGTGTTTGGTTTTAGACTCGAAAAGAGCTTCAATTTAATATATTATAATAGTCATTTTGATTCCCGAATCAAAGGTTATAATTGTTTAATGTTACAAACCCAATTTATCACTTTTTTTTAAACTGTGAGTTGTAGAAGCTATTCACTTTTGTTTTTGTTTTTGAAGATCAAATATATCTTGGACATACAAAAAAAAAATAGAAAACAATACGAATAATTAAAAAAATGGAGAAATAAAAGCCAAAGACGAAAACAAAGACAACAAAATTGGAAGAAAACAAAAGACTTGAACACAATATTTATTTTATTTTTGGTGATTTGTGACTCAAGAAGGCAGAAACCAATTAAGCCCTTGATAAGTATTGTAAACGAGGGAATTTTAACTCAAAAATGATGAGAATAAAGCAAAATTGTGTTTGGTTTTAGACTCGAAAAGAGCTTCAATTTAATATATTATAATAGTCATTTTGATTCCCGAATCAAAGGTTATAAATGTTTAATGTTACAAACCCAATTTATCACTTTTTTTTAAACTGTGAGTTGTAGAAGCTATTCACTTTTGTTTTTGTTTTTTGAAGATCAAATATATCTTGAACATACCAAAAAAGTAATATAAAACAATACGAATAATTAAAAAAAAATATTGAAATAAAAGCCAAAGACGAAAACCAAGACAACAAAATTGGAAGAAAACAAAAGACTTGACCACAATATTTATTTTATTTTTGGTGATTTGTGACTCAAGAAGGCAGAAACCAATTAAGCCCTTGATAAGTATTGTAAACGAGGGAATTTTAACTCAAAAATGATGAGAATAAAGCAAAATTGTGTTTGGTTTTAGACTCGAAAAGAGCTTCAATTTAATATATTATAATAGTCATTTTGTTTCCCGAATCAAAGGTTATAATTGTTTAATGTTACAAACCCAATTTATCACTTTTTTTTAAACTGTGAGTTGTAGAAGCTATTCACTTTTGTTTTTGTTTCTTGAAGATCAAATATATCTTAAACATACAAAAAAAGAAACATAAAACAATACGAATAAAAAAAACAATGAAATAAAAGCCAAAGACGTAAACAAAGACAACAAAATTGGAAGAAAACAAAAGACTTGAGCACAATATTTATTTTATTTTTGGTGATTTGTGACTCGAGAAGGCAGAAACCAATTAAGCCCTTGATAAGTATTGTAAACGAGGGAATTTTAAGTCAAAAATGATGAGAATAAAGCAAAATTGTGTTTGGTTTTAGACTCGAAAAGAGCTTCAATTTAATATATTATAATAGTCATTTTGATTCCCGAATCAAAGGTTATAATTGTTTAATGTTACAAACCCAATTTATCACTTTTTTTTAAACTGTGAGTTGTAGAAGCTATTCACTTTTGTTTTTGTTTTTTGAAGATCAAATATATCTTGAACGTACAAAAAAAAACATAAAACAATACGAATAATTAAAAAAATGGAGAAATAAAAGCCAAAGACGAAAACAAAGACAACAAAATTGGAAGAAAACAAAAGACTTGAACACAATATTTATTTTATTTTTGGTGATTTGTGACTCAAGAAGGCAGAAACCAATTAAGCCCTTGATAAGTATTGTAAACGAGGGAATTATAACTCAAAAATGATGAGAATAAAGCAAAATTGTGTTTGGTTTTAGACTCGAAAAGAGCTTCAATTTAATATATTATAATAGTCATTTTGATTCCCGAATCAAAGGTTATAATTGTTTAATGTTACAAACCCAATTTATCACTTTTTTTTAAACTGTGAGTTGTAGAAGCTATTCACTTTTGTTTTTTTTTTTGAAGATCAAATATATCTTGAACATACAAAAAAGAAACAGAAAACAATACGAATAATTAAAAAAATGGAGAAATAAAAGCCAAAGACGAAAACAAAGACAACAAAATTGGAAGAAAACAAAAGACTTGAACACAATATTTATTTTATTTTTGGTGATTTGTGACTCAAGAAGGCAGAAACCAATTAAGCCCTTGATAAGTATTGTAAACGAGGGAATTTTAACTCAAAAATGATGAGAATAAAGCAAAATTGTGTTTGGTTTTAGACTCGAAAAGAGCTTCAATTTAATATATTATAATAGTCATTTTGTTTCCCGAATCAAAGGTTATAATTGTTTAATGTTACAAACCCAATTTATCACTTTTTTTAAACTGTGAGTTGTAGAAGCTATTCACTTTTGTTTTTGTTTTTGAAGATCAAATATATCTTGAACATACAAAAAAAGAAACATAAAACAATACGAATAATTAAAAAAATGGAGAAATAAAAGCCAAAGACGAAAACAAAGACAACAAAATTGGAAGAAAACAAAAGACTTGAACACAATATTTATTTTATTTTTGGTGATTTGTGACTCAAGAAGGCAGAAACCAATTAAGCCCTTGATAAGTATTGTAAACGAGGGAATTTTAACTCAAAAATGATGAGAATAAAGCAAAATTGTGTTTGGTTTTAGACTCGAAAAGAGCTTCAATTTAATATATTATAATAGTCATTTTGATTCCCGAATCAAAGGTTATAATTGTTTAATGTTACAAACCCAATTTATCATTTTTTTAAACTGTGAGTTGTAGAAGCTATTCACTTTTGTTTTTGTTTTTTGAAGATCAAATATATCTTGAACATACAAAAAAAAAACAGAAAACAATACGAATAATTAAAAAAATGGAGAAATAAAAGCCAAAGACGAAAACAAAGACAACAAAATTGGAAGAAAACAAAAGACTTGAACACAATATTTATTTTATTTTTGGTGATTTGTGACTCAAGAAGGCAGAAACCAATTAAGCCCTTGATAAGTATTGTAAACGAGGGAATTTTAACTCAAAAATGATGAGAATAAAGCAAAATTGTGTTTGGTTTTAGACTCGAAAAGAGCTTCAATTTAATATATTATAATAGTCATTTTGATTCCCGAATCAAAGGTTATAATTGTTTAATGTTACAAACCCAATTTATCACTTTTTTTTTAAACTGTGAGTTGTAGAAGCTATTCACTTTTGTTTTTGTTTTTTGAAGATCAAATATATCTTGAACATACAAAAAAAGAAACATAAAACAATACGAATAATTAAAAAAATTAGTGAAATAAAAGCCAAAGACGAAAAAAAAGACAACAAAATTGGAAGAAAACAAAAGACTTGAGCACAATATTTATTTTATTTTTGGTGATTTGTGACTCAAGAAGGCAGAAACCAATTAAGCCCTTGATAAGTATTGTAAACGAGGGAATTTTAACTCAAAAATGATGAGAATAAAGCAAAATTGTGTTTGGTTTTAGACTCGAAAAGAGCTTCAATTTAATATATTATAATAGTCATTTTGATTCCCGAATCAAAGGTTATAATTGTTTAATGTTACAAAGCCAATTTATCACTTTTTTTAAACCGTGAGTTGTAGCAGCTATCCACTTTTGTTTTTGGTTTTTGAAGATCAAATATATCTTGAACATACAAAAAAAGAAACAGAAAACAATACGAATAATTAAAAAAAATGGAGAAATAAAAGCCAAAGACGAAAACAAAGACAACAAAATTGGAAGAAAACAAAAGACTTGAACACAATATTTATTTTATTTTTGGTGATTTGTGACTCAAGAAGGCAGAAACCAATTAAGCCCTTGATAAGTATTGTAAACGAGGGAATTATAACTCAAAAATGATGAGAATAAAGCAAAATTGTGTTTGGTTTTAGACTCGAAAAGAGCTTCAATTTAATATATTATAATAGTCATTTTGATTCCCGAATCAAAGGTTATAATTGTTTAATGTTACAAAGCCAATTTATCACTTTTTTTTAAACTGTGAGTTGTAGAAGCTATTCACTTTTGTTTTTGTTTTTTGAAGATCAAATATATCTTGAACATACAAAAAAAGAAACATAAAACAATACGAATAATTAAAAAAACAGCGAAATAAAACCCAAAGACGAAAACAAAGACAACAAAATTGGAAGAAAAGAAAAGACTTGAACACAATATTTATTTTATTTTTGGTGATTTGTGACTCAAGAAGGCAGAAACCAATTAAGCCCTTCATAAGTATTGTAAACGAGGGAATTATAACTCAAAAATGATGAGAATAAAGCAAAATTGTGTTTGGTTTTAAACTCGAAAAGAGCTTCAATTTAATATATTATAAGAGTCATTTTGATTCCCGAGTCAAAAGTTATAACTGTTTAATGTTACATATCTAATTTATCACTTTTTTTAAACCGTGAGTTGTAGCAGCTATCCACTTTTGTTTTTGGTTTTTGAAGATCAAATATATCTTGAACATACAAAAAAAGAAACATAAAACAATACGAATAATTAAAAAAATAGTGAAATAAAAGCCAAAGACGAAAACAAAGACAACAAAATTGGAAGAAAACAAAAGACTTGAACACAATATTTATTTTATTTTTGGTGATTTGTGACTCAAGAAGGCAGAAACCAATTAAGCCCTTGATAAGTATTGTAAACGAGGGAATTATAACTCAAAAATGATGAGAATAAAGCAAAATTGTGTTTGGTTTTAGACTCGAAAAGAGCTTCAATTTAATATATTATAATAGTCATTTTGTTTCCCGAATCAAAGGTTATAATTGTTTAATGTTACAAACCCAATTTATCATTTTTTTAAACTGTGAGTTGTAGAAGCTATTCACTTTTGTTTTTGTTTTTTGAAGATCAAATATATCTTGAACATACAAAAAAAGAAACAGAAAACAATACGAATAATTAAAAAAATGGAGAAATAAAAGCCAAAGACGAAAACAAAGACAACAAAATTGGAAGAAAACAAAAGACTTGAACACAATATTTATTTTATTTTTGGTGATTTGTGACTCAAGAAGGCAGAAACCAATTAAGCCCTTGATAAGTATTGTAAACGAGGGAATTTTAACTCAAAAATGATGAGAATAAAGCAAAATTGTGTTTGGTTTTAGACTCGAAAAGAGCTTCAATTTAATATATTATAATAGTCATTTTGTTTCCCGAATCAAAGGTTATAATTGTTTAATGTTACAAACCCAATTTATCATTTTTTTAAACTGTGAGTTGTAGAAGCTATTCACTTTTGTTTTTTTTTTTGAAGATCAAATATATCTTAAACATACAAAAAAAGAAACATAAAACAATACGAATAATTAAAAAAATGGAGAAATAAAAGCCAAAGACGAAAACAAAGACAACAAAATTGGAAGAAAACAAAAGACTTGAACACAATATTTATTTTATTTTTGGTGATTTGTGACTCAAGAAGGCAGAAACCAATTAAGCCCTTGATAAGTATTGTAAACGAGGGAATTTTAACTCAAAAATGATGAGAATAAAGCAAAATTGTGTTTGGTTTTAGACTCGAAAAGAGCTTCAATTTAATATATTATAATAGTCATTTTGATTCCCGAATCAAAGGTTATAATTGTTTAATGTTACAAAGCCAATTTATCACTTTTTTTTAAACTGTGAGTTGTAGAAGCTATTCACTTTTGTTTTTGTTTTTTGAAGATCAAATATATCTTGAACATACAAAAAAAGAAACAGAAAACAATACGAATAATTAAAAAAATGGAGAAATAAAAGCCAAAGACGAAAACAAAGACAACAAAATTGGAAGAAAACAAAAGACTTGAACACAATATTTATTTTATTTTTGGTGATTTGTGACTCAAGAAGGCAGAAACCAATTAAGCCCTTGATAAGTATTGTAAACGAGGGAATTTTAACTCAAAAATGATGAGAATAAAGCAAAATTGTGTTTGGTTTTAGACTCGAAAAGAGCTTCAATTTAATATATTATAATAGTCATTTTGATTCCCGAATCAAAGGTTATAATTGTTTAATGTTACAAAGCCAATTTATCACTTTTTTTAAACTCTGAGTTGTAGAAGCTATTCACTTTTGTTTTTTAATTTTTAAAGATCAAATATATATTGAACATACAAAAAAAGAAACATAAAACAATACGAATAATTAAAAAAACAGCGAAATAAAAGCCAAAGACGAAAACAAAGACAACAAAATTGGAAGAAAACAAAAGACTTGAACACAATATTTATTTTATTTTTGGTGATTTGTGACTCAAGAAGGGAGAAACCAATTAAGCCCTTGATAAGTATTGTAAACGAGGGAATTTTAACTCAAAAATGATGAGAATAAAGCAAAATTGTGTTTGGTTTTAGACTCGAAAAGAGCTTCAATTTAATATATTATAATAGTCATTTTGATTCCCGAATCAAAGGTTATAATTGTTTAATGTTACAAAGCCAATTTATCACTTTTTTTAAACCGTGAGTTGTAGCAGCTATCCACTTTTGTTTTTGTTTTTTGAAGATCAAATATATCTTGAACATACAAAAAAAGAAACAGAAAACAATACGAATAATTAAAAAAATGGAGAAATAAAAGCCAAAGACGAAAACAAAGACAACAAAATTGGAAGAAAACAAAAGACTTGAACACAAAATTTATTTTATTTTTGGTGATTTGTGACTCAAGAAGGCAGAAACCAATTAAGCCCTTGATAAGTATTGTAAACGAGGGAATTATAACTCAAAAATGATGAGAATAAAGCAAAATTGTGTTTGGTTTTAGACTCGAAAAGAGCTTCAATTTAATATATTATAATAGTCATTTTGTTTCCCGAATCAAAGATTATAATTGTTTAATGTTACAAACCCAATTTATCTCTTTTTTTTAAACTGTGAGTTGTAGAAGCTATTCACTTTTGTTTTTGTTTTTTGAAGATCAAATATATCTTGAACATACAAAAAAAGAAACATCAAACAATATGAATAATGAAAAAAAATGGAGAAATAAAAGCCAAAGACGAAAACAAAGACAACAAAATTGGAAGAAAACAAAAGACTTCAAACACAAATTTTATTTTATTTTTGCTGATTTGTGACTCAAGAAGGCAGAAACCAATTAAGCCCTTGATAAGTATTGTAAACGAGGGAATTTTAACTCAAAAATGATGAGAATAAAGCAAAATTGTGTTTGGTTTTAGACTCGAAAAGAGCTTCAATTTAATATATTATAATAGTCATTTTGTTTCCCGAATCAAAGGTTATAATTGTTTAATGTTACAAACCCAATTTATCACTTTTTTTTAAACTGTGAGTTGTAGAAGCTATTCACTTTTGTTTTTGTTTTTTGAAGATCAAATATATCTTGAACATACAAAAAAGAAACCGAAAACAATACGAATAATTAAAAAAATGGAGAAATAAAAGCCAAAGACGAAAACAAAGACAACAAAATTGGAAGAAAACAAAAGACTTGAACACAATATTTATTTTATTTTTGGTGATTTGTGACTCAAGAAGGCAGAAACCAATTAAGCCCTTGATAAGTATTGTAAACGAGGGAATTTTAACTCAAAAATGATGAGAATAAAGCAAAATTGTGTTTGGTTTTAGACTCGAAAAGAGCTTCAATTTAATATATTATAATAGTCATTTTGAGTCCCGAATCAAAGGTTATAATTGTTTAATGTTACAAAGCCAATTTATCACTTTTTTTTAAACTGTGAGTTGTAGAAGCTATTCACTTTTGTTTTTGTTTTTTGAAGATCAAATATATCTTGAACATACAAAAAAGAAACAGAAAACAATACGAATAATTAAAAAAATGGAGAAATAAAAGCCAAAGACGAAAACAAAGACAACAAAATTGGAAGAAAACAAAAGACTTGAACACAATATTTATTTTATTTTTGGTGATTTGTGACTCAAGAAGGCAGAAACCAATTAAGCCCTTGATAAGTATTGTAAATGAGGGAATTACAACTCAAAAATGATGAGAATAAAGCAAAATTGTGTTTGGTTTTAGACTCGAAAAGAGCTTCAATTTAATATATTATAATCGTCATTTTGATTCCCGAATCAAAGGTTATAATTCTTTAATGTTACAAACCCAATTTATCACTTTTTTTTAAACTGTGAGTTGTAGCAGCTATCCACTTTTGTTTTTGTTTTTTGAAGATCAAATATATATTGAACATAAAAAAAAGAAACAGAAAACAATACGAATAATTAAAGAAACAACGAAATAAAACCCAAAGACGAAAACAAAGACAACAAAATTGGAAGAAAACAAAAGACTTGAACACAATATTTATTTTATTTTTGGTGATTTGTGACTCAAGAAGGCAGAAACCAATTAAGCCCTTGATAAGTATTGTAAACGAGGGAATTTTAACTCAAAAATGATGAGAATAAAGCAAAATTGTGTTTGGTTTTAGACTCGAAAAGAGCTTCAATTTAATATATTATAATAGTCATTTTGATTCCCGAATCAAAGGTTATAATTGTTTAATGTTACAAACCCAATTTATCACTTTTTTTTAAACTGTGAGTTGTAGAAGCTATTCACTTTTGTTTTTGTTTTTTGAAGATCAAATATATCTTGAACATACAAAAAAAGAAACAGAAAACAATACGAATAATTAAAAAAATGGAGAAATAAAAGCCAAAGACGAAAACAAAGACAACAAAATTGGAAGAAAACAAAAGACTTGAACACAATATTTATTTTATTTTTGGTGATTTGTGACTCAAGAAGGCAGAAACCAATTAAGCCCTTGATAAGTATTGTAAACGAGGGAATTTTAACTCAAAAATGATGAGAATAAAGCAAAATTGTGTTTGGTTTTAGACTCGAAAAGAGCTTCAATTTAATATATTATAATAGTCATTTTGATTCCCGAATCAAAGGTTATAATTGTTTAATGTTACAAAGCCAATTTATCACTTTTTTAAACTGTGAGTTGTAGAAGCTATTCACTTTTGTTTTTTTTTTTGAAGATCAAATATATCTTGAACATACAAAAAAAGAAACAGAAAACAATACGAATAATTAAAAAAATGGAGAAATAAAAGCCAAAGACGAAAACAAAGACAACAAAATTGGAAGAAAACAAAAGACTTGAACACAATATTTATTTTATTTTTGGTGATTTGTGACTCAAGAAGGCAGAAACCAATTAAGCCCTTGATAAGTATTGTAAACGAGGGAATTTTAACTCAAAAATGATGAGAATAAAGCAAAATTGTGTTTGGTTTTAGACTCGAAAAGAGCTTCAATTTAATATATTATAATAGTCATTTTGTTTCCCGAATCAAAGGTTATAATTGTTTAATGTTACAAACCCAATTTATCACTTTTTTTTAAAGTGTGAGTTGTAGAAGCTATTCACTTTTGTTTTTGTTTTTTGAAGATCAAATATATCTTGAACATACAAAAAAGAAACAGAAAACAATACGAATAATTAAAAAAAATGGAGAAATAAAAGCCAAAGACGAAAACAAAGACAACAAAATTGGAAGAAAACAAAAGACTTGAACACAATATTTATTTTATTTTTGGTGATTTGTGACTCAAGAAGGCACAAACCAATTAAGCCCTTGATAAGTATTGTAAACGAGGGAATTTTAACTCAAAAATGATGAGAATAAAGCAAAATTGTGTTTGGTTTTAGACTCGAAAAGAGCTTCAATTTAATATATTATAATAGTCATTTTGTTTCCCGAATCAAAGGTTATAATTGTTTAATGTTACAAACCCAATTTATCACTTTTTTTTAAACTGTGAGTTGTAGAAGCTATTCACTTTTGTTTTTGTTTTTTGAAGATCAAATATATCTTGAACATACAAAAAAAGAAACATAAAACAATACGAATAATTAAAAAAACAGCGAAATAAAAGCCAAAGACGAAAACAAAGACAACAAAATTGGAAGAAAACAAAAGACTTGAACACAATATTTATTTTATTTTTGGTGATTTGTGACTCAAGAAGGCAGAAACCAATTAAGCCCTTGATAAGTATTGTAAACGAGGGAATTTTAACTCAAAAATGATGAGAATAAAGCAAAATTGTGTTTGGTTTTAGACTCGAAAAGAGCTTCAATTTAATATATTATAATAGTCATTTTGATTCCCGAATCAAAGGTTATAATTGTTTAATGTTACAAACCCAATTTATCACTTTTTTTTAAACTGTGAGTTGTAGAAGCTATTCACTTTTGTTTTTGTTTTTTGAAGATCAAATATATCTTGAACATACAAAAAAGAAACAGAAAACAATACGAATAATTAAAAAAAAAGAGAAATAAAAGCCAAAGACGAAAACCAAGACAACAAAATTGGAAGAAAACAAAAGACTTGAAACACAAAATTTATTTTATTTTTGGTGATTTGTGACTCAAGAAGACAGAAACCAATTAAGCCCTTGATAAGTATTGTAAACGAGGGAATTTTAAGTCAAAAATGATGAGAATAAAGCAAAATTGTGTTTGGTTTTAGACTCGAAAAGAGTTTCAATTTAATATATTATAATAGTCATTTTGAGTCCCGAATCAAAGGTTATAATTGTTTAATGTTACAAAGCCAATTTATCACTTTTTTTTAAACTGTGAGTTATAGAAGCTATTCACTTTTGTTTTTGTTTTTTGAAGATCAAATATATCTTGAACATACAAAAAAGAAACATAAAACAATACGAATAATTAAAAAAAACACCGAAATAAAAGCCAAAGACGAAAACAAAGACAACAAAATTGGAAGAAAACAAAAGACTTGAACACAATATTTATTTTATTTTTGGTGATTTGTGACTCAAGAAGGCAGAAACCAATTAAGCCCTTGATAAGTATTGTAAACGAGGGAATTTTAACTCAAAAATGATGAGAATAAAGCAAAATTGTGTTTGGTTTTAGACTCGAAAAGAGCTTCAATTTAATATATTATAATAGTCATTTTGAGTCCCGAATCAAAGGTTATAAATGTTTAATGTTACAAACCCAATTTATCACTTTTTTTTAAACTGTGAGTTGTAGAAGCTATTCACTTTTGTTTTTTTTTTTGAAGATCAAATATATCTTGAACATACAAAAAAGAAACAGAAAACAATACGAATAATTAAAAAAATGGAGAAATAAAAGCCAAAGACGAAAACAAAGACAACAAAATTGGAAGAAAACAAAAGACTTGAACACAATATTTATTTTATTTTTGGTGATTTGTGACTCAAGAAGGCAGAAACCAATTAAGCCCTTGATAAGTATTGTAAACGAGGGAATTTTAACTCAAAAATGATGAGAATAAAGCAAAATTGTGTTTGGTTTTAGACTCGAAAAGAGCTTCAATTTAATATATTATAATAGTCATTTTGAGTCCCGAATCAAAGGTTATAATTGTTTAATGTTACAAAGCCAATTTATCACTTTTTTTTAAATTGTGAGTTGTAGAAGCTATTCACTTTTGTTTTTGTTTTTTGAAGATCAAATATATCTTGAACATACAAAAAAAGAAACATAAAACAATACGAATAATTAAAAAAAACAGCGAAATAAAAGCCAAAGACGAAAACAAAGACAACAAAATTGGAAGAAAACAAAAGACTTGAGCACAATATTTATTTTATTTTTGGTGATTTGTGACTCAAGAAGGCAGAAACCAATTAAGCCCTTGATAAGTATTGTAAACGAGGGAATTTTAACTCAAAAATGATGAGAATAAAGCAAAATTGTGTTTGGTTTTAGACTCGAAAAGAGCTTCAATTTAATATATTATAATAGTCATTTTGATTCCCGAATCAAAGGTTATAATTGTTTAATGTTACAAAGCCAATTTATCACTTTTTTTTAAACTGTGAGTTGTAGAAGCTATTCACTTTTGTTTTTGTTTTTTGAAGATCAAATATATCTTGAACATACAAAAAAAGAAACAGAAAACAATACGAATAATTATAAAAAACAGCGAAATAAAAGCCAAAGGCGAAACAAAGACAACAAAATTGGAAGAAAACAAAAGACTCGAGCACAATATTTATTTTATTTTTGGTGATTTTTGACTCAAGAAGGCAGAAACCAATTAAGCCCTTGATAAATATTGTAAACGAGGGAATTTTAACTCAAAAATGATGAGAATAAAGCAAAATTGTGTTTGGTTTTAGACTCGAAAAGAGCTTCAATTTAATATATTATAATAGTCATTTTGAGTCCCGAATCAAAGGTTATAAATGTTTAATGTTACAAAGCCAATTTACCACTTTTTTTTAAACTGTGAGTTGTAGAAGCTATTCACTTTTGTTTTTGTTTTTTGAAGATCAAATATATCTTGAACATACAAAAAAAGAAACATAAAACAATACGAATAATTAAAAAAATGGAGAAATAAAAGCCAAAGACGAAAACAAAGACAACAAAATTGGAAGAAAACAAATGACTTGAACACAATATTTATTTTATTTTTGGTGATTTGTGACCCAAGAAGGCAGAAACCAATTAAGCCCTTGATAAGTATTGTAAACGAGGGAATTTTAACTCAAAAATGATGAGAATAAAGCAAAATTGTGTTTGGTTTTAGACTCGAAAAGAGCTTCAATTTAATATATTATAATAGTCATTTTGAGTCCCGAATCAAAGGTTATAATTGTTTAATGTTACAAAGCCAATTTATCACTTTTTTTTAAACTGTGAGTTGTAGAAGCTATTCACTTTTGTTTTTGTGTTTTGAAGATCAAATATATCTTGAACATACAAAAAAAAACATAAAACAATACGAATAATTAAAAAAATGGAGAAATAAAAGCCAAAGACGAAAACAAAGACAACAAAATTGGAAGAAAACAAAAGACTTGAACACAATATTTATTTTATTTTTGGTGATTTGTGACTCAAGAAGGCATAAACCAATTAAGCCCTTGATAAGTATTGTAAACGAGGGAATTTTAACTCAAAAATGATGAGAATAAAGCAAAATTGTGTTTGGTTTTAGACTCGAAAAGAGCTTCAATTTAATATATTATAATAGTCATTTTGTTTCCCGAATCAAAGGTTATAATTGTTTAATGTTACAAACCCAATTTATCACTTTTTTTTAAACTGTGAGTTGTAGAAGCTATTCACTTTTGTTTTTGTTTTTTGAAGATCAAATATATCTTGAACATACAAAAAAAGAAACAGAAAACAATACGAATAATTAAAAAAATGGAGAAATAAATACCAAAGACGAAAACAAAGACAACAAAATTGGAAGAAAACAAAAGACTTGAACACAATATTTATTTTATTTTTGGTGATTTGTGACTCAAGAAGGCAGAAACCAATTAAGCCCTTGATAAGTATTGTAAACGAGGGAATTTTAACTCAAAAATGATGAGAATAAAGCAAAATTGTGTTTGGTTTTAGACTCGAAAAGAGCTTCAATTTAATATATTATAATAGTCATTTTGTTTCCCGAATCAAAGGTTATAATTGTTTAATGTTACAAACCCAATTTATCACTTTTTTTTAAACTGTGAGTTGTAGAAGCTATTCACTTTTGTTTTTGTTTTTTGAAGATCGAATATATCTTGAACATACAAAAAAAGAAACAGAAAACAATACGAATAATTAAAAAAATGGAGAAATATAAGCCAAAGACGAAAACAAAGACAACAAAATTGGAAGAAAACAAAAGACTTGAACACAATATTTATTTTATTTTTGGTGATTTGTGACTCAAGAAGGCAGAAACCAATTAAGCCCTTGATAAGTATTGTAAACGAGGGAATTTTAACTCAAAAATGATGAGAATAAAGCAAAATTGTGTTTGGTTTTAGACTCGAAAAGAGCTTCAATTTAATATATTATAATAGTCATTTTGAGTCCCGAATCAAAGGTTATAAATGTTTAATGTTACAAACCCAATTTATCACTTTTTTTTAAACTGTGAGTTGTAGAAGCTATTCACTTTTGTTTTTGTTTTTTGAAGATCAAATATATCTTGAACATACAAAAAAAGAAACCGAAAACAATACGAATAATTAAAAAAAATGGAGAAATAAAAGCCAAAGACGAAAACAAAGACAACAAAATTGGAAGAAAACAAAAGACTTGAACACAATATTTATTTTATTTTTGGTGATTTGTGACTCAAGAAGGCAGAAACCAATTAAGCCCTTGATAAGTATTGTAAACGAGGGAATTTTAACTCAAAAATGATGAGAATAAAGCAAAATTGTGTTTGGTTTTAGACTCGAAAAGAGCTTCAATTTAATATATTATAATAGTCATTTTGAGTCCCGAATCAAAGGTTATAATTGTTTAATGTTACAAAGCCAATTTATCACTTTTTTTTAAACTGTGAGTTGTAGAAGCTATTCACTTTTGTTTTTGTTTTTTGAAGATCAAATATATCTTGAACATACAAAAAAAGAAACAGAAAACAATACGAATAATTAAAAAAATGGAGAAATAAATACCAAAGACGAAAACAAAGACAACAAAATTGGAAGAAAACAAAAGACTTGAACACAATATTTATTTTATTTTTGGTGATTTGTGACTCAAGAAGGCAGAAACCAATTAAGCCCTTGATAAGTATTGTAAACGAGGGAATTTTAACTCAAAAATGATGAGAATAAAGCAAAATTGTGTTTGGTTTTAGACTCGAAAAGAGCTTCAATTTAATATATTATAATAGTCATTTTGAGTCCCGAATCAAAGGTTATAAATGTTTAATGTTACAAACCCAATTTATCACTTTTTTTTAAACTGTGAGTTGTAGAAGCTATTCACTTTTTTTTTGTTTTTTGAAGATCAAATATATCTTGAACATACAAAAAAAGAAACAGAAAACAATACGAATAATTAAAAAAATGGAGAAATAAATACCAAAGACGAAAACAAAGACAACAAAATTGGAAGAAAACAAAAGACTTGAACACAATATTTATTTTATTTTTGGTGATTTGTGACTCAAGAAGGCAGAAACCAATTAAGCCCTTGATAAGTATTGTAAACGAGGGAATTTTAACTCAAAAATGATGAGAATAAAGCAAAATTGTGTTTGGTTTTAGACTCGAAAAGAGCTTCAATTTAATATATTATAATAGTCATTTTGAGTCCCGAATCAAAGGTTATAAATGTTTAATGTTACAAACCCAATTTATCACTTTTTTTTAAACTGTGAGTTGTAGAAGCTATTCACTTTTGTTTTGTTTTTTGAAGATCAAATATATCTTGAACATACAAAAAAAGAAACAGAAAACAATACGAATAATTAAAAAAATGGAGAAATAAATACCAAAGACGAAAACAAAGACAACAAAATTGGAAGAAAAGAAAAGACTTGAACACAATATTTATTTTATTTTTGGTGATTTGTGACACAAGAAGGCAGAAACCAATTAAGCCCTTGATAAGTATTGTAAACGAGAGAATTTTAACTCAAAAATGATGAGAATAAAGCAAAATTGTGTTTGGTTTTAGACTCGAAAAGAGCTTCAATTTAATATATTATAATAGTCATTTTGAGTCCCGAATCAAAGGTTATAAATGTTTAATGTTACAAACCCAATTTATCACTTTTTTTTAAACTGTGAGTTGTAGAAGCTATTCACTTTTGTTTTTGTTTTTTGAAGATCAAATATATCTTGAACATACAAAAAACGAAACATCAAACAATACGAATAATGAAAAAAAATGGAGAAATAAAAGCCAAAGACGAAAACAAAGACAACAAAATTGGAAGAAACCAAAAGACTTGAACACAAAATTTATTTTATTTTTGGTGATTTGTGACTCAAGAAGGCAGAAACCAATTAAGCCCTTGATAAGTATTGTAAACGAGGGAATTTTAACTCAAAAATGATGAGAATAAAGCAAAATTGTGTTTGGTTTTAGACTCGAAAAGTGCTTCAATTTAATATATTATAATAGTCATTTTGTTTCCCGAATCAAAGGTTATAATTGTTTAATGTTACAAAGCCAATTTATCACTTTTTTTTAAACTGTGAGTTGTAGAAGCTATTCACTTTTGTTTTTGTTTTTTGAAGATCAAATATATCTTGAACATACAAAAAAGAAACAGAAAACAATACGAATAATTAAAAAAATGGAGAAATAAAAGCCAAAGACGAAAACAAAGACAACAAAATTGGAAGAAAACAAAAGACTTGAACACAATATTTATTTTATTTTTGGTGATTTGTGACTCAAGAAGGCAGAAACCAATTAAGCCCTTGATAAGTATTGTAAACGAGGGAATTTTAACTCAAAAATGATGAGAATAAAGCAAAATTGTGTTTGGTTTTAGACTCGAAAAGAGCTTCAATTTAATATATTATAATAGTCATTTTGAGTCCCGAATCAAAGGTTATAAATGTTTAATGTTACAAACCCAATTTATCACTTTTTTTTAAACTGTGAGTTGTAGAAGCTATTCACTTTTGTTTTTTTTTTTGAAGATCAAATATATCTTGAACATACAAAAAAAGAAACATAAAACAATACGAATAATTAAAAAAAACAACGAAATAAAAGCCAAAGACGAAAACAAAGACAACAAAATTGGAAGAAAACAAAAGACTTGAGCACAATATTTATTTTATTTTTGGTGATTTGTGACTCAAGAAGGCAGAAACCAATTAAGCCCTTGATAAGTATTGTAAACGAGGGAATTTTAAGTCAAAAATGATGAGAATAAAGCAAAATTGTGTTTGGTTTTAGACTCGAAAAGAGCTTCAATTTAATATATTATTATAGTCATTTTGAGTCCCGAATCAAAGGTTATAAATGTTTAATGTTACAAACCCAATTTATCACTTTTTTTTAAACTGTGAGTTGTAGAAGCTATTCACTTTTGTTTTTGTTTTTTGAAGATCAAATATATCTTGAACATACAAAAAAAGAAACATAAAACAATACGAATAATTAAAAAAACAGCGAAATAAAAGCCAAAGACGAAAACAAAGACAACAAAATTGGAAGAAAACAAAAGACTTGAACACAATATTTATTTTATTTTTGGTGATTTGTGACTCAAGAAGGCAGAAACCAATTAAGCCCTTGATAAGTATTGTAAACGAGGGAATTTTAACTCAAAAATGATGAGAATAAAGCAAAATTGTGTTTGGTTTTAGACTCGAAAAGAGCTTCAATTTAATATATTATAATAGTCATTTTGAGTCCCGAATCAAAGGTTATAAATGTTTAATGTTACAAACCCAATTTATCACTTTTTTTTAAACTGTGAGTTGTAGAAGCTATTCACTTTTGTTTTTGTTTTTTGAAGATCAAATATATCTTGAACATACAAAAAAAGAAACAGAAAACAATACGAATAATTAAAAAAATGGAGAAATAAATACCAAAGACGAAAACAAAGACAACAAAATTGGAAGAAAACAAAAGACTTGAACACAATATTTATTTTATTTTTGGTGATTTGTGACTCAAGAAGGCAGAAACCAATTAAGCCCTTGATAAGTATTGTAAACGAGGGAATTATAACTCAAAAATGATGAGAATAAAGCAAAATTGTGTTTGGTTTTAGACTCGAAAAGAGCTTCAATTTAATATATTATAATAGTCATTTTGAGTCCCGAATCAAAGGTTATAAATGTTTAATGTTACAAACCCAATTTATCACTTTTTTTAAACTGTGAGTTGTAGAAGCTATTCACTTTTGTTTTTGTTTTTTGAAGATCAAATATATCTTGAACATACAAAAAAAGAAACAGAAAACAATACGAATAATTAAAAAAATGGAGAAATAAATACCAAAGACGAAAACAAAGACAACAAAATTGGAAGAAAACAAAAGACTTGAACACAATATTTATTTTATTTTTGGTGATTTGTGACTCAAGAAGTAGAAACCAATTAAGCCCTTGATAAGTATTGTAAACGAGGGAATTATAACTCAAAAATGATGAGAATAAAGCAAAATTGTGTTTGGTTTTAGACTCGAAAAGAGCTTCAATTTAATATATTATAATAGTCATTTTGAGTCCCGAATCAAAGGTTATAAATGTTTAATGTTACAAACCCAATTTATCACTTTTTTTTAAACTGTGAGTTGTAGAAGCTATTCACTTTTGTTTTTGTTTTTTGAAGATCAAATATATCTTGAACATACAAAAGAAGAAACAGAAAACAATACGAATAATTAAAAAAATGGAGAAATAAATACCAAAGACGAAAACAAAGACAACAAAATTGGAAGAAAACAAAAGACTTGAACACAATATTTATTTTATTTTTGGTGATTTGTGACTCAAGAAGGCAGAAACCAATTAAGCCCTTGATAAGTATTGTAAACGAGGGAATTTTAACTCAAAAATGATGAGAATAAAGCAAAATTGTGTTTGGTTTTAGACTCGAAAAGAGCTTCAATTTAATATATTATAATAGTCATTTTGAGTCCCGAATCAAAGGTTATAAATGTTTAATGTTACAAACCCAATTTATCAATTTAAACTTGTAGAAGCTATTCACTTTTGTTTTTGTTTTTTGAAGATCAAATATATCTTGAACATACAAAAAAAGAAACATAAAACAATACGAATAATTAAAAAAAATGGAGAAATAAAAGCCAAAGACGAAAACAAAGACAACAAAATTGGAAGAAAACAAAAGACTTGAGCACAATATTTATTTTATTTTTGGTGATTTGTGACTCAAGAAGGCAGAAACCAATTAAGCCCTTGATAAGTATTGTAAACGAGGGAATTTTAAGTCAAAAATGATGAGAATAAAGCAAAATTGTGTTTGGTTTTAGACTCGAAAAGAGCTTCAATTTAATATATTATTATAGTCATTTTGAGTCCCGAATCAAAGGTTATAAATGTTTAATGTTACAAACCCAATTTATCAATTTAAACGTTAGTTGTAGAAGCTATTCACTTTTGTTTTTGTTTTTTGAAGATCAAATATATCTTGAACATACAAAAAAAGAAACAGAAAACAATTCGAATAATTAAAAAAATGGAGAAATAAAAGCCAAAGACGAAAACAAAGACAACAAAATTGGAAGAAAACAAAAGACTTGAACACAATATTTATTTTATTTTTGGTGATTTGTGACTCAAGAAGGCAGAAACCAATTAAGCCCTTGATAAGTATTGTAAACGAGGGAATTTTAACTCAAAAATGATGAGAATAAAGCAAAATTGTGTTTGGTTTTAGACTCGAAAAGAGCTTCAATTTAATATATTATAATAGTCATTTTGAGTCCCGAATCAAAGGTTATAAATGTTTAATGTTACAAACCCAATTTATCACTTTTTTAAACTGTGAGTTGTAGAAGCTATTCACTTTTGTTTTTGTTTTTTGAAGATCAAATATATCTTGAACATACAAAAAAAGAAACAGAAAACAATACGAATAATTAAAAAAATGGAGAAATAAATACCAAAGACGAAAACAAAGACAACAAAATTGGAAGAAAACAAAAGACTTGAACACAATATTTATTTTATTTTTGGTGATTTGTGACTCAAGAAGGCAGAAACCAATTAAGCCCTTGATAAGTATTGTAAACGAGGGAATTTTAACTCAAAAATGATGAGAATAAAGCAAAATTGTGTTTGGTTTTAGACTCGAAAAGAGCTTCAATTTAATATATTATAATAGTCATTTTGAGTCCCGAATCAAAGGTTATAAATGTTTAATGTTACAAACCCAATTTATCACTTTTTTTTAAACTGTGAGTTGTAGAAGCTATTCACTTTTGTTTTTGTTTTTTGAAGATCAAATATATCTTGAACATACAAAAAAAGAAACATAAAACAATACGAATAATTAAAAAAAAATAGCGAAATAAAAGCCAAAGATGAAAACAAAGACAACAAAATTGGAAGAAAACAAAAGACTTGATCACAATATTTATTTTATTTTTGGTGATTTGTGACTCAAGAAGGCAGAAACCAATTAAGCCCTTGATAAGTATTGTAAACGAGGGAATTTTAACTCAAAAATGATGAGAATAAAGCAAAATTGTGTTTGGTTTTAGACTCGAAAAGAGCTTCAATTTAATATATTATAATAGTCATTTTGAGTCCCGAATCAAAGGTTATAAATGTTTAATGTTACAAACCCAATTTATCACTTTTTTTAAACTGTGAGTTGTAGCAGCTATCCACTTTTGTTTTTGGTTTTTGAAGATCAAATATATCTTGAACATACAAAAAAAGAAACAGAAAACAATACGAATAATTAAAAAAATGGAGAAATAAATACCAAAGACGAAAACAAAGACAACAAAATTGGAAGAAAACAAAAGACTTGAACACAATATTTATTTTATTTTTGGTGATTTGTGACTCAAGAAGGCAGAAACCAATTAAGCCCTTGATAAGTATTGTAAACGAGGGAATTTTAACTCAAAAATGATGAGAATAAAGCAAAATTGTGTTTGGTTTTAGACTCGAAAAGAGCTTCAATTTAATATATTATAATAGTCATTTTGAGTCCCGAATCAAAGGTTATAAATGTTTAATGTTACAAACCCAATTTATCACTTTTTTTTAAACTGTGAGTTGTAGAAGCTATTCACTTTTGTTTTTGTTTTTTGAAGATCAAATATATCTTGAACATACAAAAAAAGAAACAGAAAACAATACGAATAATTAAAAAAATGGAGAAATAAATACCAAAGACGAAAACAAAGACAACAAAATTGGAAGAAAACAAAAGACTTGAACACAATATTTATTTTATTTTTGGTGATTTGTGACTCAAGAAGGCAGAAACCAATTAAGCCCTTGATAAGTATTGTAAACGAGGGAATTTTAACTCAAAAATGATGAGAATAAAGCAAAATTGTGTTTGGTTTTAGACTCGAAAAGAGCTTCAATTTAATATATTATAATAGTCATTTTGAGTCCCGAATCAAAGGTTATAAATGTTTAATGTTACAAACCCAATTTATCACTTTTTTTAAACTGTGAGTTGTAGAAGCTATTCACTTTTGTTTTTGTTTTTTGAAGATCAAATATATCTTGAACATACAAAAAAGAAACCGAAAACAGTACGAATAATTAAAAAAAATGGAGAAATAAAAGCCAAAGACGAAAACAAAGACAACAAAATTGGAAGAAAACAAAAGACTTGAACACAATATTTATTTTATTTTTGGTGATTTGTGACTCAAGAAGGCAGAAACCAATTAAGCCCTTGATAAGTATTGTAAACGAGGGAATTTTAACTCAAAAATGATGAGAATAAAGCAAAATTGTGTTTGGTTTTAGACTCGAAAAGAGCTTCAATTTAATATATTATAATAGTCATTTTGAGTCCCGAATCAAAGGTTATAAATGTTTAATGTTACAAACCCAATTTATCACTTTTTTTTAAACTGTGAGTTGTAGAAGCTATTCACTTTTGTTTTTGTTTTTTGAAGATCAAATATATCTTGAACATACAAAAAAAGAAACATAAAACAATACGAATAATTAAAAAAATGGAGAAATAAATACCAAAGACGAAAACAAAGACAACAAAATTGGAAGAAAAGAAAAGACTTGAACACAATATTTATTTTATTTTTGGTGATTTGTGACACAAGAAGGCAGAAACCAATTAAGCCCTTGATAAGTATTGTAAACGAGGGAATTTTAACTCAAAAATGATGAGAATAAAGCAAAATTGTGTTTGGTTTTAGACTCGAAAAGAGCTTCAATTTAATATATTATAATAGTCATTTTGAGTCCCGAATCAAAGGTTATAAATGTTTAATGTTACAAACCCAATTTATCACTTTTTTTTAAACTGTGAGTTGTAGAAGCTATTCACTTTTGTTTTTGTTTTTTGAAGATCAAATATATCTTGAACATACAAAAAAAGAAACATCAAACAATACGAATAATGAAAAAAAATGGAGAAATAAAAGCCAAAGACGAAAACAAAGACAACAAAATTGGAAGAAAACAAAAGACTTGAACACAAAATTTATTTTATTTTTGGTGATTTGTGACTCAAGAAGGCAGAAACCAATTAAGCCCTTGATAAGTATTGTAAACGAGGGAATTTTAACTCAAAAATGATGAGAATAAAGCAAAATTGTGTTTGGTTTTAGACTCGAAAAGAGCTTCAATTTAATATATTATAATAGTCATTTTGAGTCCCGAATCAAAGGTTATAAATGTTTAATGTTACAAACCCAATTTATCACTTTTTTTTAAACTGTGAGTTGTAGAAGCTATTCACTTTTGTTTTTGTTTTTTGAAGATCAAATATATCTTGAACATACAAAAAAGAAACCGAAAACAATACGAATAATTAAAAAAAATGGAGAAATAAAAGCCAAAGACGAAAACAAAGACAACAAAATTGGAAGAAAACAAAAGACTTGAACACAATATTTATTTTATTTTTGGTGATTTGTGACTCAAGAAGGCAGAAACCAATTAAGCCCTTGATAAGTATTGTAAACGAGGGAATTTTAACTCAAAAATGATGAGAATAAAGCAAAATTGTGTTTGGTTTTAGACTCGAAAAGAGCTTCAATTTAATATATTATAATAGTCATTTTGAGTCCCGAATCAAAGGTTATAAATGTTTAATGTTACAAACCCAATTTATCACTTTTTTTTAAACTGTGAGTTGTAGAAGCTATTCACTTTTGTTTTTGTTTTTTGAAGATCAAATATATCTTGAACATACAAAAGAAGAAACAGAAAACAATACGAATAATTATAAAAATGGCGAAATAAATACCAAAGATGAAAACAAAGACAACAAAATTGGAAGAAAAGAAAAGACTTGAACACAATATTTATTTTATTTTTGGTGATTTGTGACTCAAGAAGGCAGAAACCAATTAAGCCCTTGATAAGTATTGTAAACGAGGGAATTTTAACTCAAAAATGATGAGAATAAAGCAAAATTGTGTTTGGTTTTAGACTCGAAAAGAGCTTCAATTTAATATATTATAATAGTCATTTTGAGTCCCGAATCAAAGGTTATAAATGTTTAATGTTACAAACCCAATTTATCACTTTTTTTTAAACTGTGAGTTGTAGAAGCTATTCACTTTTGTTTTTGTTTTTTGAAGATCAAATATATCTTGAACATACAAAAAAAGAAACATAAAACAATACGAATAATTAAAAAAAACAGCAAAATACAAAGCCAAAGACGAAAACAAAAGACTTGAACACAATATTTATTTTATTTTTGGTGATTTGTGACTCAAGAAGGCAGAAACCAATTAAGCCCTTGATAAGTATTGTAAACGAGGGAATTATAACTCAAAAATGATGAGAATAAAGCAAAATTGTGTTTGGTTTTAGACTCGAAAAGAGCTTCAATTTAATATATTATAATAGTCATTTTGAGTCCCGAATCAAAGGTTATAAATGTTTAATGTTACAAACCCAATTTATCACTTTTTTTTAAACTGTGAGTTGTAGAAGCTATTCACTTTTGTTTTTGTTTTTTGAAGATCAAATATATCTTGAACATACAAAAAAGAAACAGAAAACAATACGAATAATTAAAAAAAATGGAGAAATAAAAGCCAAAGACGAAAACAAAGACAACAAAATTGGAAGAAAACAAAAGACTTGAACACAATATTTATTTTATTTTTGGTGATTTGTGACTCAAGAAGGCAGAAACCAATTAAGCCCTTGATAAGTATTGTAAACGAGGGAATTTTAACTCAAAAATGATGAGAATAAAGCAAAATTGTGTTTGGTTTTAGACTCGAAAAGAGCTTCAATTTAATATATTATAATAGTCATTTTGAGTCCCGAATCAAAGGTTATAAATGTTTAATGTTACAAACCCAATTTATCACTTTTTTTTAAACCGTGAGTTGTAGAAGCTATTCACTTTTGTTTTTGTTTTTTGAAGATCAAATATATCTTGACCATACAAAAAAGAAACCGAAAACAGTACGAATAATTAAAAAAAATGGAGAAATAAAAGCCAAAGACGAAAACAAAGACAACAAAATTGGAAGAAAACAAAAGACTTGAGCACAATATTTATTTTATTTTTGGTGATTTGTGACTCAAGAAGGCAGAAACCAATTAAGCCCTTGATAAGTATTGTAAACGAGGGAATTTTAACTCAAAAATGATGAGAATAAAGCAAAATTGTGTTTGGTTTTAGACTCGAAAAGAGCTTCAATTTAATATATTATAATAGTCATTTTGAGTCCCGAATCAAAGGTTATAAATGTTTAATGTTACAAACCCAATTTATCACTTTTTTTTAAACTGTGAGTTGTAGAAGCTATTCACTTTTGTTTTTGTTTTTTGAAGATCAAATATATCTTGAACATACAAAAGAAGAAACAGAAAACAATACGAATAATTATAAAAATGGCGAAATAAATACCAAAGATGAAAACAAAGACAACAAAATTGGAAGAAAAGAAAAGACTTGAACACAATATTTATTTTATTTTTGGTGATTTGTGACTCAAGAAGGCAGAAACCAATTAAGCCCTTGATAAGTATTGTAAACGAGGGAATTTTAACTCAAAAATGATGAGAATAAAGCAAAATTGTGTTTGGTTTTAGACTCGAAAAGAGCTTCAATTTAATATATTATAATAGTCATTTTGAGTCCCGAATCAAAGGTTATAAATGTTTAATGTTACAAACCCAATTTATCACTTTTTTTTAAACTGTGAGTTGTAGAAGCTATTCACTTTTGTTTTTGTTTTTTGAAGATCAAATATATCTTGAACATACAAAAAAAGAAACATAAAACAATACGAATAATTAAAAAAATGGAGAAATAAAAGCCAAAGACGAAAACAAAGACAACAAAATTGGAAGAAAACAAAAGACTTGAACACAATATTTATTTTATTTTTGGTGATTTGTGACTCAAGAAGGCAGAAACCAATTAAGCCCTTGATAAGTATTGTAAACGAGGGAATTTTAACTCAAAAATGATGAGAATAAAGCAAAATTCTGTTTGGTTTTTGACTCGAAAAGAGCTTAATTTAATATATTATAATAGTCATTTTTAGTCCCGAATCAAAGGTTATAAATGTTTAATGTTTCAAACCCAATTTATCACTTTTTTTTAAACCGTGAGTTGTAGAAGCTGTTCACTTTTATTTTTATTTTTTGAGGATCAAATATATCTTGAACATACAAAAAAAGAAACAGAAAACAATTCGAATAATTTAAAAAAATAAAAGCCAAAGATGAAAACAAAGACAACAAAATTGGAAGAAAACAAAAGACTTGAATACAAAATTTATTTTATTTTTGGTGATTTGTGACTCAAGAAGGCAGAAACCAATTAAGCCCTTGATAAGTATTGTAAACGAGGGAATTTTAACTCAAAAATGATGAGAATAAAGCAAAATTGTGTTTGGTTTTAGACTCGAAAAGAGCTTCAATTTAATATATTATAATAGTCATTTTGAGTCCCGAATCAAAGGTTATAAATGTTTAATGTTACAAACCCAATTTATCACTTTTTTTTAAACTGTGAGTTGTAGAAGCTATTCACTTTTGTTTTTGTTTTTTGAAGATCAAATATATCTTGAACATACAAAAAAAGAAACATAAAACAATACGAATAATTAAAAAAATGGAGAAATAAAAGCCAAAGACGAAAACAAAGACAACAAAATTGGAAGAAAACAAATGACTTGAACACAATATTTATTTTATTTTTGGTGATTTGTGACCCAAGAAGGCAGAAACCAATTGAGCCCTTGATAAGTATTGTAAACGAGGGAATTTTAACTCAAAAATGATGAGAATAAAGCAAAATTGTGTTTGGTTTTAGACTCGAAAAGAGCTTCAATTTAATATATTATAATAGTCATTTTGAGTCCCGAATCAAAGGTTATAAATGTTTAATGTTACAAACCCAATTTATCACTTTTTTTTAAACTGTGAGTTGTAGAAGCTATTCACTTTTGTTTTTTTTTTGAAGATCAAATATATCTTGAACATACAAAAAAGAAACAGAAAACAATACGAATAATTAAAAAAATGGAGAAATAAAAGCCAAAGACGAAAACAAAGACAACAAAATTGGAAGAAAACAAAAGACTTGAACACAATATTTATTTTATTTTTGGTGATTTGTGACTCAAGAAGGCAGAAACCAATTAAGCCCTTGATAAGTATTGTAAACGAGGGAATTTTAACTCAAAAATGATGAGAATAAAGCAAAATTGTGTTTGGTTTTAGACTCGAAAAGAGCTTCAATTTAATATATTATAATAGTCATTTTGAGTCCCGAATCAAAGGTTATAAATGTTTAATGTTACAAACCCAATTTATCACTTTTTTTTAAACTGTGAGTTGTAGAAGCTATTCACTTTTGTTTTTGTTTTTTGAAGATCAAATATATCTTGAACATACAAAAAAAGAAACATAAAACAATACGAATAATTAAAAAAACAGCGAAATAAAAGCCAAAGACGAAAACAAAGACAACAAAATTGGAAGAAAACAAAAGACTTGAGCACAATATTTATTTTATTTTTGGTGATTTGTGACTCAAGAAGACAAAAACCAATTAAGCCCTTGATAAGTATTGTAAACGAGGGAATTTTAAGTCAAAAATGATGAGAATAAAGCAAAATTGTGTTTGGTTTTAGACTCGAAAAGAGCTTCAATTTAATATATTATAATAGTCATTTTGAGTCCCGAATCAAAGGTTATAAATGTTTAATGTTACAAACCCAATTTATCACTTTTTTTTAAACTGTGAGTTGTAGAAGCTATTCACTTTTGTTTTTGTTTTTTGAAGATCAAATATATCTTGAACATACAAAAAAGGAAACAGAAAACAATTCGAATAATTAAAAAAATGGAGAAATAAAAGCCAAAGACGAAAACAAAGACAACAAAATTGGAAGAAAACAAAAGACTTGAACACAATATTTATTTTATTTTTGGTGATTTGTGACTCAAGAAGGCAGAAACCAATTAAGCCCTTGATAAGTATTGTAAACGAGGGAATTTTAACTCAAAAATGATGAGAATAAAGCAAAATTGTGTTTGGTTTTAGACTCGAAAAGAGCTTCAATTTAATATATTATAATAGTCATTTTGAGTCCCGAATCAAAGGTTATAAATGTTTAATGTTACAAACCCAATTTATCACTTTTTTTTAAACTGTGAGTTGTAGAAGCTATTCACTTTTGTTTTTGTTTTTTGAAGATCAAATATATCTTGAACATACAAAAAAAGAAACATAAAACAATACGAATAATTAAAAAAAATAGCGAAATAAAAGCCAAAGACGAAAACAAAGACAACAAAATTGGAAGAAAACAAAAGACTTGAACACAATATTTATTTTATTTTTGGTGATTTGTGACTCAAGAAGGCAGAAACCAATTAAGCCCTTGATAAGTATTGTAAACGAGGGAATTATAACTCAAAAATGATGAGAATAAAGCAAAATTGTGTTTGGTTTTAGACTCGAAAAGAGCTTCAATTTAATATATTATAATAGTCATTTTGAGTCCCGAATCAAAGGTTATAAATGTTTAATGTTACAAACCCAATTTATCACTTTTTTTTAAACTGTGAGTTGTAGAAGCTATTCACTTTTGTTTTTGTTTTTTGAAGATCAAATATATCTTGAACATACAAAAAAAGAAACAGAAAACAATACGAATAATTAAAAAAATGGAGAAATAAATACCAAAGACGAAAACAAAGACAACAAAATTGGAAGAAAACAAAAGACTTGAACACAATATTTATTTTATTTTTGGTGATTTGTGACTCAAGAAGGCAGAAACCAATTAAGCCCTTGATAAGTATTGTAAACGAGGGAATTTTAACTCAAAAATGATGAGAATAAAGCAAAATTGTGTTTGGTTTTAGACTCGAAAAGAGCTTCAATTTAATATATTATAATAGTCATTTTGAGTCCCGAATCAAAGGTTATAAATGTTTAATGTTACAAACCCAATTTATCACTTTTTTTTAAACTGTGAGTTGTAGAAGCTATTCACTTTTGTTTTTGTTTTTTGAAGATCAAATATATCTTGAACATACAAAAAAGAAACATAAAACAATACGAATAATTAAAAAAACAGCAAAATACAAAGCCAAAGACGAAAACAAAGACAACAAAATTGGAAGAAAACAAAAGACTTGAACACAAAATTTATTTTATTTTTGGTGATTTGTGACTCAAGAAGGCAGAAACCAATTAAGCCCTTGATAGGTATTGTAAACGAGGGAATTTTAACTCAAAAATGATGAGAATAAAGCAAAATTGTGTTTGGTTTTAGACTCGAAAAGAGCTTCAATTTAATATATTATAATAGTCATTTTGAGTCCCGAATCAAAGGTTATAAATGTTTAATGTTACAAACCCAATTTATCACTTTTTTTTAAACTGTGAGTTGTAGAAGCTATTCACTTTTGTTTTTTTTTTTGAAGATCAAATATATCTTGAACATACAAAAAAAGAAACAGAAAACAATACGAATAATTAAAAAAATGGAGAAATAAATACCAAAGACGAAAACAAAGACAACAAAATTGGAAGAAAACAAAAGACTTGAACACAATATTTATTTTATTTTTGGTGATTTGTGGCTCAAGAAGGCAGAAACCAATTAAGCCCTTGATAAGTATTGTAAACGAGGGAATTTTAACTCAAAAATGATGAGAATAAAGCAAAATTGTGTTTGGTTTTAGACTCGAAAAGAGCTTCAATTTAATATATTATAATAGTCATTTTGAGTCCCGAATCAAAGGTTATAAATGTTTAATGTTACAAACCCAATTTATCACTTTTTTTTAAACTGTGAGTTGTAGAAGCTATTCACTTTTGTTTTTGTTTTTTGAAGATCAAATATATCTTGAACATACAAAAAAAGAAACATAAAACAATACGAATAATTAAAAAAACAACGAAATAAAACCCAAAGACGAAAACAAAGACAACAAAATTGGAAGAAAACAAAAGACTTGAACACAATATTTATTTTATTTTTGGTGATTTGGGACTAAAGAAGGCAGAAACCAATTAAGCCCTTGATAAGTATTGTAAACGAGGGAATTTTAACTCAAAAATGATGAGAATAAAGCAAAATTGTGTTTGGTTTTAGACTCGAAAAGAGCTTCAATTTAATATATTATAATAGTCATTTTGAGTCCCGAATCAAAGGTTATAAATGTTTAATGTTACAAACCCAATTTATCACTTTTTTTTAAACTGTGAGTTGTAGAAGCTATTCACTTTTGTTTTTTTTTTTGAAGATCAAATATATCTTGAACATACAAAAAAAGAAACAGAAAACAATACGAATAATTAAAAAAATGGAGAAATAAATACCAAAGACGAAAACAAAGACAACAAAATTGGAAGAAAACAAAAGACTTGAACACAATATTTATTTTATTTTTGGTGATTTGTGACTCAAGAAGGCAGAAACCAATTAAGCCCTTGATAAGTATTGTAAACGAGGGAATTTTAACTCAAAAATGATGAGAATAAAGCAAAATTGTGTTTGGTTTTAGACTCGAAAAGAGCTTCAATTTAATATATTATAATAGTCATTTTGAGTCCCGAATCAAAGGTTATAAATGTTTAATGTTACAAACCCAATTTATCACTTTTTTTTAAACTGTGAGTTGTAGAAGCTATTCACTTTTGTTTTTGTTTTTTGAAGATCAAATATATCTTGAACATACAAAAAAAGTAACATAAAACAATACGAATAATTAAAAAAAAGAGAGCGAAATAAAAGCCAAAGACGAAAACAAAGACAACAAAATTGGAAGAAAACAAAAGACTTGAGCACAATATTTATTTTATTTTTGGTGATTTGTGACTCAAGAAGGCAGAAACCAATTAAGCCCTTGATAAGTATTGTAAACGAGGGAATTTTAAGTCAAAAATGATGAGAATAAAGCAAAATTGTGTTTGGTTTTAGACTCGAAAAGAGCTTCAATTTAATATATTATAATAGTCATTTTGAGTCCCGAATCAAAGGTTATAAATGTTTAATGTTACAAACCCAATTTATCACTTTTTTTTAAACTGTGAGTTGTAGAAGCTATTCACTTTTGTTTTTGTTTTTTGAAGATCAAATATATCTTGAACATACAAAAAAAGAAACATAAAACAATACGAATAATTAAAAAAACAGCAAAATAAAAGCCAAAGACGAAAACAAAGACAACAAAATTGGAAGAAAACAAAAGACTTGAACACAATATTTATTTTATTTTTGGTGATTTGTGACTCAAGAAGGCAGAAACCAATTAAGCCCTTGATAAGTATTGTAAACGAGGGAATTTTAACTCAAAAATGATGAGAATAAAGCAAAATTGTGTTTGGTTTTAGACTCGAAAAGAGCTTCAATTTAATATATTATAATAGTCATTTTGAGTCCCGAATCAAAGGTTATAAATGTTTAATGTTACAAACCCAATTTATCACTTTTTTTTAAACTGTGAGTTGTAGAAGCTATTCACTTTTGTTTTTGTTTTTTGAAGATCAAATATATCTTGAACATACAAAAAAAGAAACAGAAAACAATACGAATAATTAAAAAAATGGAGAAATAAATACCAAAGACGAAAACAAAGACAACAAAATTGGAAGAAAACAAAAGACTTGAACACAATATTTATTTTATTTTTGGTGATTTGTGGCTCAAGAAGGCAGAAACCAATTAAGCCCTTGATAAGTATTGTAAACGAGGGAATTTTAACTCAAAAATGATGAGAATAAAGCAAAATTGTGTTTGGTTTTAGACTCGAAAAGAGCTTCAATTTAATATATTATAATAGTCATTTTGAGTCCCGAATCAAAGGTTATAAATGTTTAATGTTACAAACCCAATTTATCACTTTTTTTTAAACTGTGAGTTGTAGAAGCTATTCACTTTTGTTTTGGTTTTTGAAGATCAAATATATCTTGAACATACAAAAAAGAAACAGAAAACAATACGAATAATTAAAAAAATGGAGAAATAAATACCAAAGACGAAAACAAAGACAACAAAATTGGAAGAAAACAAAAGACTTGAACACAATATTTATTTTATTTTTGGTGATTTGTGACTCAAGAAGGCAGAAACCAATTAAGCCCTTGATAAGTATTGTAAACGAGGGAATTTTAACTCAAAAATGATGAGAATAAAGCAAAATTGTGTTTGGTTTTAGACTCGAAAAGAGCTTCAATTTAATATATTATAATAGTCATTTTGAGTCCCGAATCAAAGGTTATAAATGTTTAATGTTACAAACCCAATTTATCACTTTTTTTTAAACTGTGAGTTGTAGAAGCTATTCACTTTTGTTTTTGTTTTTTGAAGATCAAATATATCTTGAACATACAAAAAAAGAAACATAAAACAATACGAATAATTAAAAAAACAGCAAAATAAAAGCCAAAGACGAAAACAAAGACAACAAAATTGGAAGAAAACAAAAGACTTGAACACAATATTTATTTTATTTTTGGTGATTTGTGACTCAAGAAGGCAGAAACCAATTAAGCCCTTGATAAGTATTGTAAACGAGGGAATTTTAACTCAAAAATGATGAGAATAAAGCAAAATTGTGTTTGGTTTTAGACTCGAAAAGAGCTTCAATTTAATATATTATAATAGTCATTTTGAGTCCCGAATCAAAGGTTATAAATGTTTAATGTTACAAACCCAATTTATCACTTTTTTTTAAACTGTGAGTTGTAGAAGCTATTCACTTTTGTTTTTGTTTTTTGAAGATCAAATATATCTTGAACATACAAAAAAAGAAACCGAAAACAATACGAATAATTAAAAAAATGGAGAAATAAAAGCCAAAGACGA
Source organism: Hippophae gyantsensis (assembly GCA_030763125.1). Taxonomy (NCBI): domain Eukaryota; kingdom Viridiplantae; phylum Streptophyta; class Magnoliopsida; order Rosales; family Elaeagnaceae; genus Hippophae; species Hippophae gyantsensis. Next base: position 46,691,640 of record CM061031.1, read on the forward strand.
AAACAAAGACAACAAAATTGGAAGAAAACAAAAGACTTGAACACAATATTTATTTTATTTTTGGTGATTTGTGACTCAAGAAGGCAGAAACCAATTAAGCCCTTGATAAGTATTGTAAACGAGGGAATTTTAAGTCAAAAATGATGAGAATAAAGCAAAATTGTGTTTGGTTTTAGACTCGAAAAGAGCTTCAATTTAATATATTATAATAGTCATTTTGAGTCCCGAATCAAAGGTTATAAATGTTTAATGTTACAAACCCAATTTATCACTTTTTTTTAAACTGTGAGTTGTAGAAGCTATTCACTTTTGTTTTTGTTTTTTGAAGATCAAATATATCTTGAACATACAAAAAAAGAAACATAAAACAATACGAATAATTAAAAAAAACAGCGAAATAAAAGCCAAAGACGAAAACAAAGACAACAAAATTGGAAGAAAACAAAAGACTTGAACACAATATTTATTTTATTTTTGGTGATTTGTGACTCAAGAAGGCAGAAACCAATTAAGCCCTTGATAAGTATTGTAAACGAGGGAATTATAACTCAAAAATGATGAGAATAAAGCAAAATTGTGTTTGGTTTTAGACTCGAAAAGAGCTTCAATTTAATATATTATAATAGTCATTTTGAGTCCCGAATCAAAGGTTATAAATGTTTAATGTTACAAACCCAATTTATCACTTTTTTTTAAACTGTGAGTTGTAGAAGCTATTCACTTTTGTTTTTGTTTTTTAAGATCAAATATATCTTGAACATACAAAAAAAGAAACAGAAAACAATACGAATAATTAAAAAAATGGAGAAATAAAAGCCAAAGACGAAAACAAAGACAACAAAATTGGAAGAAAACAAAAGACTTGAACACAATATTTATTTTATTTTTGGTGATTTGTGACTCAAGAAGGCAGAAACCAATTAAGCCCTTGATAAGTATTGTAAACGAGGGAATTTTAACTCAAAAATGATGAGAATAAAGCAAAATTGTGTTTGGTTTTAGACTCGAAAAGAGCTTCAATTTAATATATTATAATAGTCATTTTGAGTCCCGAATCAAAGGTTATAAATGTTTAATGTTACAAACCCAATTTATCACTTTTTTTAAACTGTGAGTTGTAGCAGCTATCCACTTTTGTTTTTGGTTTTTGAAGATCAAATATATCTTGAACATACAAAAAAAGAAACAGAAAACAATACGAATAATTAAAAAAATGGAGAAATAAATACCAAAGACGAAAACAAAGACAACAAAATTGGAAGAAAACAAAAGACTTGAACACAATATTTATTTTATTTTTGGTGATTTGTGACTCAAGAAGGCAGAAACCAATTAAGCCCTTGATAAGTATTGTAAACGAGGGAATTTTAACTCAAAAATGATGAGAATAAAGCAAAATTGTGTTTGGTTTTAGACTCGAAAAGAGCTTCAATTTAATATATTATAATAGTCATTTTGAGTCCCAAATCAAAGGTTATAAATGTTTAATGTTACAAACACAATTTATCATTTTTTTAAAACTGTGAGTTGTAGAAGCTATTCACTTTTGTTTTTGTTTTTTGAAGATCAAATATATCTTGAACATACAAAAAAAGAAACCGAAAACAATACGAATAATTAAAAAAAATGGAGAAATAAAAGCCAAAGACGAAAACAAAGACAACAAAATTGGAAGAAAACAAAAGACTTGAACACAATATTTATTTTATTTTTGGTGATTTGTGACTCAAGAAGGCAGAAACCAATTAAGCCCTTGATAAGTATTGTAAACGAGGGAATTTTAAGTCAAAAATGATGAGAATAAAGCAAAATTGTGTTTGGTTTTAGACTCGAAAAGAGCTTCAATTTAATATATTATAATAGTCATTTTGAGTCCCGAATCAAAGGTTATAAATGTTTAATGTTACAAACCCAATTTATCACTTTTTTTTAAACTGTGAGTTGTAGAAGCTATTCACTTTTGTTTTTGTTTTTGAAGATCAAATATATCTTGAACATACAAAAAAAGAAACAGAAAACAATACGAATAATTAAAAAAATGGAGAAATATTTGCCAAAGACGAAAACAAAGACAACAAAATTGGAAGAAAACAAATGACTTGAACACAATATTTATTTTATTTTTGGTGATTTGTGACTCAAGAAGGCAGAAACCAATTAAGCCCTTGATAAGTATTGTAAACGAGGGAATTTTAACTCAAAAATGATGAGAATAAAGCAAAATTGTGTTTGGTTTTAGACTCGAAAAGAGCTTCAATTTAATATATTATAATAGTCATTTTGTTCCCTGAATCAAAGGTTATAATTGTTTAATGTTACAAACCCAATTTATCACTTTTTTTATAAACTGTGAGTTGTAGAAGCTATTCACTTTTGTATTTGTATTTTGAAGGTCAAATATATCTTGAACATACAAAAAAAGAAACATAAAACAATACGAATAATTAAAAAAAACAGCAAAATAAAAGCCAAAGACGAAAACAAAGACAACAAAATTGGAAGAAAACAAAAGACTTGAGCACAATATTTATTTTATTTTTGGTGATTTGTGACTCAAGAAGGCAGAAACCAATTAAGCCCTTGATAAGTATTGTAAACGAGGGAATTTTAAGTCAAAAATGATGAGAATAAAGCAAAATTGTGTTTGGTTTTAGACTCGAAAAGAGCTTCAATTTAATATATTATAATAGTCATTTTGAGTCCCGAATCAAAGGTTATAATTGTTTAATGTTACAAAGCCAATTTATCACTTTTTTTTAAACTGTGAGTTGTAGAAGCTATTCACTTTTGTTTTTGTTTTTTGAAGATCAAATATATCTTGAACATACAAAAAAAGTAACATAAAACAATACGAATAATTAAAAAAAAGAGAGCGAAATAAAAGCCAAAGACGAAAACAAAGACAACAAAATTGGAAGAAAACAAAAGACTTGAGCACAATATTTATTTTATTTTTGGTGATTTGTGACTCAAGAAGGCAGAAACCAATTAAGCCCTTGATAAGTATTGTAAACGAGGGAATTATAACTCAAAAATGATGAGAATAAAGCAAAATTGTGTTTGGTTTTAGACTCGAAAAGAGCTTCAATTTAATATATTATAAGAGTCATTTTGATTCCCGAGTCAAAAGTTATAACTGTTTAATGTTACATATCTAATTTATCACTTTTTTTAAACCGTGAGTTGTAGCAGCTATCCACTTTTGTTTTTGGTTTTTGAAGATCAAATATATCTTGAACATACAAAAAAAGAAACAGAAAACAATACGAATAATTAAAAAAAATGGAGAAATAAAAACCAAAGACGAAAACAAAGACAACAAAATTGGAAGAAAACAAAAGACTTGAACACAATATTTATTTTATTTTTGGTGATTTGTGACTCAAGAAGGCAGAAACCAATTAAGCCCTTGATAAGTATTGTACACGAGGGCAGAAACCAATTAAGCCCTTGATAAGTATTGTAAACGAGGGAATTATAACTCAAAAATGATGAGAATAAAGCAAAATTGTGTTTGGTTTTAGACTCGAAAAGAGCTTCAATTTAATATATAATAATAGTCATTTTGAGTCCCGAATCAAAGGTTATAATTGTTTAATGTTACAAAGCAAATTTATCACTTTTTTTAAACTGTGAGTTGAAGCAGCTATCCCCTTTTGTTTTTTTTTCGAAGATGATATATATCGTGAACATACAAAAAAAGAACCAGAAAACAATACGAATAATTAAAAAAACAAATAGCGAAATAAAAGCCAAAGACGAAAACAAAGGCAACAAAAATTCAAGAAAACAAAAGACTTGAAGCACAAAATTTAATTTATTTTTTCTAATTTGTGACTCAAGAACGCAGAAACCAATTAAGAATGAAAAAACCAATCAAAGGACAGTTATTCTTTTTTGAAATCTAAAATTCAAAACAAAGCTAAATGAAGATAGCTAACCTCTTTTCAATAACCAAGGCTCTTATAGGAAATGATCCAGATCATTTAGCGAACAACCAAGGAAACCATAAACTCAAAGGAATAGAAAAAATTAAATCGCTAAGAACGTGTTGAAGATGATTAAATTAGAACCCAAAATAAGAAGAAAAGAGAACAACAGAAAACGGTGCGACAAAATATTAAGCCCTTGAAAAGTATTGTGAACGAGGGAATTTTGACTCAAAAATGATGAGAATAAAGCAAAATTGTGTTTGGTTTTAGAATCGAAAAGAGCTTCAATTTAATATATTATAATAGTCATTTTGATTCCCGAATCAAAGGTTATAATTGTTTAATGTTACAAAGCCAATTTATCACTTTTTTTTAAACTGTGAGTTGTAGAAGCTATTCACTTTTGTTTTTGTTTTTTGAAGATCAAATATATCTTGAACATACAAAAAAAGAACGTGGAAACAATACGAATAATTAAAAAAAAACAACAAAATAAAATCCAAAGACGAAAACATAGACAACAAAATTGGAAGAAAACAAAAGACTTGAAGGACAACATTTATTTTATTTTTGGTGATTTGTGACCCAAGAATGTAGAAACCAATAAAGAATGAAAAAAAAAGTCAAAAGACAGTTATTTTTTTTTTGAAATCTAAAATTCAAAACAAAGCTAAATGAAGATAGATAACCTCTTTTCAACAACCAAGGCTCTGATAGAAAATTATGCGGATCCTTTAGTGAACAACCTAGGAAACCATAAAATCAAAGGAATAGAAAAAATTAAATCGCTAAGAATGTGTTGAAGATGATTAAATTAGAACGCTAAATAAGAAGAAAAGAAAGCAACAGAAAATGTTGCAACAAAACATTAAACCCTTGATAAGTATTGTAAACGAGGGAATTTTAACTCAAAAATGATGAGAATAAAGCAAAATTGTGTTTGGTTTTAGACTCGAAAAGAGCTTCAATTTAATATATTATAATAGTCATTTTGATTCCCGAATCAAAGGTTATAATTGTTTAATGTTACAAAGCCAATTTATCACTTTTTTTTAAACTGTGAGTTGTAGAAGCTATTCACTTTTGTTTTTGTTTTTTGAAGATCAAATATATCTTGAACATACAAAAAAAGAAACATAAAACAATACGAATAATTAAAAAAACAGCGAAATAAAAGCCAAAGACGAAAACAAAGACAACAAAATTGGAAGAAAACAAAAGACTTGAACACAATATTTATTTTATTTTTGGTGATTTGTGACTCAAGAAGGCAGAAACCAATTAAGCCCTTGATAAGTATTGTAAACGAGGGAATTTTAACTCAAAAATGATGAGAATAAAGCAAAATTGTGTTTGGTTTTAGACTCGAAAAGAGCTTCAATTTAATATATTATAATAGTCATTTTGAGTCCCGAATCAAAGGTTATAAATGTTTAATGTTACAAACCCAATTTATCACTTTTTTAAACTGTGAGTTGTAGAAGCTATTCACTTTTGTTTTTGTTTTTTGAAGATCAAATATATCTTGAACATACAAAAAAAGAAACAGAAAACAATACGAATAATTAAAAAAAATGGAGAAATAAAAGCCAAAGACGAAAACAAAGACAACAAAATTGGAAGAAAACAAAAGACTTGAAACACAAAATTTATTTTATTTTTGGTGATTTGTGACTCAAGAAGGCAAAAACCAATTAAGCCCTTGATAAGTATTGTAAACGAGGGAATTTTAACTCAAAAATGATGAGAATAAAGCAAAATTGTGTTTGGTTTTAGACTCGAAAAGAGCTTCAATTTAATATATTATAATAGTCATTTTGATTCCCGAATCAAAGGTTATAATTGTTTAATGTTACAAAGCCAATTTATCACTTTTTTTAAACTGTGAGTTGTAGAAGCTATTCACTTTTGTTTTTGTTTTTTGAAGATCAAATATATCTTGAACATACAAAAAAAGAAACAGAAAACAATACGAATAATTAAAAAAATGGAGAAATAAAAGCCAAAGACGAAAACAAAGACAACAAAATTGGAAGAAAACAAAAGACTTGAAGCATAAAATTTCTTTTATTTTGGCTGATTTGTGACTCAAGATCGCAGAAAGCAATTAAGAATGAAAAAAACAATCAAAGGATAGTTTTTTTTTTAATCTAAAATTCAAAACAAAGCTAAATGAAGATAAATAACCTCCTTTCAATAACCAAGGCTCTTATAGGAAATGATCCGGATCCTTTAGCAAACAACCAAGGAAACCATAAACTCAAAGGAATAGAAAAAATTAAATCGCTAAGAACGTGTTGAAGATGATTAAATTAGAACCCAAAATAAGAAGAAAAGAAAACAACAGAAAACGGTGCGACAAAACATTAAGCCCTTGATAAGTATTGTAAACGAGAGAATTTTAACTCAAAAATGATGAGAATAAAGCAAAATTGTGTTTGGTTTTAGACTCGAAAAGAGCTTCAATTTAATATATTATAATAGTCATTTTGAGTCCCGAATCAAAGGTTATAAATGTTTAATGTTACAAACCCAATTTATCACTTTTTTTTAAACTGTGAGTTGTAGAAGCTATTCACTTTTGTTTTTGTTTTTTGAAGATCAAATATAGCGTGAACATAAAAAAAAAGAACAAGAAAACAATAAGAATAATTAAAAAAAAATAGCGAAATAAAATCTAAAGACGAAAACAAAGACAACAAAATTGGAAGAAAACAAAAGACTTGAACACAATATTTATTTTATTTTTGGTGATTTGTGACACAAGAAGGCAGAAACCAATAAAGAATGAAAAAAACAGTCAAAAGACAGTTTTTTTTTTTGAAATCAAAAATTCAAAACAAAGCTAAATGAAGATAGATAACCTCTTTTCAACAACCAAGGCTCTGATAGCAAATGATGCAGATCCTTTAGCGAACAACCTAGGAAACCATGAACTCAAAAGAATAGAAAAAATTAAATCGCTAAGAACGTGTTGAAATGATTAAATTAGAACCCAAAATAAGAAGAAAAGAAAACAACCGAAAACGGTGTGACAAAACATTAAGCCCTTGATAAGTATTGTAAACGAGGGAATTTTAACTCAAAAATGATGAGAATAAAGCAAAATTGTGTTTGGTTTTAGACTCGAAAAGAGCTTCAATTTAATATATTATAATAGTCATTTTGTTTCCCGAATCAAAGGTTATAATTGTTTAATGTTACAAAGCCAATTTATCACTTTTTTTTAAACTGTGAGTTGTAGAAGCTATTCACTTTTGTTTTTGTTTTTTGAAGATCAAATATATCTTGAACATACAAAAAAAGAAACATCAAACAATACGAATAATGAAAAAAAATGGAGAAATAAAAGCCAAAGACGAAAACAAAGACAACAAAATTGGAAGAAAACAAAAGACTTGAACACAAAATTTATTTTATTTTTGGTGATTTGTGACCCAAGAATGTAGAAACCAATAAATAATGAAAAAAAACAGTCAAAAGATAGTTATTTTTTTTTTTGAAATCTAAAATTCAAAACAAAGCTAAATGAAGATAGATAACCTCTTGTCAACAACCATGGCTCTGATAGCAAATGATGCAGATCCTTTAGCGAATAACCTAGGAAACCATAAACTCAAAAGAATAGAAAAAATTAAATCACTTAGAACGTGTTGAAGATGATTAAATTAGAACCCTAAATAAGAAGAAAAGAAAACAACAGAAAACGGTGCGACAAAACATTAAGCCCTTGATAAGTATTGTAAACGAGGGAATTTTAACTCAAAAATGATGAGAATAAAGCAAAATTGTGTTTGGTTTTAGACTCGAAAAGAGCTTCAATTTAATATATTATAATAGTCATTTTGTTTCCCGAATCAAAGGTTATAATTGTTTAATGTTACAAAGCCAATTTATCACTTTTTTTTAAACTGTGAGTTGTAGAAGCTATTCACTTTTGTTTTTGTTTTTTGAAGATCAAATATATCTTGAACATACAAAAAAAGAAACATAAAACAATACGAATAATTAAAAAAAACAGCAAAATACAAAGCCAAAGACGAAAACAAAGACAACAAAATTGGAAGAAAACAAAAGACTTGAACACAATATTTATTTTATTTTTGGTGATTTGTGACTCAAGAAGGCAGAAACCAATTAAGCCCTTGATAAGTATTGTAAACGAGGGAATTTTAACTCAAAAATGATGAGAATAAAGCAAAATTGTGTTTGGTTTTAGACTCGAAAAGAGCTTCAATTTAATATATTATAATAGTCATTTTGAGTCCCGAATCAAAGGTTATAAATGTTTAATGTTACAAACCCAATTTATCACTTTTTTTTAAACTGTGAGTTGTAGAAGCTATTCACTTTTGTTTTTGTTTTTTGAAGATCAAATATATCTTGAACATACAAAAAAAGAAACATAAAACAATACGAATAATTAAAAAAACAGCGAAATAAAAGCCAAAGACGAAAACAAAGACAACAAAATTGGAAGAAAACAAAAGACTTGAACACAATATTTATTTTATTTTTGGTGATTTGTGACTCAAGAAGGCAGAAACCAATTAAGCCCTTGATAAGTATTGTAAACGAGGGAATTTTAACTCAAAAATGATGAGAATAAAGCAAAATTGTGTTTGGTTTTAGACTCGAAAAGAGCTTCAATTTAATATATTATAATAGTCATTTTGATTCCCGAATCAAAGGTTATAATTGTTTAATGTTACAAACCCAATTTATCACTTTTTTTAAACTGTGAGTTGTAGAAGCTATTCACTTTTGTTTTTGTTTTTTGAAGATCAAATATATCTTGAACATACAAAAAAAGAAACATAAAACAATACGAATAATTAAAAAAAACAGCAAAATAAAAGCCAAAGACGAAAACAAAGACAACAAAATTGGAAGAAAACAAAAGACTTGAGCACAATATTTATTTTATTTTTGCTTATTTGTGACTCAAGAACGCAGAAACCAATTAAGAATGCAAAAAACAATCAAAGGATAGTTACTTTTTTTTTAAAATCTAAAATTCAAAACAAAGCTAAATGAAGATAGGTAACCTATTTTCAACAAACAAGGCTTTGATAGAAAATGGTGTGGATCCTTTAGCGAACAACCTAGGAAACCATAAACTCAAAGGAATAGAAAAAATTAAATCGCTAAGAACATGTTGAAATGATTAAATTAGAACCCAAAATAAGAAGAAAAGAAAACAACAGAAAACGGTGCGACAAAACATTAAGCCCTTGATAAGTATTGTAAACGAGGGAATTTTAACTCAAAAATGATGAGAATAAAGCAAAAGTTGGGTTTGGTTTTAGGAATAGAAAAGAGCTTCAATTTAATATATTATAAGAGTCATTTTGATTCCCGAATCAAAAGTTATAATTGTTTAATGTTACAAGCCAATTTACCACTTTTTTTAAACTGTGAGTTGTAGCACCTATCCACTTTTGTTTTTGTTTTTTGAAGATCAAATATATCGTGAACATAAAAAAAAGAACAAGAAAACAATACGAATAATTAAAAAAAAATAGCGAAATAAAATCTAAAGACGAAAACAAAGACAACAAAATTGGAAGAAAACAAAAGACTTGAGCACAATATTTATTTTATTTTTGGTGATTTGTGACTCAAGAAGGCAGAAACCAATTAAGCCCTTGATAAGTATTGTAAACGAGGGAATTTTAACTCAAAAATGATGAGAATAAAGCAAAATTGTGTTTGGTTTTAGACTCGAAAAGAGCTTCAATTTAATATATTATAATAGTCATTTTGATTCCCGAATCAAAGGTTATAATTGTTTAATGTTACAAACCCAATTTATCACTTTTTTTTAAACTGTGAGTTGTAGAAGCTATTCACTTTTGTTTTTGTTTTTTGAAGATCAAATATATCTTGAACATACAAAAAAAGAAACAGAAAACAATACGAATAATTAAAAAAAACAGCGAAATAAAAGCCAAAGACGAAAACAAAGACAACAAAATTGGAAGAAAACAAAAGACTTGAGCACAATATTTATTTTATTTTTGGTGATTTGTGACTCAAGAAGGCAGAAACCAATTAAGAATGAAAAAAACAATCAAAGGATAGTTACTTTTTTTTTAAATCTAAAATTCAAAACAAAGCTAAATGAAGATAGATAACCTCTTTTCAACAACCAAGCCTCTTATAGAAAATGATGCAGATCCTTTAGCGAACAACCTAGGAAACCATAAACTCAAAAGAATAGAAAAAATTAAATCACTTAGAACGTGTTGAAGATGATTAAATTAGAACCCTAAATAAGAAGAAAAGAAAACAACAGAAAACGGTGCGACAAAACATTAAGCCCTTGATAAGTATTGTAAACGAGGGAATTTTAACTCAAAAATGATGAGAATAAAGCAAAATTGTGTTTGGTTTTAGACTCGAAAAGAGCTTCAATTTAATATATTATAATAGTCATTTTGATTCCCGAATCAAAGGTTATAATTGTTTAATGTTACAAAGCCAATTTATCACTTTTTTTTAAACTGTGAGTTGTAGAAGCTATTCACTTTTGTTTTTGTTTTTTGAAGATCAAATATATCTTGAACATACAAAAAAAGAAACATAAAACAATACGAATAATTAAAAAAAACAGCGAAATAAAAGCCAAAGACGAAAACAAAGACAACAAAATTGGAAGAAAACAAAAGACTTGAACACAAAATTTATTTTATTTTTGGTGATTTGTGACTCAAGAAGGCAGAAACCAATTAAGCCCTTGATAAGTATTGTAAACGAGGGAATTTTAACTCAAAAATGATGAGAATAAAGCAAAATTGTGTTTGGTTTTAGAATCGAAAAGAGCTTCAATTTAATATATTATAATAGTCATTTTGATTCCCGAATCAAAGGTTATAATTGTTTAATGTTACAAAGCCAATTTATCACTTTTTTTAAACTGTGAGTTGTAGCAGCTATCCACTTTTGTTTTTGTTTTTTGAAGATCAAATATAGCGTGAACATAAAAAAAAGAACAAGAAAACAATAAGAATAATTAAAAAAAAATAGCGAAATAAAATCTAAAGACGAAAACAAAGACAACAAAATTGGAAGAAAACAAAAGACTTGAAAGACAAAATTTATATTATTTTTGGTGATTTGTGACTCCAAAACGCAGAAACCAATTAAAAATGAAAAAAACAATCAAAGGACAGTTATTTTTTTTTTTGAAATCTAAAATTCAAAACAAAGCTAATTGAAGATAGATAACCTCTTTTCAATAACCAAGGCTCTTATAGCAAATGATGCGGATTCTTTAGCGAACAACAAAGGAAACCATAAACTCAAAGGAATAGAAAAAATTAAATCGCTAAGAACGTGTTGAAGATGATTAAATTAGAACCCAAAATAAGAAGAAAAGAAAACAACAGAAAATGGTGCAACAAAAACTTAAGCCCTTGATAAGTATTGTAAACGAGGGAATTTTAACTCAAAAATGATGAGAATAAAGCAAAATTGTGTTTGGTTTTAGAATCGAAAAGAGCTTCAATTTAATATATTATAATAGTCATTTTGATTCCCGAATCAAAGGTTATAATTGTTTAATGTTACAAACCCAATTTATCACTTTTTTTAAACTGTGAGTTGTAGAAGCTATCCACTTTTGTTTTTGTTTTTTGAAGATCAAATATAGCGTGAACATAAAAAAAAGAACAAGAAAACAATACGAATAATTCAAAAAAAAGCAAAATAAAAGCCAAAGACGAAAACAAAGACAACAAAATTGGAAGAAAACAAAAGACTTGAACACAAAATTTATTTTATTTTTGGTGATTTGTGACTCAAGAAGGCAGAAACCAATTAAGCCCTTGATAAGTATTGTAAACGAGGGAATTTTAACTCAAAAATGATGAGAATAAAGCAAAATTGTGTTTGGTTTTAGAATCGAAAAGAGCTTCAATTTAATATATTATAATAGTCATTTTGATTCCCGAATCAAAGGTTATAATTGTTTAATGTTACAAAGCCAATTTATCACTTTTTTTTAAACTGTGAGTTGTAGAAGCTATTCACTTTTGTTTTTGTTTTTTGAAGATCAAATATATCTTGAACATACAAAAAAAGAAACAGAAAACAATTCGAATAATTTAAAAAAAAACAGCGAAATAAAAGCCAAAGATGAAAACAAAGACAACAAAATTGGAAGAAAACAAAAGACTTGAAACACAAAATTTATTTTATTTATTTTCTTTTTTTTGAAATCTAAAACTCAAAACAAAGCTAAATGAAGATAGATAACATTTTTCAATAACCAAGGCTCTTATAGCAAATGATGCGGATCCTTTAGCGAACAACCAAGGAAACCATAAACTCAAAGGAATAGAAAAAATGAAATTGCTAAGAATGTGTCAAAGATGATTAAATTAGAACCCAAAATAAGAAGAAAAGAAAACAACAGAAAACGGTGCAACAAAACATTAAGCCCTTGATAAGTATTGTAAACGAGGGAATTTTAACTCAAAAATGATGAGAATAAAGCAAAATTGTGTTTGGTTTTAGAATCGAAAAGAGCTTCAATTTAATATATTATAATAGTCATTTTGATTCCCGAATCAAAGGTTATAATTGTTTAATGTTACAAAGCCAATTTATCACTTTTTTTAAACTGTGAGTTGTACAAGTTATACACTTTTGTTTTTGTTTTTTGAAGATCAAACATATCGTGAACATAAAAAAAAGAACAAGAAAACAATACGAATAATTCCAAAAAAAACAACGGAATAAAAAACAAAGACGAAAACAAAGACAACAAAATTGGATGAAAACAAAAGATTTGAAGGACAACATTTATTTTATTTTTGGTGATTTGTGACCCAAGAACGCAGAAACCAATAAAGAATGCAAAAAATAGTCAAAAGATAGTTATTTTTTTTAAATCTAAAATTCAAAACAAAGCTAAATGAAGATAGATAACCTGTTTTCAACAACCAAGGCTCTGATAGCAAATGATGTGGATCCTTTAGCGAACAACCTAGGAAACCATAAATTGAAAGCAATAGAAAAAATTAAATCACTTAGAACGTGTTAAAGATGATTAAATTAGAACCCTAAATAAGAAGAAAAGAATCCAACAGAAAACGGTGCGAGAAAATATTAAGCCCTTGATAAGTATTGTAAACGAGGGAATTTTAACTCAAAAATGATGAGAATAAAGCAAAATTGTGTTTGGTTTTAGACTCGAAAAGAGCTTCAATTTAATATATTATAATAGTCATTTTGTTTCCCGAATCAAAGGTTATAATTGTTTAATGTTACAAAGCCAATTTATCACTTTTTTTTAAACTGTGAGTTGTAGAAGCTATTCACTTTTGTTTTTGTTTTTTGAAGATCAAATATATCTTGAACATACAAAAAAAGAAACAGAAAACAATACGAATAATTAAAAAAAAACAGCGAAATAAAAGCCAAAGACGAAAACAAAGACAACAAAATTGGAAGAAAACAAAAGACTTGAACACAATATTTATTTTATTTTTGGTGATTTGTGACTCAAGAAGGCAGAAACCAATTAAGCCCTTGATAAGTATTGTAAATGACGGAATTTTAACTCAAAAATGATGAGAATAAAGCAAAATTGTGTTTGGTTTTAGAATAGAAAAGAGCTACAATTTAATATATTATAATAGTCATTTTGATTCCCGAATCAAAGGTTATAATTGTTTAATGTTACAAAGCCAATTTATCACTTTTTTTTAAACTGTGAGTTGTAGAAGCTATTCACTTTTGTTTTTGTTTTTTGAAGATCAAATATATCTTGAACATACAAAAAAAGAAACATAAAACAATACGAATAATTAAAAAAAATAGCAAAATAAAAGCCAAAGACGAAAACAAAGACAACAAAATTGGAAGAAAACAAAAGACTTGAACACAAAATTTATTTTATTTTTGGTGATTTGTGACTCAAGAAGGCAGAAACCAATTAAGAATGAAAAAAACAATAAAAGGACAATTAATTTTTTTTAAAATCTAAAATTCAAAACAAAGCTAAATGAAGATAGAACACCTCTTTTCAATAACCAAGGCTCTTATAGCAAATGATGCAGATCCTTTAGCGAACAACCAAGGAAACCATAAACTCAAAGGAATAGAAAAAATAAAATCGCTAAGAACGTCTTGAAGATGATTAAATTAGAACCCAAAATAAGAAGAAAAGAAAAGAACAGAAAACGGTGCAATAAAACATTATGCCCTTGATAAGTATTGCAACCAAGGAAACCATAAACTCAAAAGTTGTAACTGTTTAATGTTACAAACCCAATTTATCACTTTTTTTAAACTGTGAGTTGTAGAAGCTATTCACTTTTGTTTTTGTTTTTTGAAGATCAAATATATCTTGAACATACAAAAAAAGAAACAGAAAACAATTCGAATAATTTAAAAAAAAACAGCGAAATAAAAGCCAAAGATGAAAACAAAGACAACAAAATTGGAAGAAAACAAAAGACTTGAACACAAAATTTATTTTATTTTTGGTGATTTGTGACTCAAGAAGGCAGAAACCAATTAAGCCCTTGATAAGTATTGTAAACGAGGGAATTTTAACTCAAAAATGATGAGAATAAAGCAAAATTGTGTTTGGTTTTAGACTCGAAAAGAGCTTCAATTTAATATATTATAATAGTCATTTTGATTCCCGAATCAAAGGTTATAATTGTTTAATGTTACAAAGCCAATTTATCACTTTTTTTTAAACTGTGAGTTGTAGAAGCTATTCACTTTTGTTTTGATTTTTGAAGATCAAATATATCTTGAACATACAAAAAAAGAAACAGAAAACAATACGAATAATTAAAAAAAATGGAGAAATAAAAGCCAAAGACGAAAACAAAGACAACAAAATTGGAAGAAAACAAAAGACTTGAACACAATATTTATTTTATTTTTGGTGATTTGTGACTCAAGAAGGGAGAAACCAATTAAGCCCTTGATAAGTATTGTAAACGAGGGAATTATAACTCAAAAATGATGAGAATAAAGCAAAATTGTGTTTGGTTTTAGACTCGAAAAGAGCTTCAATTTAATATATTATAATAGTCATTTTGATTCCCGAATCAAAGGTTATAAATGTTTAATGTTACAAACCCAATTTATCACTTTTTTTTAAACTGTGAGTTGTAGAAGCTATTCACTTTTGTTTTTGTTTTTTGAAGATCAAATATATCTTGAACATACAAAAAAAGAAACAGAAAACAATTCGAATAATTTAAAAAAATAAAAGCCAAAGACGAAAACAAAGACAACAAAATTGGAAGAAAACAAAAGACTTGAACACAAAATTTATTTTATTTTTGGTGATTTGTGACTCAAGAAGGCAGAAACCAATTAAGCCCTTGATAAGTATTGTAAACGAGGGAATTTTAACTCAAAAATGATGAGAATAAAGCAAAATTGTGTTTGGTTTTAGAATCGAAAAGAGCTTCAATTTAATATATTATAATAGTCATTTTGATTCCCGAATCAAAGGTTATAATTGTTTAATGTTACAAAGCCAATTTATCACTTTTTTTTAAACTGTGAGTTGTAGAAGCTATTCACTTTTGTTTTTGTTTTTTGAAGATCAAATATATCTTGAACATACAAAAAAAGAAACATAAAACAATACGAATAATTAAAAAAAACAGCGAAATAAAAGCCAAAGACGAAAACAAAGACAACAAAATTGGAAGAAAACAAAAGACTTGAGCACAATATTTATTTTATTTTTGGTGATTTGTGACTCAAGAAGGCAGAAACCAATTAAGCCCTTGATAAGTATTGTAAACGAGGGAATTTTAACTCAAAAATGATGAGAATAAAGCAAAATTGTGTTTGGTTTTAGACTCGAAAAGAGCTTCAATTTAATATATTATAATAGTCATTTTGAGTCCCGAATCAAAGGTTATAAATGTTTAATGTTACAAACCCAATTTATCACTTTTTTTTAAACTGTGAGTTGTAGAAGCTATTCACTTTTGTTTTTGTTTTTTGAAGATCAAATATATCTTGAACATACAAAAAAAGAAACATAAAACAATACGAATAATTAAAAAAACAGCAAAATACAAAGCCAAAGACGAAAACAAAGACAACAAAATTGGAAGAAAACAAAAGACTTGAACACAAAATTTATTTTATTTTTGGTGATTTGTGACTCAAGAAGGCAGAAACCAATTAAGCCCTTGATAAGTATTGTAAACGAGGGAATTTTAACTCAAAAATGATGAGAATAAAGCAAAATTGTGTTTGGTTTTAGAATCGAAAAGAGCTTCAATTTAATATATTATAATAGTCATTTTGATTCCCGAATCAAAGGTTATAATTGTTTAATGTTACAAAGCCAATTTATCACTTTTTTTTAAACTGTGAGTTGTAGAAGCTATTCACTTTTGTTTTTGTTTTTTGAAGATCAAATATATCTTGAACATACAAAAAAAGAAACAGAAAACAATACGAATAATTAAAAAAAATGGAGAAATAAAAGCCAAAGACGAAAACAAAGACAACAAAATTGGAAGAAAACAAAAGACTTGAAACACAAAATTTATTTTATTTTTGCTGATTTGTGACTCAAGAAGGCAGAAACCAATTAAGCCCTTGATAAGTATTGTAAACGAGGGAATTTTAACTCAAAAATGATGAGAATAAAGCAAAATTGTGTTTGGTTTTAGACTCGAAAAGAGCTTCAATTTAATATATTATAATAGTCATTTTGATTCCCGAATCAAAAGTTATAATTGTTTAATGTTACAAAGCCAATTTATCACCCTTTTTTTAAACTGTGAGTTGTACAAGTTATACACTTTTGTTTTTGTTTTTTGAAGATCAAACATATCGTGAACATACAAAAAAAGAACCAGAAAACAATACGAATAATTAAAAAAAAACAGCAAAATAAAATCCAAAGACGAAAACATAGACAACAAAATTGGAAGAAAACAAAAGACTTGAAAGACAAAATTTATATTATTTTTGGTGATTTATGACTCAAGAACATAGAAATAAATTAAGAATGCAAAAACCAAACAAAGCACAGTTATTTTTTTTTAAATCTAAAATACAAAACAAAACTAAATAAAGATAGATAACTCTTTTCAACGACCAAGGCTCTGATAGCAAATGATACTCATCTTTTAGCGAACAACCTAGGAAACCATAAACTCAAAGGAATAGAAAAAATTAAATTGCTAAGAACATGATGAAGTTGATTAAATTAGAATCCTAAATAAGAAGAAAAGAAAACAACCGAAAATGGTGCGACAAAATATTAAGCCCTTGATAGGTATTGTAAACGAGGGAATTTTAACTCAAAAATGATGAGAATAAAGCAAAATTGTGTTTGGTTTTAGACTCGAAAAGAGCTTCAATTTAATATATTATAATAGTCATTTTGAGTCCCAAATCAAAGGTTATAAATGTTTAATGTTACAAACACAATTTATCATTTTTTTAAAACTGTGAGTTGTAGAAGCTATTCACTTTTGTTTTTGTTTTTTGAAGATCAAATATATCTTGAACATACAAAAAAAGAAACAGAAAACAATACGAATAATTAAAAAAAATGGAGAAATAAAAGCCAAAGACGAAAACAAAGACAACAAAATTGGAAGAAAACAAAAGACTTGAACACAATATTTATTTTATTTTTGGTGATTTGTGACTCAAGAAGGCAGAAACCAATTAAGCCCTTGATAAGTATTGTAAACGAGGGAATTTTAACTCACAAATGATGAGAATAAAGAAAAAGTTGGGTTGGGTTTTAGGAATAGAAAAGAGCTTCAATTTAATATATTATAATAGTCATTTTGATTCCCGAATCAAAGGTTATAATTGTTTAATGTTACAAAGCCAATTTATCACTTTTTTTAAACTGTGAGTTGTAGAAGCTATTCACTTTTGTTTTTGTTTTTTGAAGATCAAATATATCTT
This sequence comes from Hippophae gyantsensis, assembly GCA_030763125.1. NCBI lineage: Eukaryota > Viridiplantae > Streptophyta > Magnoliopsida > Rosales > Elaeagnaceae > Hippophae > Hippophae gyantsensis. Next base: position 46,709,501 of record CM061031.1, read on the forward strand.
GAACATACAAAAAAAGAAACATAAAACAATACGAATAATTAAAAAAAATGGAGAAATAAAAGCCAAAGACGAAAACAAAGACAACAAAATTGGAAGAAAACAAAAGACTTGAAACACAAAATTTATTTTATTTTTGCTGATTTGTGACTCAAGAAGGCAGAAACCAATTAAGCCCTTGATAAGTATTGTAAACGAGGGAATTTTAACTCAAAAATGATGAGAATAAAGCAAAATTGTGTTTGGTTTTAGAATCGCAAAGAGCTTCAATTTAATATATTATAATAGTCATTTTGTTTCCCTAATCAAAGGTTATAATTGTTTAATGTTACAAACCCAATTTATCACTTTTTTTTAAATTGTGAGTTGTAGAAGCTATTCACTTTTGTTTTTGTTTTTTGAAGATCAAATATATCTTGAACATACAAAAAAAGAAACAGAAAACAATTCGAATAATTTAAAAAAAACAGCGAAAAAAAAGCCAAAGAGGAAAACAAAGACAACAAAATTGGAAGAAAACAAAAGACTTGATCACAATATTTATTTTATTTTTGGTGATTTGTGACTCAAGAAGGCAGAAACCAATTAAGCCCTTGATAAGTATTGTAAACGAGGGAATTTTAACTCAAAAATGATGAGAATAAAGCAAAATTGTGTTTGGTTTTAGACTCGAAAAGAGCTTCAATTTAATATATTATAATAGTCATTTTGATTCCCGAATCAAAGGTTATAATTGTTTAATGTTACAAAGCCAATTTATCACTTTTTTTTAAACTGTGAGTTGTAGAAGCTATTCACTTTTGTTTTTGTTTTTCGAAGATCAAATATATCTTGAACATACAAAATAAGAAACAGAAAACAATACGAATAATTAAAAAAACAGCGAAATAAAAGCCAAAGACGAAAACAAAGACAACAAAATTGGAAGAAAACAAAAGACTTGAACACAAAATTTATTTTATTTTTGGTGATTTGTGACTCAAGAAGGCAGAAACCAATTAAGCCCTTGATAAGTATTGTAAACGAGGGAATTTTAACTCAAAAATGATGAGAATAAAGCAAAATTGTGTTTGGTTTTAGACTCGAAAAGAGCTTCAATTTAATATATTATAATAGTCATTTTGATTCCCGAATCAAAGGTTATAATTGTTTAATGTTACAAACCCAATTTATCACTTTTTTTTAAAGTGTGAGTTGTAGAAGCTATTCACTTTTGTTTTTGTTTTTTGAAGATCAAATATATCTTGAACATACAAAAAAAGAAACATAAAACAATACGAATAATTAAAAAAAATGGAGAAATAAAAACCAAAGACGAAAACAAAGACAACAAAATTGGAAGAAAACAAAAGACTTGAACACAATATTTATTTTATTTTTGGTGATTTGTGACTCAAGAAGGCAGAAACCAATTAAGCCCTTGATAAGTATTGTAAATGAGGGAATTATAACTCAAAAATGATGAGAATAAAGCAAAATTGTGTTTGGTTTTAGACTCGAAAAGAGCTTCAATTTAATATATTATAATAGTCATTTTGATTCCCGAATCAAAGGTTATAATTGTTTAATGTTACAAAGCCAATTTATCACTTTTTTTTAAACTGTGAGTTGTAGAAGCTATTCACTTTTGTTTTTGTTTTTTGAAGATCAAATATATCTTGAACATACAAAAAAAGAAACAGAAAACAATACGAATAATTAAAAAAATAGCGAAATAAAAGCCAAAGATGAAAACAAAGACAACAAAATTGGAAGAAAACAAAAGACTTGAACACAAAATTTATTTTATTTTTTCTGATTTGTGACTCAAGAACATAGAAATAAATTAAGAATGCAAAAAACAAACAAAGCACAGTTATTTTTTTTAAATCTAAAATACAAAACAAAACTAAATAAAGATAGATAACTCTTTTCAACGACCAAGGCTCTGATAGCAAATGATACTCATCTTTTAGCGAACAACCTAGGAAACCATAAACTCAAAGGAATAGAAAAATTTAAATTGCTAAGAACATGTTGAAGTTGATTAAATTAGAATCCTAAATAAGAAGAAAAGAAAACAACCCAAAACGGTGCGAAAAAATATTAAGCCCTTGATAAGTATTGTAAACGAGGGAATTTTAACTCAAAAATGATGAGAATAAAGCAAAAGTTGGGTTTGGTTTTAGGAATAGAAAAGAGCTTCAATTTAATATATTATAAGAGTCATTTTGATTCCCGAATCAAAAGTTATAATTGTTTAATGTTACAAAGCCAATTTATCACCTTTTTTTAAACTGTGAGTTGTACAAGTTATACACTTTTGTTTTTGTTTTTTGAAGATCAAACATATCGTGAACATACAAAAAAAGAAACATAAAACAATACGAATAATTAAAAAAAACAGCGAAATAAAAGCCAAAGATGAAAACAAAGACAACAAAATTGGAAGAAAACAAAAGACTTGAAACACAAAATTTATTTTATTTTTGCTGATTTGTGACTCAAGAAGGCAGAAACCAATTAAGCCCTTAATAAGTATTGTAAACGAGGGAATTTTAACTCAAAAATGATGAGAATAAAGCAAAAGTTGGGTTTGGTTTTAGGAATAAAAAAGAGCTTCAATTTAATATATTATAAGAGTCATCTTGATTCGCGACTAAAAGTTATAATTGTTTAATGTTACAAAGCCAATTTATCACTTTTTTTTAAACTGTGAGTTGTAGAAGCTATTCACTTTTGTTTTTGTTTTTTGAAAATCAAATATATCTTGAACATACAAAAAAAGAAACATAAAACAATACGAATAATTAAAAAAAACAGCGAAATAAAAGCCAAAGACGAAAACAAAGACAACAAAATTGGAAGAAAACAAAAGACTTGAACACAAAATTTATTTTATTTTTGGTGATTTGTGACTCAAGAAGGCAGAAACCAATTAAGCCCTTGATAAGTATTGTAAACGAGGGAATTTTAACTCAAAAATGATGAGAATAAAGCAAAATTGTGTTTGGTTTTAGACTCGAAAAGAGCTTCAATTTAATATATTATAATAGTCATTTTGTTTCCCGAATCAAAGGTTATAATTGTTTAATGTTACAAACCCAATTTATCACTTTTTTTAAACTGTGAGTTGTAGAAGCTATTCACTTTTGTTTTTGTTTTTTGAAGATCAAATATATCTTGAACATACAAAAAAAGAAACAGAAAACAATACGAATAATTAAAAAAAATAGCGAAATAAAAGCCAAAGATGAAAACAAAGACAACAAAATTGGAAGAAAACAAAAGACTTGAACACAAAATTTATTTTATTTTTGGTGATTTGTGACTCAAGAACATAGAAATAAATTAAGAATGCAAAAAACAAACAAAGCACAGTTATTTTTTTTTAAATCTAAAATACAAAACAAAACTAAATAAAGATAGATAACTCTTTTCAACGACCAAGGCTCTGATAGCAAATGATACTCATCTTTTAGCGAACAACCTAGGAAACCATAAACTCAAAGGAATAGAAAAAATTAAATTGCTAAGAACATGTTGAAGTTGATTAAATTAGAATCCTAAATAAGAAGAAAAGAATCCAACAGAAAACGGTGCGAGAAAATATTAAGCCCTTGATAAGTATTGTAAACGAGGGAATTTTAACTCAAAAATGATGAGAATAAAGCAAAAGTTGGGTTTGGTTTTAGGAATAGAAAAGAGCTTCAATTTAATATATTATAAGAGTCATTTTGAGTCCCGAATCAAAGGTTATAAATGTTTAATGTTACAAACCCAATTTATCACTTTTTTTTAAACTGTGAGTTGTAGAAGCTATTCACTTTTGTTTTTGTTTTTTGAAGATCAAATATATCTTGAACATACAAAAAAAGAAACAGAAAACAATTCGAATAATTTAAAAAAAACAGCGAAATAAAAGCCAAAGATGAAAACAAAGACAACAAAATTGGAAGAAAACAAAAGACTTGAATACAAAATTTATTTTATTTTTGGTGATTTGTGACTCAAGAAGGCAGAAACCAATTAAGCCCTTGATAAGTATTGTAAACGAGGGAATTTTAACTCAAAAATGATGAGAATAAAGCAAAATTGTGTTTGGTTTTAGAATCGAAAAGAGCTTCAATTTAATATATTATAATAGTCATTTTGATTCCCGAATCAAAGGTTATAATTGTTTAATGTTACAAAGCCAATTTATCACTTTTTTTTAAACTGTGAGTTGTAGAAGCTATTCACTTTTGTTTTTGTTTTTTGAAGATCAAATATATCTTGAACATACAAAAAAAGAAACATAAAACAATACGAATAATTAAAAAAAACAGCAAAATACAAAGCCAAAGACGAAAACAAAGACAACAAAATTGGAAGAAAACAAAAGACTTGAACACAAAATTTATTTTATTTTTGGTGATTTGTGACTCAAGAAGGCAGAAACCAATTAAGCCCTTGATAAGTATTGTAAACGAGGGAATTTTAACTCAAAAATGATGAGAATAAAGCAAAATTGTGTTTGGTTTTAGACTCGAAAAGAGCTTCAATTTAATATATTATAATAGTCATTTTGTTTCCCGAATCAAAGGTTATAATTGTTTAATGTTACAAACCCAATTTATCACTTTTTTTAAACTGTGAGTTGTAGAAGCTATTCACTTTTGTTTTTGTTTTTTGAAGATCAAATATATCTTGAACATACAAAAAAAGAAACAGAAAACAATACGAATAATTAAAAAAAAATAGCAAAATAAAATCCAAAGACGAAAACATAGACAACAAAATTGGAAGAAAACAAAAGACTTGAAGAACAAAATTTGTTTTATTTTTAATAATTTGTGACTCAAGAACATAGAAATAAATTAAGAATGCAAAAAACAAACAAAGCACAGTTATTTTTTTTTAAATCTAAAATACAAAACAAAACTAAATAAAGATAGATAACTCTTTTCAACGACCAAGGCTCTGATAGCAAATGATACTCATCTTTTAGCGAACAACCTAGGAAACCATAAACTCAAAGGAATAGAAAAAATTAAATTGCTAAGAACATGTTGAAGTTGATTAAATTAGAATCCTAAATAAGAAGAAAAGAAAACAACCCAAAACGGTGCGACAAAACATTAAGCCCTTCATAAGTATTGTAAACGAGGGAATTTAACTCAAAATTGCTGAGAATAAAGCAAAAATTGGGTTTGGTTTTAGGAATCGAAAAGAGCTTCAATTGAATATATTATAATAGTCATTTTGATTTCCGAGTCAAAAGTCATAACTGTTTAATGTTACATATCTAATTTATCACTTTTTTTAAACTGTGAGTTGTAGAAGCTATTCACTTTTGTTTTTGTTTTTTGAAGATCAAATATATCTTGAACATAATAAAAAGAACCAGAAAACAAAATAGAAGAAATAAAACAAAACAGCTAAATCAAATCCAAAGACGAAAACAAAAACAACAAAATTGGAAGAAAACAAAAGACTTGAACGACTAAATTTAGATTATTTTTGATGATTTTTGACTCAAGAACGCAAAAACCAATCAAGCCCTTGATAAGTATTGTAAACGAGGAAATTTTAACTCAAAAATGTTTGCTTTTAGAATCGAAAATAGCTTAAATTTAATATATATAATAGTCATTTTGATTCCCGAATCAAAGGTTATAATTGTTTAATGTTACAAAGCTAATTAATCACTTTTTTTAAACTGTAAGTTGTAGCAGCTATCCACTTTTGTTTTTGTTTCTTGAAGATCAAATATATCGTGAACATAAATAAAAAGAACCAGAAAACAATACGAATAATTAAAAAAAAAGAGGGAAATCAAATACAAAGACGAAAAGAAAGACAACAAAATTGGAAGAAAACAAAAGACTTGAAGGACAAAATTTATTTTATTTTTGGTGATTTTTGACTCAAGAATGGAGAAACCAATTAAGCCCTTGATAAGTATTGTAAATGAGGGAATTTTAACTCAAACATTCTCAGAGTAAACCAAAATTGGTTTTGCTTTTAGAAACGAAAAGAGCTTCAATTTAATATATTATAATAGTCATTTTGATTCCCGAGTCAAAAGTTGTAATTGTTTAATGTTATAAAGCCAATTTATCACATTTTTTAAACTGTGAGTTGTAACAGCTATACACTTTTGTTTTTGTTTTTTGAAGATCAAATATAGCATGAAAACCAAAAAAAAGAACAAGAAAACAATATGAATAATTAAAAAAAATAGCAAAATAAAATCCAAAGACGAAAACAATGACAACAAAATTGGAAGAAAACAAAAGACATGAAGCACAAAATTTGTTTTATTTTTACTAATTTGTGACTCAAGAACATAGAAATAAATTAAGAATGCAAAAAACAAACAAAGCACAGTTATTTTTTTTTAAATCTAAAATACAAAACAAAACTAAATAAAGATAGATAACTCTTTTCAACGACCAAGGCTCTGATAGCAAATGATACTCATCTTTTAGCGAACAACCTAGGAAACCATAAACTCAAAGGAATAGAAAAAATTAAATTGCTAAGAACATGATTAAGTTGATTAAATTAGAATCCTAAATAAGAAGAAAAGAAAACAACCCAAAATGGTGCGACAAAATATTAAGCCCTTGATAGGTATTGTAAACAAGGGAAATTTAACTCCAAAATGCTGAGAATAAAGCAAAAGTTTGGTTTGATTTTAGGAATAAAAAAAACTTAAATTTAATATATTATAATAGTCATTTTGATTCCCGAGTCAAAAGTTGTAACTGTTTAAGGTTACATAGCAAATTTATCACTTTTTTTAAACTATGAGTTGTAGCAGCTATCCGCTTTTGTTTTTGTTTTTTTGAAGATCAAATATATCATGAACATAAAAAAAAAAGAACGAAAAATCAAAATAGAAGAAATAAAAAAAAACAGCAAAATCAAATCCAAAGACAAAAACAAAGAAAACAAAATTGGAAGAAAACAAAAGACTTGAAGGACTAAATTTAGATTATTTTTGATGATTGTTGACTCAAGAACGCAAAAACCAATCAAGCCCTTGATAAGTATTGTAAACGAGGAAATTTTAACTCAAAAATGTTTGCTTTTAGAATCGAAAATAGCTTCAATTTAATATATATAATAGTCATTTTGATTCCCGAATCAAAGGTTATAATTGTTTAATGTTACAAAGCTAATTAATCACTTTTTTTAAACTGTAAGTTGTAGCAGCTATCCACTTTTGTTTTTGTTTCTTGAATATCAAATATATCGTGAACATAAAAAAAAGAACCAGAAAACAATACGAATAAGTAAAAAAAAAGAGGGAAATCAAATACAAAGACGAAAAGAAAGACAACAAAATTGGAAGAAAACAAAAGACTTGAAGGACAAAATTTATTTTATTTTTGGTGATTTTTGACTCAAGAATGAAGAAACCAATTAAGCCCTTGATAAGTATTGTAAATGAGGGAATTTTACCTCAAACATTATGAGAATAAAAGAAAAATTGGTTTTGCTTTTAGAAAAGAAAAGAGCTTCAATTTAAGATATTATAATAGTCATTTTGATTCCCGAGTCAACAGTTGTAATTGTTTAATGTTATAAAGCTAATTTATAACATTTTTTAAACTGTGAGTTGTAGCAGCTATCAACTTTTGTTTTTGTTTTTTGAAGATCAAATATAGCGTGAATACCAAAAGAAAAAACAAGAAAAAAATAAGAATATTTCAAAAATCCAAAGACGAAAACAAAGACAACAAAATTGGAAGAAAACAAAAGACTTGAAGAAAAAAATTTGTTTTATTTTTACTAATTTGTGACTCAAGAACATAGAAATAAATTAAGAATGCAAAAAACAAACAGAGCACAGTTTATTTTTTTAAATCTAAAATACAAAACAAAACTAAATAAAGATAGATAACTCTTTTCAACGACCAAGGCTCAGATAGCAAATGATACTCATCTTTTAGCGAACAACCTAGGAAACCATAAACTCAAAGGAACAGAAAAAATTAAATTGCTAAGAACATGTTGAAGTTGATTAAATTAGAATCCTAAATAAGAAGAAAAGAAAACAACCCAAAACGGTGCGACAAAATATTAAGCCCTTGATAGGTATTGTAAACGAGCAAAATTTAACTCAAAAATGCTAAGAATAAAGCAAAAGTTTGGTTTGATTTTAGGAATAAAAAAAACTTCAATTTAATATATTATAATAGTCATTTTGATTCTCGAGTCAAAAGTTGCAACTGTTAAAGGTTACATAACAAATTTATCACTTTTTTTTAAACTATGAGTTCTAGCAGCTATCCGTTTTGTTTTTGTTTTTTTGAAGATCAAATTTATCATGAACAAAATAAAAAGAACCAGAAAACAAAATAGAAGAAATAAAAAAAAACAGCTAAATGAAATCCAAAGACGAAAACAAAGACAACAAAATTAGAAGAAAACAAAAGACTTGAAGGACTAAATTTAGATTATTTTTGATGATTTTTGACTCAAGAACGCAAAAACCAATCAAGCCCTTGATAAGTATTGTAAACGAGGGAATTTTAACTCAAAAATGCTGATAATAAAGCAAAATTGGGTTTGGTTTTAGAATCGAAAATAGCTTCAATTTAATATATATAATAGTCATTTTGATTCTCCAATCCAAGGTTATAATTGTTTAATGTTACAAAGCTAATTTATCACTTTTTTAAACTGTGAGTTGTAGCAGCTATCAAGTTTTGTTTTTGTTTCTTGGAGATCAAATATATCGTGAACATCAAAATAAAGAACCAGAAAACAATACGAATAATTAAAAAAAAACAGTGAAATCAAATCCAAAGACGAAAACAAAGACAACAACATTGGAAGAAAAAAAAAGACTTGAAGGACAAAATTTATTTTATTTTTGGTGATTTGTGACTCAAGAATGGAGAAACCAATAAAGCCCTTGATAAGTATTGTAAATGAGGGAATTTTAACTCAAACATTCTGAGAAAAAAAAAACAATATTGGTTTTGCTTTTAGAAACGAAAAGAGCTTCAATTTAATATATTATAATAGTCATTTTGATTCCCGAGTCAAAAGTTGTAATTGTTTAATGTTATCAAGCTAATTTATAACATTTTTTAAACTTTGAGTTGTAGCAGCTATCAACTTTTGTTTTTGTTTTTTGAAGACCAAATATAGCGTGAATACCAAAAGAAATAACAAGAAAAAATAAGAATATTTCAAAAAATAGCAAAATAAAATCCAAAGACGAATACAAAAACAACAAAATTGGAAGAAAACAAAAGACTTGAAGAACAAAATTTGTTTTATTTTTACTAATTTGTGACTCAAGAACATAGAAATAAATTAATAATGCAAAAAAAAAAATCAAAGCACAGTTATATTTTTTAAATTTAAATACAAAACAAAACTAAATAAAGATAGATAACTCTTTTCAACGACCAAGGCTCAGATAGCAAATGATAATGATCTTTTAGCGAACAACCTAGGAAACCATAAACTCAAAGGAATAGAAAAAATTAAATTGCTAAGAACATGTTGAAGTTGATTAAATTAGAATCCTAAATAAGAAGAAAAGAAAACAACCCAAAACGGTGCGATAAAATATTATGCCCTTGATAGGTATTGTAAACGAGGGAAATTTAACTCAAAAATGCTAAGAATAAAGCAAAATTTTGGTTTGATTTTAGGAATAAAAAAAACTTCAATTTAATATATTATAATAGTCATTTTGATTCTCGAGTCAAAAGTTGCAACTGTTAAAGGTTACATAGCAAATTTATCACTTTTTTTTAAACTATGAGTTCTAGCAGCTATCCGCTTTTGTTTTTGTTTTTTTGAAGATCAAATTTATCATGGACATAATAAAAAGAACCAGAAAACAAAATAGAAGAAATAAAAAAAAACAGCAAAATCAAATCCAAAGACGAAAACAAAGACCAAAAAATTGGAAGAAAACAAAAGACTTGAAGGACTAAATTTAGATTATTTTTGATGATTTTTGACTCAAGAACGCAAAAACCAATCAAGCCCTTGATAAGTATTGTAAACGAGGAAATTTTAACTCAAAAATGCTGATAATAAAGCAAAATTGGGTTTGCTTTTAGAATTGAAAATAGCTTCAATTTAATATATATAATAGTCATTTTGATTCCTGAATCAAAGGTTATAATTGTTTAATGTTACAAAGGTAATTTATCACTTTTTAAAACTGTAAGTTGTAGCAGCTATCCACTTTTGTTTTTGTTTCTTGAAGATCAAATATATCGTGAACCTCAAAAAAAAGAACCAGAAAACAATACGAATAATTAAAAAAAACCAGGGAAATCAAATACAAAGACGAAAAGAAAGACAACAAAATTGGAAGAAAACAAAAGACTTGAAGGACAAAATTTATTTTATTTTTGGTGATTTTTGACTCAAGAATGGAGAAACCAATTAAGCCCTTGATAAGTATTGTAAATGAGGGAATTTTAACTCAAACATTATGAGAATAAAAGAAAAATTGGTTTTGCTTTTAGAAAAGAAACGAGCTTCAATTTAATATATTATAATAGTCATTTTGATTCCCGAGTCAAAAGTTGTAATTGTTTAATGTTATCAAGCTAATTTATAACATTTTTTAAACTTTGAGTTGTAGCAGCTATCAACTTTTGTTTTTGTTTTTTGAAGACCAAATATAGCGTGAATACCAAAAGAAATAACAAGAAAAAAATAAGAATATTTCAAAAAATAGCAAAATAAAATCCAAAGACGAATACAAAAACAACAAAATTGGAAGAAAACAAAAGACTTGAAGAACAAAATTTGTTTTATTTTTACTAATTTGTGACTCAAGAACATAGAAATAAATTAATAATGCAAAAAAAAAAATCAAAGCACAGTTATATTTTTTAAATTTAAATACAAAACAAAACTAAATAAAGATAGATAACTCTTTTCAACGACCAAGGCTCAGATAGCAAATGATAATGATCTTTTAGCGAACAACCTAGGAAACCATAAACTCAAAGGAATAGAAAAAATTAAATTGCTAAGAACATGTTGAAGTTGATTAAATTAGAATCCTAAATAAGAAGAAAAGAAAACAACCCAAAACGGTGCGATAAAATATTATGCCCTTGATAGGTATTGTAAACGAGGGAAATTTAACTCAAAAATGCTAAGAATAAAGCAAAATTTTGGTTTGATTTTAGGAATAAAAAAAACTTCAATTTAATATATTATAATAGTCATTTTGATTTTCGAGTCAAAACTTGCAACTGTTAAAGGTTACATAGCAAATTTATCACTTTTTTTTAAACTATGAGTTCTAGCAGCTATCCGCTTTTTTTTTTGTTTTTTTGAAGATCAAATTTATCATGAACATAATAAAAAGAACCAGAAAACAAAATAGAAGAAATAAAAAAAACAACTAAATCAAATCCAAAGACGAAAACAAAGACACCAAAATTGGAAGAAAACAAAAGACTTGAAGGACTAAATTTAGATTATTTTTGATGATTTTTGACTCAAGAACGCAAAAACCAATCAAGCCCTTGATAAGTATTGTAAACGAGGAAATTTTAACTCAAAAATGCTGATAATAAAGAAAAATTGGGTTTGCTTTTAGAATCGAAAATAGCTTGAATTTAATATATATAATAGTCATTTTGATTCCCGAATCAAAGGTTATAATTGTTTAATGTTACAAAGGTAATTTATCACTTTTTTAAACTTTAAGTTGTAGCAGCTATCCACTTTTGTTTTTGTTTCTTGAAGATCAAATATATCGTGAACATAAAAAAAAGAACCAGAAAACAATACGAATAATTAAAAAAAACTGGGAAATCAAATACAAAGACGAAAAGAAAGACAACAAAATTGGAAGAAAACAAAAGACTTGAAGGACAAAATTTATTTTATTTTTGGTGATTTTTGACTCAAGAATGGAGAAACCAATTAAGCCCTTGATAAGTATTGTAAATGAGGGAATTTTAACTCAAACATTATGAGAATAAAAGAAAAATTGGTTTTGCTTTTAGAAACGAAAAGAGCTTCAATTTAATATATTATAATAGTCATTTTGATTCCCGAGTCAAAAGTTGTAATTGTTTAATGTTATAAAGCTAATTTATAACATTTTTTAAACTGTGAGTTGTAGCAGCTATCAACTTTTGTTTTTGTTTTTTGAAGATCAAATATAGCGTGAATACCAAAAGAAAAAACAAGAAAAAAATAAGAATATTTAAAAAAAAAACAGCAAAATAAAATCCAAAGACGAAAACAAAGACAACAAAATTGGAAGAAAACAAAAGAGTTGAAGAACAAAATTTGTTTTATTTTTACTCATTTGTGACTCAAGAACATAGAAATAAATTAAGAATGCAAAAAACAAACAAAGCACAGTTTTTTTTTAAATCGAAAATACAAAACAAAACTAAATAAAGATAGATAACTCTTTTCAACGACCAAGGCTCTGATAGCAAATGATACTCATCTTTTAGCGAACAACCTAGGAAACCATAAACTCAAAGGAATAGAAAAAATTAAATTGCTAAGAACATGTTGAAGTTGATTAAATTAGAATCCTAAATAAGAAGAAAAGAAAACAACCCAAAACGGTGTGACAAAATATTAAGCCCTTGATAGGTATTGTAAACGAGGGAAATTTAACTCAAAAATGCTAAGAATAAAGCAAAAGTTTGGTTTGATTTTAGGAATAAAAAAAACTTCAATTTAATATATTATAATAGTCATTTTGATTCTCGAGTCAAAAGTTGCAACTGTTAAAGGTTACATAGCAAATTTATCACTTTTTTTTAAGCTATGAGTTCTAGCAGCTATCCGCTTTTATTTTGGTTTTTTTGAAGATCAAATTTATCATGAACATAATAAAAAGAACCAGAAAACAAAATAGAAGAAATAAAAAAAATAGCTAAATCAAATCCAAAGACGAAAACAAAGACAACAAAATTGGAAGAAAACAAAAGACTTGAAGGACTAAATTTAGATTATTTTTGATGATTTTTGACTCAAGAACGCAAAAACCAATCAAGCCCTTGATAAGTATTGTAAACGAGGAAATTTTAACTCAAAAATGCTGATAATAAAGCAAAATTGGGTTTGCTTTTAGAATCGAAAATAGCTTCAATTTAATATATATAATAGTCATTTTGATTCCCGAATCAAAGGTTATAATTGTTTAATGTTACAAAGGTAATTTATCACTTTTTTAAACTGTAAGTTGTAGCAGCTATCCACTTTTGTTTTTGTTTCTTGAAGATCAAATATATCGTGAACATAAAAAAAAGAACCAGAAAACAATACGAATAATTAAAAAAAACAGGGAAATCAAATACAAAGACGAAAAGAAAGACAACAAAATTGGAAGAAAACAAAAGACTTGAAGGACAAAATTTATTTTATTTTTGGTGATTTTTGACTCAAGAATGGAGAAACCAATTAAGCCCTTGATAAGTATTGTAAATGAGGGAATTTTAACTCAAGCATTATGAGAATAAAAGAAAAATTGGTTTTGCTTTTAGAAAAGAAACGAGCTTCAATTTAATATATTATAATAGTCATTTTGATTCCCGAGTCAAAAGTTGTAATTGTTTAATGTTATAAAGCTAATTTATAACATTTTTTAAACTGTGAGTTGTAGCAGCTATCAACTTTTGTTTTTGTTTTTTGAAGATCAAATATAGCGTGAATACCAAAAGAAAAAACAAGAAAAAAATAAGAATATTTCAAAAAAAATAGCAAAATAAAATCCATAGACGAAAACAAAGACAACAAAATTGGAAGAAAACAAAAGACTTGAAGAACAAAATTTGTTTTATTTTTACTAATTTGTGACTCAAGAACATAGAAATAAATTAAGAATGCAAAAAACAAACAAAGCACAGTTATTTTTTTTTAAATCTAAAATACAAAACAAAACTAAATAAAGATAGATAACTCTTTTCAACGACCAAGGCTCTGATAGCAAATGATACTCATCTTTTAGCGAACAACCTAGGAAACCATAAACTCAAAGGAATAGAAAAAATTAAAAATTCTAAGAACATGTTGAAGTTGATTAAATTAGAATCCTAAATATGAAGAAAAGAAAACAACCCAAAATGGTGCGACAAAATATTAAGCCCTTGATAGGTATTGTAAACGAGGGAAATTTAACTCAAAAATGCTAAGAATAAAGCAAAAGTTTGGTTTGATTTTAGGAATAAAAAAAACTTCCATTTAATATATTATAATAGTCATTTTGATTCTCGAGTCAAAAGTTGCAACTGTTAAAGGTTACATAGCAAATTTATCACTTTTTTTTAAACTATGAGTTCTAGCAGCTATCCACTTTTGTTTTTGTTTTTTTGACGGTCAAATTTATCATGAACATAATAAAAAGAACGAGAAAACAAAATAGAAGAAATAAAAAAAAACAGCGAAATCAAATCCAAAGACGAAAACAAAGACAACAAAATTGGAAGAAACCAAAAGACTTGAAGGACTAAATTTAGATTATTTTTGATGATTTTTGACTCAAGAACGCAAAAACCAATCAAGCCCTTGATAAGTATTGTAAACGAGGAAATTTTAACTCAAAAATGCTGATAATAAAGCAAAATTGGGTTTGCTTTTAGAATCAAAAATAGCTTCAATTGAATATATATAATAGTCATTTTGATTCCCGAATCAAAGGTTATAATTGTTTAATGTTACAAAGCTAATTTATAACATTTTTTAAACTATGAGTTGTAGCAGCTATCAACTTTTGTTTTTGTTTTTTGAAGATCAAATATAGCGTGACTACCAGAAGAAAAAACAAGAAAAAAATGAGAATATTTCCCAAAAAAATAGCAAAATAAAATCCAAAGACGAAAAGAAAGACAACAAAATTGGAAGAAAACAAAAGACTTGAAAAACAAAATTTGTTTTATTTTTACTAATTTGTGACTCAAGAACATAGAAATAAATTAAGAATGCAAAAAACAAACAAAGCACAGTTATTTTTTTTTAAATCTAAAATACAAAACAAAACTAAATAACGATAGATAACTCTTTTCAACGACCAAGGCTCTGATAGCAAATGATACTCATCTTTTAGCCAACAACCTAGGAAACCATAAACTCAAAGGAATAGAAAAAATTAAATTGCTAAGAACATGATGAAGTTGATTACATTAGAATCCTAAATAAGAAGAAAAGAAAACAACCCAAAACGGTGTGACAAAATATTAAGCCCTTGATAAGTATTGTAAACGAGGGAAATTTAACTAAAAAATGCTGAGAATAAAGCAAAAGTTTTGTTTGATTTTAGGAATAAAAAAAAGCTTCTATTTAATATATTATAATAGTCATATTGATTCCCGAGTCAAAAGTTATAACTGTTTTAGGTTAAATACCAAATTTATCACTTTTTTTAAACTGTGAGTTGTAGCAGCTATCCACTTTTGTTTTTGTTTTTTGAAGATCAAATATATCATGAACATAAAAAAAAGAACCAGAAAACAAAATAGAAGAAATAAAAAAAACAGCGAAATCAAATCCAAAGACGAAAACAAAGACAACAAAATTGGAAGAAAACAAAAGACTTGAAGGACTAAATTTAGATTATTTTTGATGATTTTTGACTCAAGAACGCAAAAACCAATCAAGCCCTTGATAAGTATTGTAAACGAGGAAATTTTAACTCAAAAATGCTGATAATAAAGCAAAATTGGGTTTGCTTTTAGAATCGAAAATAGCTTCAATTTAATATATATAATAGTCATTTTGATTCCCGAATCAAAGGTTATAATTGTTTAATGTTACAAAGGTAATTTAACACTTTTTTAAACTGTAAGTTCTAGCAGCTATCCACTTTTGTTTTTGTTTCTTGAAGATCATATATATCGTGAACATAAAAAAAAAGAACAAGAAAACAATACGAATAATTAAAAAAAACAGGGAAATCAAATACAAAGATGAAAAGAAAGACAACAAAATTGGAAGAAAACAAAAGACTTGAAGGACAAAATTTATTTTATTTTTGGTGATTTTTGACTCAAGAATGGAGAAACCAATTAAGCCCTTGATAAGTATTGTAAATGAGGGAATTTTAACTCAAACATTATGAGAATAAAAGAAAAATTGGTTTTGCTTTTAGAAACGAAAAGAGCTTCAATTTAATATATTATAATAGTCATTTTGATTCCCGAGTCAAAAGTTGTAATTGTATAATGTTATAAAGCTAATTTACAACATTTTTTAAACTGTGAGGTGTAGCAGCTATCAACTTTTGTTTTTGTTTTTTGAAGATCAAATATAGCGTGAATACCAAAAGAAAAAACAAGAAAAAAATAAGAATATTTCAAAAAAAACAGCAAAATAAAATCCAAAGATGAAAAATTGGAAGAAAACAAATGACTTGACGAACAAAATTTCTTTTATTTATGTTGTTTTGTCACTCAAGAACATAGAAATCAATTAAGAATGCAAAAAACAATCAAAGGACAGTTATTTTTTTTTAATCTAAAATACAAAACAAAACTAAATAAAGATAGATAACTATTTTCAACAACCAAGGCTCTGATAGCAAAAGATACTGATCCTTTAGCGAACAACGTAGGAAACCATAAACTCAAAGGAATAGAAAAAATTAAATTGCTAAGGACATGTTGAAGTTGATTAAATTAGAATCCTAAATAAGAAGAAAAGAAAACAACCCAAAACGGTGCGACAAAATATTAAGCCCTTGATAGGTATTGTAAACGAGGGAAATTTAACTCAAAAATTCTAGGAATAAAGCAAAAGTTTTGTTTGATTTTAGGAATAAAAAAAAGCTTCTATTTAATATATTATAACAGTCATTTTGATTCCCGAGTCAAAAGTTATAACTGTTTTAGGTTAAATACCAAATTTATCACTTTTTTTAAACTGTGAGTTGTAGCAGCTATCCACTTTTGTTTTTGTTTTTTGAAGATCAAATATATCGTGAACTTATAAAAAAAGAACCAGAAAACAAAATAGAATAAATAAAAAAAACAGCGAAATCAAATCCAAAGACGAAAACAAAGACAACAAAATGGGAAGAAAACAAAAGACTTAAAGTACTAAATTTATTTTATTTTTGGTGATTTTTGACTCAAAAATGCAAAAACCAATCAAGCCCTTGATAAGTATTGTAAACGAGGGAATTTTAACTCAAAAATGCTGAGAATAATGCAAAATTGGGTTTGGTTTTAGAATCGAAAATAGCTTTAATTTAATATATATAATAGTCATTTTGATACCCGAATCAAAGGTTGTAAATTTTTAATGTTACAAATCCAATTTATCACTTTTTTTAAACTGTGAGTTGTAGCAGCTATCCACTTTTGTTTTTGTTTTTTGAAGATCAAATATATCGTGAACATAAAAAAAAGAACAAGAAAACAATACGAATAATTAAAAAAATATAGCGAAATAAAATCTAAAGACGAAAACAAAGACAACAAAATTGGAAGAAAACAAGACTTGAATGACAAAATTTATTTTATTTTATGTGATTTGTGACTCAAGAACGCAGAAACCAATTAAGCCCTTGATAAGTATTGTAAATGAGGGAATTTCAACTCAAACATTCTGAGAATAAATCAATATTGGGTTTGCTTTTGGAAACGAAAAGAGGTTCAATTTAAAATATTATAATAGTCATTTTCCTTCGCGAGTCAAAAGTTATAATTGTTTAGTGTTATAAAGCCAATTTATAACATTTTTTCAACTGTGAGTTGTAGCAACTATCCACTTTTGTTTTTTGCATTTTGAAGATCAAATATAGCGTCAACATCGAAAGAAAGAACAAGAAAAAAATGAGAATATTTCAAAGAAAACAGCAAAATAAAATCCAAAGACGGAAACAAAGACAACAAAATTGGAAGAAAACAAAAGACTTGACGAACAAAATTTCTTTTATTTATGTTGTTTTGTCACTCAAGAACATAGAAATCAATTAAGAATGCAAAAGACAATCAAAGGACAGTTATTTTTTTTAAATCTAAAATACACAACAAAACTAAATAAAGATAGATAACTCTTTCCAACAACCAAGGCTCTGATAGCAAATGATACTGATCCTTTAGCGAACAACCTAGGAAACCATAAACTCAAAGGAATAGAAAAAATTAAATTGCTAAGAACATGTTGAAGTTGATTAAATTAGAATCCTATATAAGAAGATAAGAAAACTACCCAAAACGGTGTGACAAAATATTAAGCCCTTGATAAGTATTGTAAACGAGGGAAATTTAACTAAAAAATGCTGAGAATAAAGCAAAAGTTTGCTTTGATTTTAGGAATAAAAAAAAGCTTCAATTTAATATATTATAATAGTTATTTTGATTCCCGAGTCAAAAGTTATAATTGTTTAAGGTTACATACCAAATTTATCACTTTTTTTAAACTGTGAGTTGTAGCAGCTATCCACTTTTGTTTTTGTTTCTTGAAGATCAAATATATCGTGAACATCAATAAAAAAGAACAAGAAAACAATACGAATAATTCAAAAAAAATAGCGAAATCAAATCCAATGACGAAAACAAAGACAACAAAATTGGAAGAAAACAAAAGACTTGAAGGACAAAATTTATTTTATTTTTGGTGATTTGTGACTCAAGAACGTAGAAACCAATTAAGCCCTTGATAAGTATTGTAAATGAGGGAATTTTAACTCAAACATTCTCAGAATAAATCAATATTGGGTTTGCTTTTGGAAACGAAAAGAGCTTCAATTTAATATATTATAATAGTCATTTTCATTCCCGAGTCAAAAGTTATAATTGTTTAATGTTATAAAGCCAATTGATAACATTTTTAAACTGTGAGTTGTAGCAGCTATCCAATTTTGTTTTTTGTATTTTGAAGATCAAATATAGCGTGAACATCGAAAGAAAGAACAAGAAAAAAATGAGAATATTTCCAAGAAAACAGCAAAATAAAATCCAAAGACAACAAAATTGGAAGAAAACAAAAGACTTGAAGGACTAAATTTATTTTATTTTTGGTGATTTGTGACTCAAAAACGCAGAAACCAATTAAGCCCTTGATAAGTATTTTAAATGAGGGAATTTTAACTCAAACATTCTGAGAATAAATCAATATTGGGTTTGCTTTTGGAAAAGAAAAGAGCTTCAATTTAATATATTATAATAGTCATTTTCATTCCCGAGTCAAAAGTTATAATTGTTTAATGTTATAAAGCCAATTTATAACATTTTTTAAACTATGAGTTGTTGCAGCTATCCACTTTTGTTTTTTGTATTTTGAAGTTCAAATATAGCGTGAACATCGAAATAAAGAACAAGAAAAAAATGAGAATATTTCCAAGAAAACAGCAAAATAAAATCCAAAGACAACAAAATTGGAAGAAAACAAAAGACTTGAAGGACTAAATTTATTTTATTTTTGGTGATTTGTGACTCAAGAACGCAGAAACCAATTAAGCCCTTGATAAGTATTGTAAATGAGGGAATTTTAACTCAAACATTCTGAGAATAAATCAATATTGGGTTTGCTTTTGGAAAAGAAAAGACCTTCAATTTAATATATTATAATAGTCATTTTCATTCCCGAGTCAAAAGTTATAATTGTTTAATGTTATAAAGCCAATTTATAACATTTTTTAAACTATGAGTTGTAGCAGCTATCCACTTTTGTTTTTTGTATTTTGAAGTTCAAATATAGCGTGAACACCGAAATAAAGAACAAGAAAAAAATGAGAATATTTCCAAGAAAACAGCAAAATAAAAACAAAAGACTTGACGAACAAAATTTCTTTTATTTTTGCTGTTTTTTCACTCAAGAACATAGAAATCAATTAAGAATGCAAAGAACAATCAAAGGATAGTTATTTTTTTAAAATCTAAAATACAAAACAAAACTAAATAAAGATAGATAACTCTTTTCAACAACCAAGGCTCTGATGGCAAATGATACTAATCCTTTAGCGAACAACCTAGGAAACCATAAACTCAAAGGAATAGAAAAAATTAAATGGCTAAGAACATGTTGAAGTTGATTAAATTAGAATCCTAAATAAGAAGAGAAGAAAACAACCCAAAACGGTGCAACAAATTATTAAGCCCTTGATAAGTATTGTAAACGAGGGAAATTTAACTAAAAAATGCTGAGAATAAAGCAAAAGTTTTGTTTGATTTTAGGAATAAAAAAAGCTTCTATTTAATATATTATAATAGTCATTTTGATTCCCGAGTCAAAAGTTATAACTGTTTTAGGTTAAATACCAAATTTATCACTTTTTTTAAACTGTGAGTTGTAGCAGCTATCCACTTTTTTTTTTGTTTTTTGAAGATCAAATATATCGTGAACTTATAAAAAAAGAACCAGAAAACAAAATAGAATAAATAAAAAAAACAGCGAAATCAAATCCAAAGACGAAAACAAAGACAACAAAATGGGAAGAAAACAAAAGACTTAAAGTACTAAATTTATTTTATTTTTGGTGATTTTTGACTCAAAAACGCAAAAACCAATCAAGCCCTTGATAAGTATTGTAAACGAGGGAATTTTAACTCAAAAATGCTGAGAATAAAGCAAAATTGAGTTTGGTTTTAGAATTGAAAATAAATTCAATTTAATATATATATATAATAGTCATTTTGATACCCGAATCAAAGGTTATAATTGTTTAATGTTACAAAGCCAATTTATCACTTTTTTTAAACTGTGAGTTGTAGCAGCTATCCACTTTTGTTTTTGTTGTTTGAAGATCAAATATATCGTGAACATAAAAAAAAGAACCAGAAAACAAAATAGAATAAATAAAAAAACAGCGAAATCAAATCCAAAGACGAAAACAAAGACAACAAAATTGGAAGAAAACAAAAGACTTAAAGTACTAAATTTATTTTTTTTTTTTTGGTGATTTTTGACTCAAGAACGCAAAAACCAATCAAGCCCTTGATAAGTATTGTAAACGAGGGAATTTTAACTCAAACATTCTCAGAATAAATCAATATTGGGTTTGCCTTTGGAAACGAAAAGAGCTTCAATTTAATATATTATAATAGTTATTTTGATTCTCGAGTTAAAAGTTGTAATTGTTTACTGTTATAAAGCTAATTCATAACATTTTTAAAGCTGTGACTTGTAGCAGCTATCCATTTTTGTTTTTGTTATTTGAAGATCAAATATATCGTGAACATAAAAAAAAGAACCAGAAAAGATAATAGAATAAATAAAAAAAACAGTGAAATCAAATCCAAAGACGAAAACAAAGACAACAAAATTGGAAGAAAACAAAAGACTTGAAGGACAAAATTTATTTTATTTTTGGTGATTTGTGACTCAAGAACGCAGAAACCAATTAAGCCCTTGATAAGTATTGTAAATGAGGGAATTTTAACTCAAACATTCTGAGAATAAATCAATATTGGGTTTGCTTTTGGAAAAGAAAAGACCTTCAATTTAATATATTATAATAGTCATTTTCATTCCCGAGTCAAAAGTTATAATTGTTTAATGTTATAAAGCCAATTTATAACATTTTTTAAACTATGAGTTGTAGCAGCTATCCACTTTTGTTTTTTGTATTTTGAAGTTCAAATATAGCGTGAACACCGAAATAAAGAACAAGAAAAAAATGAGAATATTTCCAAGAAAACAGCAAAATAAAAACAAAAGACTTGACGAACAAAATTTCTTTTATTTTCTTTGTTTTTCACTCAAGAACATAGAAATCAATTAAGAATGCAAAGAACAATCAAAGGATAGTTATTTTTTAAAATCTAAAATACAAAACAAAACTAAATAAAGATAGATAACTCTTTTCAACAACCAAGGCTCTGATGGCAAATGATACTAATCCTTTAGCGAACAACCTAGGAAACCATAAACTCAAAGGAATAGAAAAAATTAAATGGCTAAGAACATGTTGAAGTTGATTAAATTAGAATCCTAAATAAGAAGAGAAGAAAACAACCCAAAACGGTGCAACAAATTATTAAGCCCTTGATAAGTATTGTAAACGAGGGAAATTTAACTAAAAAATGCTGAGAATAAAGCAAAAGTTTTGTTTGATTTTAGGAATAAAAAAAGCTTCTATTTAATATATTATAATAGTCATTTTGATTCCCGAGTCAAAAGTTATAACTGTTTTAGGTTAAATACCAAATTTATCACTTTTTTTAAACTGTGAGTTGTAGCGACTATCCACTTTTTTTTTGTTTTTGAAGATCAAATATATCGTGAACTTATAAAAAAAGAACCGAGAAAACAAAATAGAATAAATAAAAAACAAATAAATCAAATCCAAAGGCGAAAACAAAGACAACAAAATTGGATGAAAACAAAAGACTTGAAGGACAAAATTTATTTTATTTTTGATTATTAGTGACCCAAGAACGCAGAAACCAATTAAGCCCTTGATAAGTATTGTAAATGAGGGAATTTTAACCCAAAAATACTGGGAATAAAGCAAAATTGGGTTTGGTTTTAGGAATCAAAAAGAGCATCAATTTAATATATTATAATAGTCATTTTGATATCCGAGTCAAAAGTTATAACTGTTTAATGTTACATAGCCAATTTACCACTTTTTTAAACTGTGAGTTGTACAAGCAATCCACTTTTGTTTTTTTTTTTTGAAGATCAAATATATCGTGAATATAAAAAAAGAACAAAAAAACAATACAAATAATTAAAAAAATAGCGAAATAAAATCTAAAGACGAAAACAAAGACAACAAAATTGGAAGAAAACAAAAGACTTAAAGTACTAAATTTATTTTTTTTTTGGTGATTTTTGACTCAAGAACGCAAAAACCAATCAAGCCCTTGATAAGTATTGTAAACGAGGGAATTTTAACTCAAACATTCTCAGAATAAATCAATATTGGGTTTGCCTTTGGAAACGAAAAGAGCTTCAATTTAATATATTATAATAGTTATTTTGATTCTCGAGTTAAAAGTTGTAATTGTTTACTGTTATAAAGCTAATTCATAACATTTTTAAAGCTGTGACTTGTAGCAGCTATCCATTTTTGTTTTTGTTATTTGAAGATCAAATATATCATGAACATAAAAAAAAGAACCAGAAAAGATAATAGAATAAATAAAAAAAACAGTGAAATCAAATCCAAAGACGAAAACAAAGACAACAAAATTGGAAGAAAACAAAAGACTTGAAGGACAAAATTTATTTTATTTTTGGTGATTTGTGACTCAAGAACGCAGAAACCAATTAAGCCCTTGATAAGTATTGTAAATGAGGGAATTTTAACTCAAACATTATGAGAATAAATCAATATTGGGTTTGCTTTTGGAAAAGAAAAGACCTTCAATTTAATATATTATAATAGTCATTTTCATTCCCGAGTCAAAAGTTATAATTGTTTAATGTTATAAAGCCAATTTATAACATTTTTTAAACTATGAGTTGTAGCAGCTATCCACTTTTGTTTTTTGTATTTTGAAGTTCAAATATAGCGTGAACACCGAAATAAAGAACAAGAAAAAAATGAGAATATTTCCAAGAAAACAGCAAAATAAAAACAAAAGACTTGACGAACAAAATTTCTTTTATTTTTGCTGTTTTTTCACTCAAGAACATAGAAATCAATTAAGAATGCAAAGAACAATCAAAGGATAGTTATTTTTTTAAAATCTAAAATACAAAACAAAACTAAATAAAGATAGATAACTCTTTTCAACAACCAAGGCTCTGATGGCAAATGATACTAATCCTTTAGCGAACAACCTAGGAAACCATAAACTCAAAGGAATAGAAAAAATTAAATGGCTAAGAACATGTTGAAGTTGATTAAATTAGAATCCTAAATAAGAAGAGAAGAAAACAACCCAAAACGGTGCAACAAATTATTAAGCCCTTGATAAGTATTGTAAACGAGGGAAATTTAACTAAAAAATGCTGAGAATAAAGCAAAAGTTTTGTTTGATTTTAGGAATAAAAAAAGCTTCTATTTAATATATTATAATAGTCATTTTGATTCCCGAGTCAAAAGTTATAACTGTTTTAGGTTAAATACCAAATTTATCACTTTTTTTAAACTGTGAGTTGTAGCAGCTATCCACTTTTTTTTTTGTTTTTTGAAGATCAAATATATCGTGAACTTATAAAAAAAGAACCAGAAAACAAAATAGAATAAATAAAAAAAACAGCGAAATCAAATCCAAAGACGAAAACAAAGACAACAAAATGGGAAGAAAACAAAAGACTTAAAGTACTAAATTTATTTTATTTTTGGTGATTTTTGACTCAAAAACGCAAAAACCAATCAAGCCCTTGATAAGTATTGTAAACGAGGGAATTTTAACTCAAAAATGCTGAGAATAAAGCAAAATTGAGTTTGGTTTTAGAATTGAAAATAAATTCAATTTAATATATATATATAAGAGTCATTTTGATTTCCGAATCAAAAGTTATAATTGTTTAATGTTACAAGCCAATTTACCACTTTTTTTAAACTGTGAGTTGTAGCAGCTATCCACTTTTGTTTTTGTTTTTTGAAGATTAAATATATCGTGAACATAAAAATAGAACAAGAAAACAAAATAGAATAAATAAAAAAACAGCGAAATCAAATCCAAAGACGAAAACAAAGACAACAAAATTGGAAGAAAACAAAAGACTTAAAGTACTAAATTTATTTTTTTTTTTTGGTGATTTTTGACTCAAGAACGCAAAAACCAATCAAGCCCTTGATAAGTATTGTAAACGAGGGAATTTTAACTCAAACATTCTCAGAATAAATCAATATTGGGTTTGCCTTTGGAAACGAAAAGAGCTTCAATTTAATATATTATAATAGTTATTTTGATTCTCGAGTTAAAAGTTGTAATTGTTTACTGTTATAAAGCTAATTCATAACATTTTTAAAGCTGTGACTTGTAGCAGCTATCCATTTTTGTTTTTGTTATTTGAAGATCAAATATATCGTGAACATAAAAAAAAGAACCAGAAAAGATAATACGAATAATTAAAAAAAAACAGCAAAATAAAATCCAAAGACGAAAACATAGACAACAAAATTGGAAGAAAACAAAAGACTTGAAAGACAAAATTTATATTATTTTTGGTGATTTATGATTCAAGATGGCAGAAACCAATTAAGCCCTTGATAAGTATTGTAAACGAGGGAATTTTAACTCAAAAATGCTGAGAATAAAGCAAAATTGTGTTTGGTTTTAGAATCGAAAAGAGCTTCAATTTAATATATTATAATAGTCATTTTCATTCCCGAGTCAAAAGTTATAATTTTTTAATGTTATAAAGCCAATTTATAACATTTTTTAAACTAATGAGTTGTATGACTATCCACTTTTGTTTTTTGTATTTTGAAGATCAAATATAGCGTGAACACCGAAAGAAAGAACAAGAAAAAAATGAGAATATTTCAAAGAAAACAGAAAATAAAATCCAAAGACGGAAACAAAGACTACAAAATTGGAAGAAAACAAAAGACTTGACGAACAAAATTTCTTTTATTTTTGCTGCTTTGTCACACAAGAACTTAGAAATCAATTAAGAATGCAAAAAACAATCAAAAGGCAGTTATTTTTTTTAAATCTAAAATACAAAACAAAACTAAATAAAGATAGATAACTCTTTTCAACAACCAAGGCTCTGATAGCAAATGATACTGATCCTTTAGCGAACAACCTCGGAAACCATAAACTCAAAGAAATAAAAAAAATTAAATTGTTAAGAACATGCTGAAGATGATTAAATTAGAATCCTAAATAAGAAGAAAAGAAAACAACCCAAAATGGTGTGACAAAATATTAAGCCCTTGATAAGTATTGTAAACGAGGGAAATTTAACTAACAAATGCTGAGAATAAAGCAAAAGTTTTGTTTGATTTTAGAAATAAAAAAAAGCTTCTATTTAATATATTATAATAGTCATTTTGATTCCCGAGTCAAAAGTTATAACTGTTTTAGGTTAAATACCAAATTTATCACTTTTTTTAAACTGTGAGTTGTAGCAGCTATCCACTTTTGTTTTTGTTTTTTGAAGATCAAATATATCGTGAACTTATAAAAAAAGAACCAGAAAACAAAATAGAATAAATAAAAAAACAGCGAAATCAAATCCAAAGACGAAAACAAAGACAATAAAATGGGAAGAAAACAAAAGACTTAAAGTACTAAATTTATTTTATTTTTGGTGATTTTTGACTCAAAAACGCAAAAACCAATCAAGCCCTTGATAAGTATTGTAAACGAGGGAATTTTAACTCAAAAATGCTGAGAATAAAGCAAAATTTAGTTTGGTTTTAGAATTCAAAATAACTTCAATTTAATATATATATAATAGTCATTTTGATACCCGAATCAAAGGTTATAATTGTTTAATGTTACAAAGCCAATTTATCACTTTTTTTAAACTGTGAGTTGTAGCAGCTGTCCACTTTTATTTTTGTTTCTTGAAGATCAAATATATCGTGAACATAAAAAAAAGAACAAGAAAACAATACGAATAATTAAAAAAATATAGCGAAATAAAATCTAAAGACGAAAACAAAGACAACAAAATTGGAAGAAAACAAAAGACTTGAAAGACAAAATTTATATTATTTTTGGTGATTTATGATTCAAGATGGCAGAAACCAATTAAGCCCTTGATAAGTATTGTAAACGAGGGAATTTTAACTCAAAAATGCTGAGAATAAAGCAAAATTGGGTTTGGTTTTAGAAACGAAAAGAGCTTCAATTTAATATATTATAATAGTTATTTTGATTCTCGAGTTAAAAGTTGTAATTGTTTAATGTTATAAAGCCAATTCATAACATTTTTAAAACTGTGACTTGTAGCAGCTATCCATTTTTGTTTTTGTTATTTGAAGATCAAATATATCGTGAACATAAAAAAAAGAACCAGAAAAGATAATAGAATAAATAAAAAAAACAGAGAAATCAAATCCAAAGACGAAAACAAAGACAACAAAATTGGAAGAAAACAAAAGACTTGAAGGACAAAATTTATTTTATTTTTGGTGATTTGTGACTCAAGAACGCAGAAACCAATTAAGCCCTTGATAAGTATTGTAAATGAGGGAATTTTAACTCAAACATTCTCAGAATAAATCAATATTGGGTTTGCTTTTGGAAACGAAAAGAGCTTCAATTTAATATATTATAATAGTCATTTTCATTCCCGAGTCAAAAGTTATAATTGTTTAATGTTATAAAGCCAATTTATAACATTTTTTAAACTGTGAGTTGTAGCAGCTATCCACTTTTTGTTTTTGTGTTTTGAACGTCAAATATAACGTGAACACCGAAAGAAAGAACAAGAAAAAAATGAGAATATTTCAAAGAAAACAGAAAATAAAATCCAAAGACGGAAACAAAGACTACAAAATTGGAAGAAAACAAAAGACTTGACGAACAAAATTTCTTTTATTTTTGCTGCTTTGTCACTCAAGAACATAGAAATCAATTAAGAATGCAAAAAACAATCAAAAGGCAGTTATTTTTTTTAAATCTAAAATACAAAACAAAACTAAATAAAGATAGATAACTCTTTTCAACAACCAAGGCTCTGATAGCAAATGATACTGATCCTTTAGCGAACAACCTAGGAAACCATAAACTCAAAGAAATAGAAAAAATTAAATTGTTAAGAACATGTTGAAGATGATTAAATTAGAATCCTAAATAAGAAGAAATGAAAACAACCCAAAACGGTGTGACAAAATATTAAGCCCTTGATAAGTATTGTAAACGAGGGAAATTTAACTAAAAAATGCTGAGAATAAAGCAAAAGTTTTGTTTGATTTTAGGAATAAAAAAAAGCTTCTATTTAATATATTATAATAGTCATTTTGATTCCCGAGTCAAAAGTTATAACTGTTTTAGGTTAAATACCAAATTTATCACTTTTTTTAAACTGTGAGTTGTAGCAGCTATCCACTTTTGTTTTTGTTTTTTGAAGATCAAATATATCGTGAACTTATAAAAAAAGAACCAGAAAACAAAATAGAATAAATAAAAAAAACAGCGAAATCAAATCCAAAGACGAAAACAAAGACAACAAAATGGGAAGAAAACAAAAGACTTGAAGGACTAAATTTATTTTATTTTTGGTGATTTGTGATTCAAGAATGCAGAAACCAATCAAGCCCTTGATATGTATTGTATACGAGGGAATTTTAACTCAAAAATTCTAAGAATAAAGCCAAATTGGGTTTGGTTTTAGAATTGAAAATAGCTTCAATTTAATATATATAATAGTCATTTTGATACCCGAATCAAAGGTTATAATTGTTTAATGTTACAAAGCCAATTTATCACTTTTTTTAAATTGTGAGTTGTAGCAGCTGTCCACTTTTGTTTTTGTTTCTTGAAGATCAAATATATCGTGAACATAAAAAAAAGAACCAGAAAGGTAATAGAATAAATAAAAAAAACAGAGAAATCAAATCCAAGGATGAAAACAAAGACAACAAAATTGGAAGAAAACAAAAGACTTGAAGGACAAAATTTATTTTATTTTTGTTGATTTGTGACTCAAGAACGCAGAAACCAATTAAGCCCTTGATAAGTATTGTAAATGAGGGAATTTTAACTCAAACATTCTGAGAATAAATCAATATTGGGTTTGCTTTTGGAAACGAAAAGAGCTCCAATTTAATATATTATAATAGTTATTTTGATTCTCGAGTTAAAAGTTGTAATTTTTTAATGTTATAAAGCCAATTCATAACATTTTTAAAACTGTGACTTGTAGCAGCTATCCATTTTTGTTTTTGTTATTTGAAGATCAAATATATCGTGAACATAAAAAAAATAACCAGAAAAGATAATAGAATAAATAAAAAAAACAGAGAAATCAAATCCAAAGACGAAAACAAAGACAACAAAATTGGAAGAAAACAAAAGACTTGTAGGACAAAATTTATTTTATTTTTGGTGATTTGTGATTCAAGAATGCAGAAACCAATCAAGCCCTTGATATGTATTGTATACGAGGGAATTTTAACTCAAAAATTCTAAGAATAAAGCCAAATTGGGTTTGGTTTTAGAATTGAAAATAGCTTCAATTTAATATATATAATAGTCATTTTGATACCCGAATCAAAGGTTATAATTGTTTAATGTTACAAAGCCAATTTATCACTTTTTTTAAACTGTGAGTTGTAGCAGCTGTCCACTTTTGTTTTTGTTTCTTGAAGATCAAATATATCGTGAACATAAAAAAAAGAACCAGAAAAGATAATAGAATAAATAAAAAAAACAGAGAAATCAAATCCAAAGACGAAAACAAAGACAACAAAATTGGAAGAAAACAAAAGACTTGAAGGACAAAATTTATTTTATTTTTGGTGATTTGTGACTCAAGAACGCAGAAACCAATTAAGCCCTTGATAAGTATTGTAAATGAGGGAATTTTAACTCAAACATTCTCAGAATAAATCAATATTGGGTTTGCTTTTGGAAACGAAAAGAGCTTCAATTTAATATATTATAATAGTCATTTTCATTCCCGAGTCAAAAGTTATAATTGTTTAATGTTATAAAGCCAATTTATAACATTTTTTAAACTGTGAGTTGTAGCAGCTATCCACTTTTGTTTTTTGTATTTTGAAGATCAAATATAGCGTGAACACCGAAAGAAAGAACAAGAAAAAAATGAGAATATTTCAAAGAAAACAGAAAATAAAATCCAAAGACGGAAACAAAGACTACAAAATTGGAAGAAAACAAAAGACTTGACGAACAAAATTTCTTTTATTTTTGCTGCTTTGTCACTCAAGAACATAGAAATCAATTAAGAATGCAAAAAACAATCAAAAGGCAGTTATTTTTTTTAAATCTAAAATACAAAACAAAACTAAATAAAGATAGATAACTCTTTTCAACAACCAAGGCTCTGATAGCAAATGATACTGATCCTTTAGCGAACAACCTAGGAAACCATAAACTCAAAGAAATAGAAAAAATTAAATTGTTAAGAACATGTTGAAGATGATTAAATTAGAATCCTAAATAAGAAGAAATGAAAACAACCCAAAACGGTGTGACAAAATATTAAGCCCTTGATAAGTATTGTAAACGAGGGAAATTTAACTAAAAAATGCTGAGAATAAAGCAAAAGTTTTGTTTGATTTTAGGAATAAAAAAAAGCTTCTATTTAATATATTATAATAGTCATTTTGATTCCCGAGTCAAAAGTTATAACTGTTTTAGGTTAAATACCAAATTTATCACTTTTTTTAAACTGTGAGTTGTAGCAGCTATCCAGTTTTGTTTTTGTTTTTTGAAGATCAAATATATCGTGAACTTATAAAAAAAATAACCAGAAAAGATAATAGAATAAATAAAAAAAACAGCGAAATCAAATCCAAAGACGAAAACAAAGACAACAAAATTGGAAGAAAACAAAAGACTTGTAGGACAAAATTTATTTTATTTTTGGTGATTTGTGATTCAAGAATGAAGAAACCAATCAAGCCCTTGATATGTATTGTATACGAGGGAATTTTAACTCAAAAATTCTAAGAATAAAGCCAAATTGGGTTTGGTTTTAGAATTGAAAATAGCTTCAATTTAATATATATAATAGTCATTTTGATACCCGAATCAAAGGTTATAATTGTTTAATGTTACAAAGCCAATTTATCACTTTTTTTAAACTGTGAGTTGTAGCAGCTGTCCACTTTTGTTTTTGTTTCTTGAAGATCAAATATATCGTGAACATAAAAAAAAGAACCAGAAAAGATAATAGAATAAATAAGAAAAACAGAGAAATCAAATCCAAAGACGAAAACAAAGACAACAAAATTGGAAGAAAACAAAAGACTTGAAGGACAAAATTTATTTTATTTTTGTTGATTTGTGACTCAAGAATGCAGAAACCAATTAAGCCCTTGATAAGTATTGTAAATGAGGGAATTTTAACTCAAACATTCTGAGAATAAATCAAAATTGGGTTTGCTTTTGGAAACGAAAAGAGCTTCAATTTAATATATTATAATAGTTATTTTGATTCTCGAGTTAAAAGTTGTAATTGTTTAATGTTATAAAGCCAATTCATAACATTTTTAAAAGTGTGACTTGTAGGAGCTATCCATTTTTGTTTTTGTTATTTGAAGATCAAATATATCGTAAACATAAAAAAAAGAACCAGAAAAGATAATAGAATAAATAAAAAAAACAGAGAAATCAAATCCAAAGACGAAAACAAAGACAACAAAATTGGAAGAAAACAAAAGACTTGTAGGACAAAATTTATTTTATTTTTGGTGATTTGTGACTCAAGAACGCAGAAACCAATTAAGCCCTTGATAAGTATTGTAAATGAGGGAATTTTAACTCAAACATTCTCAGAATAAATCAATATTGGGTTTGCTTTTGGAAACGAAAAGAGCTTCAATTTAATATATTATAATAGTCATTTTCATTCCCGAGTCAAAAGTTATAATTGGTTAATGTTATAAAGCCAATTTATAACATTTTTTAAACTGTGAGTTGTAGCAGCTATCCACTTTTAATTTTTGTATTTTGAAGATCAAATATAGCGTGAACACCGAAAGAAAGAAGAAGAAAAAAATGAGAATATTTCATAGAAAACAGAAAATAAAATCCAAAGACGGAAACAAAGACTACAAAATTGGAAGAAAACAAAAGACTTGACGAACAAAATTTCTTTTATTTTTGCTGCTTTGTCACTCAAGAACATAGAAATCAATTAAGAATGCAAAAAACAATCAAAAGGCATTTATTTTTTTTAAATCTAAAATACAAAACAAAACTAAATAAAGATAGATAACTCTTTTCAACAACCAAGGCTCTGATAGCAAATGATACTGATCCTTTAGCGAACAACCTAGGAAACCATAAACTCAAAGAAATAGAAAAAATTAAATTGTTAAGAACATGTTGAAGATGATTAAATTAGAATCCTATATAAGAAGAAAAGAAAACAACCCAAAACGGTGTGACAAAATATTAAACCCTTGATAAGTATTGTAAACGAGGGAAATTTAACTAAAAAATGCTGAGAATAAAGCAAAAGTTTTGTTTGATTTTAGGAATAAAAAAAAGCTTCTATTTAATATATTATAATAGTCATTTTGATTCCCGAGTCAAAAGTTATAACTATTTTAGGTTAAATACCAAATTTATCACTTTTTTTAAACTGTGAGTTGTAGCAGCTATCCACTTTTGTTTTTGTTTTTTGAAGATCAAATATATCGTGAACTTATAAAAAAAGAACCAGAAAACAAAATAGAATAAATAAAAAAAACAGCGAAATCAAATTCAAAGACGAAAACAAAGACAACAAAATGGGAAGAAAACAAAAGACTTGAAGGACTAAATTTATTTTATTTTTGGTGATTTGTGATTCAAGAACGCAGAAACCAATCAAGCCCTTGATATGTATTGTAAACGAGGGAATTTTAACTCAAAAATGCTAAGAATAAAGCCAAATTGGGTTTGGTTTTAGAATTGAAAATAGCTTCAATTTAATATATATATAATAGTGATTTTGATACCTGAATCAAAAGTTATAAATGTTTAATGTTACAAAGCCAATTTATCACTTTTTTTTAAACTGTGAGTTGTAGCAGCTGTCCACTTTTGTTTTTGTTTCTTGAAGATCAAATATATCGTGAACATAAAAAACAACAAGAAAACAATACGAATAATTCAAAAAAAAAGAGCAAAATCAAATGCAAAGACTAAAAGAAAGACAACAAAATTGGAAGAAAACAAAAGACTTAAAGGACAAAATTTATTTTATTTTTGTTGATTTGTGACTCAAGAACGCAGAAACCAATTAAGCGCTTGATAAGTATTGTAAATGAGGGAATTTTAACTCAAACATTCTGAGAATAAATCAAAATTGGGTTTGCTTTTGGAAACGAAAAGAGCTTCAATTTAATATATTATAATAATTATTTTGATTCTCGAGTTAAAAGTTGTAATTGTTTAATGTTATAAAGCTATTTCATAAAATTTTTAAAACTGTGAGTTGTAGAAGCTATACAGTTTTGTTTTCGTTTTTTTAAGATCAAATATATCATGAACATTAAAAAAAGAACAAGAAAACAATAAGAATAATTCAAAAAAAAACACCTAAATCAAAACCAAAGACAAAAACATAGACAATAACATTGGAAGAAAAGAAAAGACTTGAAGGACAAAATTTATTTTAATTTTGGTGATTTGTGACTCAAGAACGCAGAAACCGATTAAGCCCTCGATAAGTATTGTAAATGAGGGAATTTTAACTCAAAAATGCTAAGAATAAAGCAAAATTGGGTTTGGTTTTAGGAATCGAAAAGAGCTTCATTTTAATATTATATAATAGTCATTTTGATTCCCGAGTCAACAGTTATAATTATTTAATGTTATAAAGCCAATTTATCACATTTTTTAAACTGAGAGTTGTAGCACTATCCACTTTTGTTTTTTGTATTTTGAAGATCAAATATAAGCGTGAACAGAAAGAAAGAACAAGAAAAAAATGAGAATATTTCAAAGAAAACAAAGAAAATAAAATCCAAAGACTACAAAATTGGAAGAAAACAAAAGACTTGACGAACAAAATTTCTTTTAATTTCTTTGCTTCATCTTGAAGAATATAGAAATCAATTAAGAATGCAAAAAACAATCCAAAGGCGATTAATTTTTTTAAATCTAAAATACAAAACAAAACTAAATAAAGATAGATAACTCTTTTCAACAACCAAGGCTCTCATAGAAAATGATAATGATCCTTTAGCGAACAACCTAGGAAACCATTAACTCAAAGGAATAGAAAAAATTAAATTGCTAAGAACATGTTGAAGATGATTAAATTAAAATCCTAAATAAGAAGAAAAGAAAACAACCCAAAACGGTGTGATAAAATATTAAGCCCTTGATAAGTATTGTAAACGAGGGAAATTTAACTAAAAAATGCTGAGAATAAAGCAAAAGTTTTGTTTGATTTTAGGAATAAAAAAAAGCTTGTATTTAATATTTTATAATAGTCATTTTGATTCCCGAGTCAAAAGTTATAACTGTTTAAGGTTAAATACCAAATTTATCACTTTTTTTAAACTGTGAGTTGTAGCAGCTATCCACTTTTGTTTTTTGTATTTTGAAGATCAAATATAGCGTGAACACCGAAAGAAAGAACAAGAAAAAAATGAGAATATTTCAAAGAAAACAGCAAAATAAAATCCAAAGACTACAAAATTGGAAGAAAACAAAAGACTTGACGAACAAAATTTCTTTTAATTTTGCTGCTTCATCACTGAAGAATATAGAAATCAATTAAGAATGCAAAAAACAATCAAAAGGCAGTTAATTTTTTTTAAATCTAAAATACAAAACAAAACTAAATAAAGATAGATAACTCTTTTCAACAACCAAGGCTCTCATAGCAAATGATAATGATCCTTTAGCGAACAACCTAGGAAACCATTAACTCAAAGGAATAGAAAAAATTAAATTGCTAAGAACATGTTGAAGATGATTAAATTAGAATCCTAAATAAGAAGAAAAGAAAACAACCCAAAATGGTGTGATAAAATATTAAGCCCTTGATAAGTATTGTAAACGAGGGAAATTTAACTAAAAAATGCTGAGAATAAAGCAAAAGTTTTGTTTGATTTTACGAATAAAAAAAAGCTTGTATTTAATATATTATAATAGTCATTTTGATTCCCGAGTCAAAAGTTATAACGGTTTAAGGTTAAATACCAAATTTATCACATTTTTTAAACTGTGAGTTGTAGCAGCTATCCACTTTTGTTTTTGTTTTTTGAAGATCTAATATATCGTGAACATAAAAAAAAGAACCAGAAAACAAAATAGAATAAAAAAAAAACAGCGAAATCAAATCCAAAGACGAAAACAAAGACAACAAAATTGGAAGAAAACAAAAGACTTAAAGTACTAAATTTATTTTATTTTTGGTGATTTTTGACTCAAGAACGCAAAAACTAATCAAGCCCTTGATAAGTATTGTAAACGAGGGAATTTTAAATCAAAAATGCTGAGAATAAAGCAAAATTATGTTTGGTTTTAGAATAGAAAATAGCTTCAATTTAATATATATATATAATAGTCATTTTGATTCCCGAATCAAAGGTTATAATTGTTTAATGTTAAAAAGCCAATTTATCACTTTTTTTAAACTGTGCGTTGTAGCAGCTATCCACTTTTAATCTTGTTTCTTGAAGATCAAATATATCGTGAACATAAAAAAAAGAACCAGAAAAGATAATAGAATAAATAAAAAAAAACAGTGAAATCAAATCCAAAGACGAAAACAAAGACAACAAAATTGGAAGAAAACAAAAGACTTGAAGGACAAAATTTATTTTATTTTTGGTGATTTGTGACTCAAGAACGCAGAAACCAATTAAGCCCTTGATAAGTATTGTAAATGAGGGAATTTTAACTCAAACATTCTCAGAATAAATCAATATTGGGTTTGCTTTTGGAAACGAAAAGAGCTTCAATTTAATATATTATAATAGTTATTTTGATTCTCGAGTTAAAAGTTGTAATTGTTTAATGTTATAAAGCTAATTCATAACATTTTTAAAGCTGTGACTTGTAGCAGCTACCCATTTTTGTTTTTGTTATTTGAAGATCAAATATATCGTGAACATAAAAAAAAGAACCAGAAAAGATAATAGAATAAATAAAAAAAACAGTGAAATCAAATCCAAAGACGAAAACAAAGACAACAAAATTGGAAGAAAACAAAAGACTTGAAGGACAAAATTTATTTTATTTTTGGTGATTTGTGACTCAAGAACGCAGAAACCAATTAAGCCCTTGATAAGTATTGTAAATGAGGGAATTTTAACTCAAACATTGTCAGAAAAAATCAATATTGGGTTTGGTTTTGGAAACGAAAAGAGCTTCAATTTAATATATTATAATAATCATTTTCACTACCGAGTCAAAAGTTATAATTGTTTAATGTTATAAAGCCAATTTATAACATTTTTTAAACTAATGAGTTGTATGCTATCCACTTTTGTTTTTTGTATTTTGAAGATCAAATATAGCGTGAACACCGAAAGAAAGAACAAGAAAAAAATGAGAATATTTCAAAGAAAACAGCAAAATAAAATCGAAAGACGAAAACAAAGACTACAAAATTGGAAGAAAACAAAAGACTTGACGAACAAAATTTCTTTTGTTTTTGCTGCTTCGTCACTCAAGAACATAGAAATCAATTAAGAATGCAAAAAAACAATCAAAAGGCAGTTATTTTTTTAAAATCTAAAATACAAAACAAAACTAAATAAAGATAGATAACTCTCTTCAACAACCAAGGCTCTGATAGCAAATTATAATGATCCTTTAGCGAACAACCTAGGAAACCATAAACTCAAAGGAATAGAAAAAATTAAATTGCTAAGAACATGTTGAAGATGATTAAAATAGAATCCTAAATAAGAAGAAAAGAAAACAACCCAAAACGGTGTGACAAAATATTAAGCCCTTGATAAGTATTATAAACGAGGGAAATTTAACTAAAAAATGCTGAGAATAAAGCAAAGGTTTTGTTTGATTTTAGGAATAAAAAAAAGCTTCTATTTAATATATTATAATAGTCATTTTGATTCCCGAGTCAAAAGTTATAACTGTTTAAGGTTAAATACCAAATTTATCACTTTTTTCAAACTGTGAGTTGTAGCAGCTATCCACTTTTGTTTTTGTTTTTTGAAGATCAAATATATCGTGAACATAAAAAAAAGAACCAGAAAACAAAATAGAATAAATAAAACAACAGCGAAATCAAATCCAAAGACGAAAACAAAGACAACAAAATTGGAAGAAAACAAAAGACTTAAAGTACTAAATTTATTTTTTTTTGGTGATTTTTGACTCAAGAACGCAAAAACCAATCAAGCCCTTGATAAGTATTGTAAACGAGGGAATTTTAACTCAAAAATGCTAAGAATAAAGCAAAATTGAATTTGGTTTTAGAATAGGAAATAGCTTCAATTTAATATATATATAATAGTCATTTTGATCCCCGAATCAAAGGTTATAATTGTTTAATGTTACAAAGCCAATTTATCAGTTTTTTTAAATCATGCGTTGTATGACTATCCACTTTTATTTTTGTTTCTTGAAGATCAAATATATCGTGAACATCAAACAAGAGAACCATAAAACAATACGAATAATTTAAAAAAAACAGCAAAATCAAATCCAAAGACGAAAACAAAGAAAACAGAATTGGAAGAAAACAAAAGACTTGAAGTACAAAATTTATTTTATTTTTGGTGATTTGTGACTCAAGAACGCAGAAACCAATTAAGCCCTTGATAAGTATTGTAAATGAGGGAATTTTAACTCAAACATTCTGAGAATAAATCAAAATTGGGTTTGCTTTTGGAAACGAAAAGAGCTTCAATTTAATATATTATAATAGTTATTTTGATTCTCGAGTTAAAAGTTGTAATTGTTTAATGTTATAAAGCTAATTCATAACATTTTTAAAACTGTGACTTGTAGCAGCTATCCATTTTTGTTTTTGTTATTTGAAGATCAAATATATTGTGAACATAAAAAAAAGAACCAGAAAAGATAATAGAATAAATAAAAAAAACAGCGAAATCAAATCCAAAGACGAAAACAAAGACAACAAAATTGGAAGAAAACAAAAGACTTGAAGGACAAAATTTATTTTATTTTTGGTGATTTGTGACTCAAGAACGCAGAAACCAATTAAGCCCTTGATAAGTATTGTAAATGAGGGAATTTTAACTCAAACATTCTCTGAATAAATCAATATTATGTTTGCTTTTGGAAACGAAAAGAGCTTCAATTTAATATATTATAATAGTTATTTTGATTCTCCAGTCAAAAGTTGTAATTGTTTAATGTTATATAGCCAATTTATAACATTTTTAAAACTGTGACTTGTAGCAGCTATCCATTTTTGTTTTTGTTATTTGAAGATCAAATATAGCGTGAACATAAAAAAAAGAACCATAAAACAATACGAATAATTAAAAAAAAATAGCAAAACAAAATACAAAGATGGAAATAAAGACAACAAAATTGGAAGAAAACAAAAGACTTGACGAACAAAATTTCTTTTATTTTTGCTGCTTTGTCACTCAAGAACATAGAAATCAATTAAGAATGCAAAAAACAATCAAAGGACAGTTATTTTTTTAAATCTAAAATACAAAACAAAACTAAATAAAGATAGATAACTCTTTTCAACAACTAAGGCTCTGATAGCAAATGATACTGATCCTTTAGCGAACAACCTAGGAAACCATAAACTCAAAGGAATAGAAAAAATTAAATTGCTAAGAACATGTTGAAGTTGATTAAATTAGAATCCTAAATAAGAAGAAAAGAAAACAACCCAAAATGGTGCGACAAAATATTAAGCCCTTGATAAGTATTGTAAACGAGGGAAATTTAACTAAAAAATGCTGAGAATAAAGCAAAAGTTTGGTTTGATTTTTGGAATAAAAAAAAGCTTCAATTTAATATATTATAATAGTTGTTTTGATTCCCGAGTCAAAAGTTATAACTGTTTAAGGTTACATACCAAATTTATCACTTTTTTTAAGCTCTGAGTTGTAGCAGCTATCCACATTTTTTTTTGTTTTTTGAAGATCAAATATATCGTGAACATAAGAAAAAAGAACCAGAAAACAAAATAGAATAAATAAAAAAAAGCAGCGAAATCAAATCCAAAGACGAAAACAAAGACAACAAAATTGGAAGAAAACAAAAGACTTGAAGGACTAAATTTATTTTATTTTTGGTGATTTGTGATTCAAGAATGCAGAAACCAATCAAGCCCTTGATAAGTATTGTAAATGAGGGAATTTTAACTCAAACATTCTCAAAATAAATCAATATTGGGTTTGCTTTTGGAAACGAAAAGAGCTTCAATTTAATATATTATAATAGTCATTTTCATTCCCGAGTCAAAAGTTATAATTGTTTAATGTTATAAAGCCAATTTATACCATTTTTTAAACTGTGAGTTGTAGCAGCTATCCACTTTTGTTTTTTGTATTTTGAAGATCAAATATAGCGTGAACACCGAAAGAAAGAACAAGAAAAAAATGAGAATATTTCAAAGAAAACAGAAAATAAAATCCAAAGACGGAAACAAAGACTACAAAATTGGAAGAAAACAAAAGACTTGACGAACAAAATTTCTTTTATTTTTGCTGCTTTGTCACTCAAGAACATAGAAATCAATTAAGAATGCAAAAAACAATCAAAAGGCAGTTATTTTTTTTAAATCTAAAATACAAAACAAAACTAAATAAAGATAGATAACTCTTTTCAACAACCAAGGCTCTGATAGCAAATGATACTGATCCTTTAGCGAACAACCTAGGAAACCATAAACTCAAAGAAATAGAAAAAATTAAATTGTTAAGAACATGTTGAAGATGATTAAATTAGAATCCTAAATAAGAAGAAAAGAAAACAACCCAAAACGGTGTGACAAAATATTAAGCCCTTGATAAGTATTGTAAACGAGGGAAATTTAACTAAAAAATGCTGAGAATAAAGCAAAAGTTTTGTTTGATTTTAGGAATAAAAAAAAGCTTCTATTTAATATATTATAATAGTCATTTTGATTCCCGAGTCAAAAGTTATAACTGTTTTAGGTTAAATACCAAATTTATCACTTTTTTAAAGCGTGAGTTGTTAGACTATCCACTTTTGTTTTTGTTTTTGAAGATCAAATATATCTTGAACTTATAAAAAAAGAACCAGAAAACAAAATAGAATAAATAAAAAAAACAGCGAAATCAAATCCAAAGACGAAAACAAAGACAACAAAATGGGAAGAAAACAAAAGACTTGAAGGACTAAATTTATTTTATTTTTGGTGATTTGTGATTCAAGAATGCAGAAACCAATCAAGCCCTTGATATGTATTGTTTACGAGGGAATTTTAACTCAAAAATTCTAAGAATAAAGCCAAATTGGGTTTGGTTTTAGAATTGAAAATAGCTTCAATTTAATATATATAATAGTCATTTTGATACCCGAATCAAAGGTTATAATTGTTTAATGTTACAAAGCCAATTTATCACTTTTTTAAAACTGTGAG
The DNA here is from genome assembly GCA_030763125.1 of Hippophae gyantsensis. Classification (NCBI taxonomy): domain Eukaryota; kingdom Viridiplantae; phylum Streptophyta; class Magnoliopsida; order Rosales; family Elaeagnaceae; genus Hippophae; species Hippophae gyantsensis. The sequence goes on from CM061031.1 coordinate 46,749,494, forward strand.
TTGTAGCAGCTGTCCACTTTTGTTTTTGTTTCTTGAAGATCAAATATATCGTGAACATAAAAAAAACAAGAAAACGATACGAATAATTCAAAAAAAAAGAGCGAAATCAAATGCAAAGACTAAAAGAAAGACAACAAAATTGGAAGAAAACAAAAGACTTGAAGGACAAAATTTATTTTATTTTTGTTGATTTGTGACTCAAGAACGCAGAAACCAATTAAGCCCTTGATAAGTATTGTAAATGAGGGAATTTTAACTCAAACATTCTGAGAATAAATCAAAATTGGGTTTGCTTTTGGAAACGAAAAGAGCTTCAATTTAATATATTATAATAGTTATTTTGATTCTCGAGTTAAAAGTTGTAATTGTTTAATGTTATAAAGCTAATTCATAACATTTTTAAAACTGTGACTTTTAGCAGCTATCCATTTTTGTTTTTGTTATTTGAAGATCAAATATATCATGAACATTAAAAAAAGAACCAGAAAAGATAATAGAATAAATAAAAAAAACAGTGAAATCAAATCCAAAGAGGAAAACAAAGACAACAAAATTGGAAGAAAACAAAAGACTTGAAGGACAAAATTTATTTTATTTTTGGTGATTTGTGACTCAAGAACGCAGAAACCAATTAAGCCCTTGATAAGTATTGTAAATGAGGGAATTTTAACTCAAACATTCTCAGAATAAATCAATATTGGGTTTGCTTTTGGAAACGAAAAGAGCTTCAATTTAATATATTATAATAGTCATTTTCATTCCCGAGTCAAAAGTTATAATTGGTTAATGTTATAAAGCCAATTTATAACATTTTTTAAACTGTGAGTTGTAGCAGCAATCCACTTTTGTTTTTTGTATTTTGAAGATCAAATATAGCGTGAACACCAAAAGAAAGAACAAGAAAAAAATGAGAATATTTCATAGAAAACAGAAAATAAAATCCAAAGACGGAAACAAAGACTACAAAATTGGAAGAAAACAAAAGACTTGACGAACAAAATTTCTTTTATTTTTTCTGCTTTGTCACTCAAGAACATAGAAATCAATTAAGAATGCAAAAAACAATCAAAAGGTAGTTATTTTTTTTAAATCTAAAATACAAAACAAAACTAAATAAAGATAGATAACTCTTTTCAACAACCAAGGCTCTGATAGCAAATGATACTGATCCTTTAGCGAACAACCTAGGAAACCATAAACTCAAAGAAATAGAAAAAATTAAATTGTTAAGAACATGTTGAAGATGATTAAATTAGAATCCTATATAAGAAGAAAAGAAAACAACCCAAAACGGTGTGACAAAATATTAAACCCTTGATAAGTATTGTAAACGAGGGAAATTTAACTAAAAAATGCTGAGAATAAAGCAAAAGTTTTGTTTGATTTTAGGAATAAAAAAAAGCTTCTATTTAATATATTATAATAGTCATTTTGATTCCCGAGTCAAAAGTTATAACTGTTTTAAGTTAAATACCAAATTTATCACTTTTTTAAAGCGTGAGTTGTAGCGACTATCCACTTTTGTTTTTGTTTTTTGAAGATCAAATATATCGTGAACTTATAAAAAAAGAACCAGAAAACAAAATAGAATAAATAAAAAAAACAGCGAAATCAAATTCAAAGACGAAAACAAAGACAAAAAAATGGGAAGAAAACAAAAGACTTGAAGGACTAAATTTATTTTATTTTTGGTGATTTGTGATTCAAGAACGCAGAAACCAATCAAGCCCTTGATATGTATTGTAAACGAGGGAATTTTAACTCAAAAATGCTAAGAATAAAGCCAAATTGGGTTTGGTTTTAGAATTGAAAATAGCTTCAATTTAATATACATATAATACTCATTTTCATAGCCGAATCAAAAGTTATAAATGTTTAATGTTACAAAGCCAATTTATCCCCCTTTTTTTAAACTGTGAGTTGTAGCAGCTGTCCACTTTTGTTTTTGTTTCTTGAAGATCAAATATATCGTGAACATAAAAAACAACAAGAAAACAATACGAATAATTCAAAAAAAAAGAGCAAAATCAAATGCAAAGACTAAAAGAAAGACAACAAAATTGGAAGAAAACAAAAGACTTAAAGGACAAAATTTATTTTATTTTTGTTGATTTGTGACTCAAGAACGCAGAAACCAATTAAGCGCTTGATAAGTATTGTAAATGAGGGAATTTTAACTCAAACATTCTGAGAATAAATCAAAATTGGGTTTGCTTTTGGAAACGAAAAGAGCTTCAATTTAATATATTATAATAATTATTTTGATTCTCGAGTTAAAAGTTGTAATTGTTTAATGTTATAAAGCTATTTCATAAAATTTTTAAAACTGTGACTTGTAGTAGCTATCCATTTTTGTTTTTGTTATTTGAAGATCAAATATATCGTGAACATAAAAAAAACAAGAAAACAATACGAATAATTCAAAAAAAACAGCAAAATAAAATCCAAAGACGAAAACATAGACAACAAAATTGGAAGAAAACAAAAGACTTGAAGGAAAAAATTTATTTTATTTTTGGTGATTTGTGACTCAAGAACGCAGAAACCAATTACGCCTTCGATAAGTATTGTAAATGAGGGAATTTTAACTCAAACATTTTGGGAATAAAGCAAAATTGGGTTTGGTTTTAGGAATCGAAAAGAGCTTCAATTTAATATATTATAATAGTCATTTTCAGTCCCGAGTCAAAAGTTATAATTGTTTAATGTTATAAAGCCAATTTATAACATTTTTTAAACTGTGAGTTGTAGCAGCTATCCACTTTTGTTTTTTGTATTTTGAAGATCAAATATAGCGTGAACACCGAAAGAAAGAACAAGAAAAAAATGAGAATATTTCAAAGAAAACAGCAAAATAAAATCCAAAGACTACAAAATTGGAAGAAAACAAAAGACTTGACGAACAAAATTTCTTTTAATTTTGCTGCTTCATCACTGAAGAATATAGAAATCAATTAAGAATGCAAAAAACAATCCAAAGGCAGTTAATTTTTTTTAAATCTAAAATACAAAACAAAACTAAATAAAGATAGATAACTCTTTTCAACAACCAAGGCTCTCATAGAAAATGATAATGATCCTTTAGCGAACAACCTAGGAAACCATTAACTCAAAGGAATAGAAAAAATTAAATTGCTAAGAACATGTTGAAGATGATTAAATTAGAATCCTAAATAAGAAGAAAAGAAAACAACCCAAAACGGTGTGATAAAATATTAAGCCCTTGATAAGTATTGTAAACGAGGGAAATTTAACTAAAAAATGCTGAGAATAAAGCAAAAGTTTTGTTTGATTTTAGGAATAAAAAAAAGCTTGTATTTAATATTTTATAATAGTCATTTTGATTCCCGAGTCAAAAGTTATAACTGTTTAAGGTTAAATACCAAATTTATCACTTTTTTTAAACTGTGAGTTGTGTGACTATCCACTTTTGTTTTTTGTATTTTGAAGATCAAATATAGCGTGAACACCGAAAGAAAGAACAAGAAAAAAATGAGAATATTTCAAAGAAAACAGCAAAATAAAATCCAAAGACTACAAAATTGGAAGAAAACAAAAGACTTGACGAACAAAATTTCTTTTATTTTTGCTGCTTTGTCACTCAAGAACATAGAAATCAATTAAGAATGCAAAAAACAATCAAAAGGTAGTTATTTTTTTTAAATCTAAAATACAAAACAAAACTAAATAAAGATAGATAACTCTTTTCAACAACCAAGGCTCTGATAGCAAATGATACTGATCCTTTAGCGAACAACCTAGGAAACCATAAACTCAAAGGAATAGAAAAAATTAAATTGCTAAGAACATGTTGAAGATGATTAAATTAGAATCCTATATAAGAAGAAAAGAAAACAACCCAAAACGGTGTGATAAAATATTAAGCCCTTGATAAGTATTGTAAACGAGGGAAATTTAACTAAAAAATGCTGAGAATAAAGCAAAAGTTTTGTTTGATTTTACGAATAAAAAAAAGCTTGTATTTAATATATTATAATAGTCATTTTGATTCCCGAGTCAAAAGTTATAACTGTTTAAGGTTAAATACCAAATTTATCACTTTTTTTAAACTGTGAGTTGTAGCAGCTATCCACTTTTGTTTTTGTTTTTTGAAGATCAAATATATCGTGAACTTATAAAAAAAGAACCAGAAAACAAAATAGAATAAATAAAAAAAACAGCGAAATCAAATTCAAAGACGAAAACAAAGACAACAAAATGGGAAGAAAACAAAAGACTTGAAGGACTAAATTTATTTTATTTTTGGTGATTTGTGATTCAAGAACGCAGAAACCAATCAAGCCCTTGATATGTATTGTAAACGAGGGAATTTTAACTCAAAAATGCTAAGAATAAAGCCAAATTGGGTTTGGTTTTAGAATTGAAAATAGCTTCAATTTAATATATATATAATAGTGATTTTGATACCTGAATCAAAAGTTATAAATGTTTAATGTTACAAAGCCAATTTATCACTTTTTTTTAAACTGTGAGTTGTAGCAGCTGTCCACTTTTGTTTTTGTTTCTTGAAGATCAAATATATCGTGAACATAAAAAACAACAAGAAAACAATACGAATAATTCAAAAAAAAAGAGCAAAATCAAATGCAAAGACTAAAAGAAAGACAACAAAATTGGAAGAAAACAAAAGACTTAAAGGACAAAATTTATTTTATTTTTGTTGATTTGTGACTCAAGAACGCAGAAACCAATTAAGCGCTTGATAAGTATTGTAAATGAGGGAATTTTAACTCAAACATTCTGAGAATAAATCAAAATTGGGTTTGCTTTTGGAAACGAAAAGAGCTTCAATTTAATATATTATAATAATTATTTTGATTCTCGAGTTAAAAGTTGTAATTGTTTAATGTTATAAAGCTATTTCATAAAATTTTTAAAACTGTGACTTGTAGTAGCTATCCATTTTTGTTTTTGTTATTTGAAGATCAAATATATCGTGAACATAAAAAAAACAAGAAAACAATACGAATAATTAAAAAAAATCGCGAAATAAAATCCGAAGACGAAAACAAAGACAACAAAATTGGAAAAAAGCAAGTCTTGAAGGACAAAATCTCTTTTATTTTTGGTGATTTGTGACTCAAGAACGCAGAAACCAATTAAGCCCTTGATAAGTATTGTAAATGAGGGAATTTTAACTCAAACATTCTCAGAATAAATCAATATTGGGTTTGCTTTTGGAAACGAAAAGAGCTTCAATTTAATATATTATAATAGTCATTTTCAGTCCCGAGTCAAAAGTTATAATTGTTTAATGTTATAAAGCCAATTTATAACATTTTTTAAACTGTGAGTTGTAGCAGCTATCCACTTTTGTTTTTTGTATTTTGAAGATCAAATATAGCGTGAACACCGAAAGAAAGAACAAGAAAAAAATGAGAATATTTCAAAGAAAACAGCAAAATAAAATCCAAAGACTACAAAATTGGAAGAAAACAAAAGACTTGACGAACAAAATTTCTTTTAATTTTGCTGCTTCATCACTGAAGAATATAGAAATCAATTAAGAATGCAAAAAACAATCCAAAGGCAGTTAATTTTTTTTAAATCTAAAATACAAAACAAAACTAAATAAAGATAGATAACTCTTTTCAACAACCAAGGCTCTCATAGAAAATGATAATGATCCTTTAGCGAACAACCTAGGAAACCATTAACTCAAAGGAATAGAAAAAATTAAATTGCTAAGAACATGTTGAAGATGATTAAATTAGAATCCTAAATAAGAAGAAAAGAAAACAACCCAAAACGGTGTGATAAAATATTAAGCCCTTGATAAGTATTGTAAACGAGGGAAATTTAACTAAAAATCTTGAGAATAAAGCAAAAGTTTTGTTTGATTTTAGGAATAAAAAAAAGCTTGTATTTAATATTTTATAATAGTCATTTTGATTCCCGAGTCAAAAGTTATAACTGTTTAAGGTTAAATACCAAATTTATCACTTTTTTTAAACTGTGAGTTGTAGCAGCTATCCACTTTTGTTTTTTGTATTTTGAAGATCAAATATAGCGTGAACACCGAAAGAAAGAACAAGAAAAAATGAGAATATTTCAAAGAAAACAGCAAAATAAAATCCAAAGACTACAAAATTGGAAGAAAACAAAAGACTTGACGAACAAAATTTCTTTTAATTTTGCTGCTTCATCACTGAAGAATATAGAAATCAATTAAGAATGCAAAAAACAATCAAAAGGCAGTTAATTTTTTTTAAATCTAAAATACAAAACAAAACTAAATAAAGATAGATAACTCTTTTCAACAACCAAGGCTCTCATAGCAAATGATAATGATCCTTTAGCGAACAACCTAGGAAACCATTAACTCAAAGGAATAGAAAAAATTAAATTGCTAAGAACATGTTGAAGATGATTAAATTAGAATCCTAAATAAGAAGAAAAGAAAACAACCCAAAACGGTGTGATAAAATATTAAGCCCTTGATAAGTATTGTAAACGAGGGAAATTTAACTAAAAAATGCTGAGAATAAAGCAAAAGTTTTGTTTGATTTTACGAATAAAAAAAAGCTTGTATTTAATATATTATAATAGTCATTTTGATTCCCGAGTCAAAAGTTATAACTGTTTAAGGTTAAATACCAAATTTATCACTTTTTTCAAACTGTGAGTTGTAGCAGCTATCCACTTTTGTTTTTGTTTTTTGAAGATCAAATATATCGTGAACATAAAAAAAAGAACCAGAAAACAAAATAGAATAAATAAAAAAACAGCGAAATCAAATCCAAAGACGAAAACAAAGACAACAAAATTGGAAGAAAACAAAAGACTTAAAGTACTAAATTTATTTTTTTTTGGTGATTTTTGACTCAAGAACGCAAAAACCAATCAAGCCCTTGATAAGTATTGTAAACGAGGGAATTTTAACTCAAAAATGCTAAGAATAAAGCAAAATTGAATTTGGTTTTAGAATAGGAAATAGCTTCAATTTAATATATATATAATAGTCATTTTGATCCCCGAATCAAAGGTTATAATTGTTTAATGTTACAAAGCCAATTTATCACTTTTTTTAAACTGTGCGTTGTAGCAGCTATCCACTTTTATTTTTGTTTCTTGAAGATCAAATATATCGTGAACATCAAACAAGAGAACCATAAAACAATACGAATAATTTAAAAAAAACAGCAAAATCAAATCCAAAGACGAAAACAAAGAAAACAGAATTGGAAGAAAACAAAAGACTTGAAGTACAAAATTTATTTTATTTTTGGTGATTTGTGACTCAAGAACGCAGAAACCAATTAAGCCCTTGATAAGTATTGTAAATGAGGGAATTTTAACTCAAACATTCTGAGAATAAATCAAAATTGGGTTTGCTTTTGGAAACGAAAAGAGCTTCAATTTAATATATTATAATAGTTATTTTGATTCTCGAGTTAAAAGTTGTAATTGTTTAATGTTATAAAGCTAATTCATAACATTTTTAAAACTATGACTTGTAGCAGCTATCCATTTTTGTTTTTGTTATTTGAAGATCAAATATATTGTGAACATAAAAAAAAGAACCAGAAAAGATAATAGAATAAATAAAAAAAACAGCGAAATCAAATTCAAAGACGAAAACAAAGACAACAAAATTGGAAGAAAACAAAAGACTTGAAGGACTAAATTTATTTTATTTTTGGTGATTTGTGATTCAAGAACGCAGAAACCAATCAAGCCCTTGATATGTATTGTAAACGAGGGAATTTTAACTCAAAAATGCTAAGAATAAAGCCAAATTGGGTTTGGTTTTAGAATTGAAAATAGCTTCAATTTAATATATATATAATACTGATTTTGATACCCGAATCAAAAGTTATAAATGTTTAATGTTACAAAGCCAATTTATCACTTTTTTTTAAACTGTGAGTTGTAGCAGCTGTCCACTTTTGTTTTTGTTTCTTGAAGATCAAATATATCGTGAACATAAAAAACAACAAGAAAACAATACGAATAATTCAAAAAAAAAGAGCAAAATCAAATGCAAAGACTAAAAGAAAGACAACAAAATTGGAAGAAAACAAAAGACTTAAAGGACAAAATTTATTTTATTTTTGTTGATTTGTGACTCAAGAACGCAGAAACCAATTAAGCGCTTGATAAGTATTGTAAACGACGGATTTTTAAGTCAAACATTAGAGAATAAATCAAAATTGGGTTTGCTTTTGGAAACGAAAAGAGCTTCAATTTAATATATTATAATAATTATTTTGATTCTCGAGTTAAAAGTTGTAATTGTTTAATGTTATAAAGCTATTTCATAAAATTTTTAAAACTGTGACTTGTAGTAGCTATCCATTTTTGTTTTTGTTATTTGAAGATCAAATATATCGTGAACATAAAAAAAACAAGAAAACAATACGAATAATTCAAAAAAAACAGCGAAATCAAATCCAAAGACGAAAACAAAGACAACAAAATTGGAAGAAAACAAAAGACTTGAAGGACAAAATTTATTTTATTTTTGGTGATTTGTGACTCAAGAACGCAGAAACCAATTAAGCCCTTGATAAGTATTGTAAATGAGGGAATTTTAACTCAAACATTCTCAGAATAAATCAATATTGGGTTTGCTTTTGGAAACGAAAAGAGCTTCAATTTAATATATTATAATAGTCATTTTCAGTCCCGAGTCAAAAGTTATAATTGTTTAATGTTATAAAGCCAATTTATAACATTTTTTAAACTGTGAGTTGTAGCAGCTATCCACTTTTGTTTTTTGTATTTTGAAGATCAAATATAGCGTGAACACCGAAAGAAAGAACAAGAAAAAAATGAGAATATTTCAAAGAAAACAAAGAAAATAAAACCCAAAGACTACAAAATTGGAAGAAAACAAAAGACTTGACGAACAAAATTTCTTTTAATTTTGCTGCTTCATCACTGAAGAATATAGAAATCAATTAAGAATGCAAAAAACAATCCAAAGGCAGTTAATTTTTTTTAAATCTAAAATACAAAACAAAACTAAATAAAGATAGATAACTCTTTTCAACAACCAAGGCTCTCATAGAAAATGATAATGATCCTTTAGCGAACAACCTAGGAAACCATTAACTCAAAGGAATAGAAAAAATTAAATTGCTAAGAACATGTTGAAGATGATTAAATTAGAATCCTAAATAAGAAGAAAAGAAAACAACCCAAAACGGTGTGATAAAATATTAAGCCCTTGATAAGTATTGTAAACGAGGGAAATTTAACTAAAAAATGCTGAGAATAAAGCAAAAGTTTTGTTTGATTTTAGGAATAAAAAAAAGCTTGTATTTAATATTTTATAATAGTCATTTTGATTCCCGAGTCAAAAGTTATAACTGTTTAAGGTTAAATACCAAATTTATCACTTTTTTTAAACTGTGAGTTGTAGCAGCTATCCACTTTTGTTTTTTGTATTTTGAAGATCAAATATAGCGTGAACACCGAAAGAAAGAACAAGAAAAAAATGAGAATATTTCAAAGAAAACAGCAAAATAAAATCCAAAGACTACAAAATTGGAAGAAAACAAAAGACTTGACGAACAAAATTTCTTTTAATTTTGCTGCTTCATCACTGAAGAATATAGAAATCAATTAAGAATGCAAAAAACAATCAAAAGGCAGTTAATTTTTTTTAAATCTAAAATACAAAACAAAACTAAATAAAGATAGATAACTCTTTTCAACAACCAAGGCTCTCATAGCAAATGATAATGATCCTTTAGCGAACAACCAAGGAAACCATTAACTCAAAGGAATAGAAAAAATTAAATTGCTAAGAACATGTTGAAGATGATTAAATTAGAATCCTAAATAAGAAGAAAAGAAAACAACCCAAAACGGTGTGATAAAATATTAAGCCCTTGATAAGTATTGTAAACGAGGGAAATTTAACTAAAAAATGCTGAGAATAAAGCAAAAGTTTTGTTTGATTTTACGAATAAAAAAAAGCTTGTATTTAATATATTATAATAGTCATTTTGATTCCCGAGTCAAAAGTTATAACTGTTTAAGGTTAAATACCAAATTTATCACTTTTTTCAAGCGTGAGTTGTATGACTATCCACTTTTGTTTTTGTTTTTGAAGATCAAATATATCGTGAACATAAAAAAAGAACCAGAAAACAAAATAGAATAAATAAAAAAACAGCGAAATCAAATCCAAAGACGAAAACAAAGACAACAAAATTGGAAGAAAACAAAAGACTTAAAGTACTAAATTTATTTTTTTTTGGTGATTTTTGACTCAAGAACGCAAAAACCAATCAAGCCCTTGATAAGTATTGTAAACGAGGGAATTTTAACTCAAAAATGCTAAGAATAAAGCAAAATTGAATTTGGTTTTAGAATAGGAAATAGCTTCAATTTAATATATATATAATAGTCATTTTGATCCCCGAATCAAAGGTTATAATTGTTTAATGTTACAAAGCCAATTTATCACTTTTTTTAAACTGTGCGTTGTAGCAGCTATCCACTTTTATTTTTGTTTCTTGAAGATCAAATATATCGTGAACATCAAACAAGAGAACCATAAAACAATACGAATAATTTAAAAAAAACAGCAAAATCAAATCCAAAGACGAAAACAAAGAAAACAGAATTGGAAGAAAACAAAAGACTTGAAGTACAAAATTTATTTTATTTTTGGTGATTTGTGACTCAAGAACGCAGAAACCAATTAAGCCCTTGATAAGTATTGTAAATGAGGGAATTTTAACTCAAACATTCTGAGAATAAATCAAAATTGGGTTTGCTTTTGGAAACGAAAAGAGCTTCAATTTAATATATTATAATAGTTATTTTGATTCTCGAGTTAAAAGTTGTAATTGTTTAATGTTATAAAGCTAATTCATAACATTTTTAAAACTGTGACTTATATGACTATCCATTTTTGTTTTTGTTATTTGAAGATCAAATATATTGTGAACATAAAAAAAGAACCAGAAAAGATAATAGAATAAATAAAAAAACAAATAAATCAAATCCAAAGACGAAAACAAAGACAACAAAATTGGAAGAAAACAAAAGACTTGAAGGACAAAATTTATTTTATTTTTGGTGATTTGTGACTCAAGAACGCAGAAACCAATTAAGCCCTTGATAAGTATTGTAAATGAGGGAATTTTAACTCAAACATTCTCTGAATAAATCAATATTATGTTTGCTTTTGGAAACGAAAAGAGCTTCAATTTAATATATTATAATAGTTATTTTGATTCTCCAGTCAAAAGTTGTAATTGTTTAATGTTATATAGCCAATTTATAAAATTTTTTAAAACTGTGACTTGTAGCAGCTATCCATTTTTGTTTTTGTTATTTGAAGATCAAATATAGCGTGAACATAAAAAAAAGAACCATAAAACAATACGAATAATTAAAAAAAAATAGCAAAACAAAATACAAAGATGGAAACAAAGACAACAAAATTGGAAGAAAACAAAAGACTTGACGAACAAAATTTCTTTTATTTTTGCTGCTTTGTCACTCAAGAACATAGAAATCAATTAAGAATGCAAAAAACACTCAAAGGACAGTTATTTTTTTAAATCTAAAATACAAAACAAAACTAAATAAAGATAGATAACTCTTTTCAACAACTAAGGCTCTGATAGCAAATGATACTGATCCTTTAGCGAACAACCTAGGAAACCATAAACTCAAAGGAATAGAAAAAATTAAATTGCTAAGAACATGTTGAAGTTGATTAAATTAGAATCCTAAATAAGAAGAAAAGAAAACAACCCAAAATGGTGCGACAAAATATTAAGCCCTTGATAAGTATTGTAAACGAGGGAAATTTAACTAAAAAATGCTGAGAATAAAGCAAAAGTTTGGTTTGATTTTTGGAATAAAAAAAAGCTTCAATTTAATATATTATAATAGTTGTTTTGATTCCCGAGTCAAAAGTTATAACTGTTTAAGGTTACATACCAAATTTATCACTTTTTTTAAGCTCTGAGTTGTAGCAGCTATCCACTTTTTTTTTTGTTTTTTGAAGATCAAATATATCGTGAACATAAGAAAAAAGAACCAGAAAACAAAATAGAATAAATAAAAAAAAGCAGCGAAATCAAATCCAAAGACGAAAACAAAGACAACAAAATTGGAAGAAAACAAAAGACTTGAAGGGCTAAATTTATTTTATTTTTGCTGAATTGTGATTCAAGAACACAGAAACCAATCAAGCCCTTGATATGTATTGTAAACGAGGGAATTTTAACTCAAAAATGCTAAAAATAAAGCCAAATTGGGTTTGGTTTTAGAATTGAAAATAGCTTCAATTTAATATATATAATAGTCATTTTGATACCCGAATCAAAGGTTATAATTGTTTAATGTTAAAAAGCCAATTTATCACTTTTTTTAAACTGTGAGTTGTAGCAGCTGTCCACTTTTGTTTTTCTTTCTTGAAGATCAAATATATCGTGAACATCAAACAAGATAACCAGGAAACTATACGAATAATTAAAAAAAACAGCGAAATCAAATCCAAAGACGAAAACAAAGAAAACAGAATTGGAAGAAAACAAAAGACTTGAAGTACAAAATTTATTTTATTTTTGGTGATTTGTGACTCAAGAACGCAGAAACCAATTAATCCCTTGATAAGTATTGTAAATGAGGGAATTTTAACTCAAACATTCTCAGAATAAATCAATATTGGGTTTGCTTTTGGAAACGAAAAGAGCTTCAATTTAATATATTATAATAGTTATTTTGATTCTCGAGTTAAAAGTTGTAATTGTTTAATGATATAAAGCTAATTCATAACATTTTTAAAGCTGTGACTTGTCGCAGCTATCCATTTTTGTTTTTGTTATTTGAAGATCAAATATATCGTGAACATAAAAAAAAGAACCAGAAAAGATAATAGAATAAATAAAAAAAACAGTGAAATCAAATCCAAAGACGAAAACAAAGACAACAAAATTGGAAGAAAACAAAAGACTTGAAGGACAAAATTTATTTTATTTTTGGTGATTTGTGACTCAAGAACGCAGAAACCAATTAAGCCCTTGATAAGTATTGTAAATGAGGGAATTTTAACTCAAACATTCTCAGAATAAATCAATATTGGGTTTGCTTTTGGAAACGAAAAGAGCTTCAATTTAATATATTATAATAGTCATTTTCATTCCCGAGTCAAAAGTTATAATTGTTTAATGTTATAAAGCCAATTTATAACATTTTTTAAACTGTGAGTTGTAGCAGCTATCCACTTTTGTTTTTTGTATTTTGAAGATCAAATATAGCGTGAACACCGAAAGAAAGAACAAGAAAAAAATGAGAATATTTCAAAGAAAACAGCAAAATAAAATCCAAAGACGAAAACAAAGACTACAAAATTGGAAGAAAACAAAAGACTTGACGAACAAAATTTCTTTTGTTTTTGCTGCTTCGTCACTCAAGAACATTGAAATCAATTAAGAATGCAAAAAAACAATCAAAAGGCAGTTATTTTTTTTAAATCTAAAATACAAAACAAAACTAAATAAAGATAGATAACTCTCTTCAACAACCAAGGCTCTGATAGCAAATCATAATGATCCTTTAGCGAACAACCTAGGAAACCATAAATTCAAAGGAATAGAAAAAATTAAATTGCTAAGAACATGTTGAAGATGATTAAAATAGAATCCTAAATAAGAAGAAAAGAAAACTACCCAAAACGGTGTGACAAAATATTAAACCCTTGATAAGTATTATAAACGAGGGAAATTTAACTAAAAAATGCTGAGAATAAAGCAAAAGTTTTGTTTGATTTTAGGAATAAAAAAAAGCTTCTATTTAATATATTATAATAGTCATTTTGATTCCCGAGTCAAAAGTTATAACTGTTTAAGGTTAAATACCAAATTTATCACTTTTTTTAAACTGTGAGTTGTAGCAGCTATCCACTTTTGTTTTTGTTTTTTGAAGATCAAATATATCGTGAACATAAAAAAAAGAACCAGAAAACAAAATAGAATAAATAAAAAAACAGCGAAATCAAATCCAAAGACGAAAACAAAGACAACAAAATTGGAAGAAAACAAAAGACTTAAAGTACTAAATTTATTTTTTTTTGGTGATTTTTGACTCAAGAACGCAAAAACCAATCAAGCCCTTGATAAGTATTGTAAACGAGGGAATTTTAACTCAAAAATGCTAAGAATAAAGCAAAATTGAATTTGGTTTTAGAATAGGAAATAGCTTCAATTTAATATATATATAATAGTCATTTTGATCCCCGAATCAAAGGTTATAATTGTTTAATGTTACAAAGCCAATTTATCACTTTTTTTAAACTGTGCGTTGTAGCAGCTATCCACTTTTATTTTTGTTTCTTGAAGATCAAATATATCGTGAACATCAAACAAGAGAACCATAAAACAATACGAATAATTTAAAAAAAACAGCAAAATCAAATCCAAAGACGAAAACAAAGAAAACAGAATTGGAAGAAAACAAAAGACTTGAAGTACAAAATTTATTTTATTTTTGGTGATTTGTGACTCAAGAACGCAGAAACCAATTAAGCCCTTGATAAGTATTGTAAATGAGGGAATTTTAACTCAAACATTCTGAGAATAAATCAAAATTGGGTTTGCTTTTGGAAACGAAAAGAGCTTCAATTTAATATATTATAATAGTTATTTTGATTCTCGAGTTAAAAGTTGTAATTGTTTAATGTTATAAAGCTAATTCATAACATTTTTAAAACTGTGACTTGTAGCAGCTATCCATTTTTGTTTTTGTTATTTGAAGATCAAATATATTGTGAACATAAAAAAAAGAACCAGAAAAGATAATAGAATAAATAAAAAAAACAGCGAAATCAAATCCAAAGACGAAAACAAAGACAACAAAATTGGAAGAAAACAAAAGACTTGAAGGACAAAATTTATTTTATTTTTGGTGATTTGTGACTCAAGAACTGTAAACCAATTAAGCCCTTGATAAGTATTGTAAATGAGGGAATTTTAACTCAAACATTCTCTGAATAAATCAATATTATGTTTGCTTTTGGAAACGAAAAGAGCTTCAATTTAATATATTATAATAGTTATTTTGATTCTCCAGTCAAAAGTTGTAATTGTTTAATGTTATATAGCCAATTTATAACATTTTTAAAACTGTGACTTGTAGCAGCTATCCATTTTTGTTTTTGTTATTTGAAGATCAAATATAGCGTGAACATAAAAAAAAGAACCATAAAACAATACGAATAATTAAAAAAAAATAGCAAAACAAAATACAAAGATGGAAACAAAGACAACAAAATTGGAAGAAAACAAAAGACTTGACGAACAAAATTTCTTTTATTTTTGCTGCTTTGTCACTCAAGAACATAGAAATCAATTAAGAATGCAAAAAACAATCAAAGGACAGTTATTTTTTTAAATCTAAAATACAAAACAAAACTAAATAAAGATAGATAACTCTTTTCAACAACTAAGGCTCTGATAGCAAATGATACTGATCCTTTAGCGAACAACCTAGGAAACCATAAACTCAAAGGAATAGAAAAAATTAAATTGCTAAGAACATGTTGAAGTTGATTAAATTAGAATCCTAAATAAGAAGAAAAGAAAACAACCCAAAATGGTGCGACAAAATATTAAGCCCTTGATAAGTATTGTAAACGAGGGAAATTTAACTAAAAAATGCTGAGAATAAAGCAAAAGTTTGGTTTGATTTTTGGAATAAAAAAAAGCTTCAATTTAATATATTATAATAGTTGTTTTGATTCCCGAGTCAAAAGTTATAACTGTTTAAGGTTACATACCAAATTTATCACTTTTTTTAAGCTCTGAGTTGTAGCAGCTATCCACTTTTTTTTTGTTTTTTAAAGATCAAATATATCGTGAACATAAAAAAAAAGAACCAGAAAACAAAATAGAATAAATAAAAAAAAGCAGTGAAATCAAATCCAAAGACGAAAACAAAGACAACAAAATTGGAAGAAAACAAAAGACTTGAAGGACTAAATTTATTTTATTTTTGGTGATTTGTGATTCAAGAACACAGAAACCAATCAAGCCCTTGATATGTATTGTAAACGAGGGAATTTTCACTCAAAAATGCTAATAATAAAGCCAAATTGGGTTTGGTTTTAGAATTGAAAATAGCTTCAATTTAATATATATATAATAGTCATTTTGATACCCGAATCAAAGGTTATAAATGTTTAATGTTACAAAGCCAATTTATCACTTTTTTTAAACTGTGAGTTGTAGCAGCTGTCCACTTTTGTTTTTGTTTCTTGAAGATCAAATATAGCGTGAACATAAAAAAAACAAGAAAACAATATGAATAATTAAAAAAAAAGAGCGAAATCAAATCGAAAGACGAAAACAAAGAGAACAAAATTGGAAGAAAACAAAAGACTTGAAGGACAAAATTTATTTTATTTTTGGTGATTTGTGACTCAAGAACGCAGAAACCAATTAAGCCCTTGATAAGTATTGTAAATGAGGGTATTTTAACTCAAACATTCTGAGAATAAATTAATATTGGGTTTGCTTTTGGAGAAGAAAAGAGCTTCAATTTAATATATTATAATAGTCATTTTCATTCCCGAGTCAAAAGTTATAATTGTTTAATGTCATAAAGCCAATTTATAACATTTTTTAAACTGTGAGTTGTAGCAGATATCTACTTTTGTTTTTTGTATTTTGAAGATCAAATATAGCGTGAACACGGAAAGAAATAACAAGAAAAAAAAAAGAATATTTCGAAAAAAACAGCAAAATAAAAACCAAAGATGAAAACAAACACAACAAAATTGGAAGAAAACAAAAGACTTGACGAACAAAATTTCTTTTATTTTTGCTGCTTTGTCACTCAAGAACATAGAAATCAATTAAGAATGCAAAAAACAATCAAAGGACAGTTATTTTTTTTAAATCTCAAATAGAAAAAAAAACTAAATAAAGATAGATAACTCTTTTCAACAACCAAGACTCTGATAGCAAATGATACTGATCCTTTAGCGAACAACCTAGGAAACCATAAACTCAAAGGAATAGAAAAAATTAAATTGCTAAGAACATGTTGAAGTTGATTAAATTAGAATCCTAAATAAGAAGAAAAGAAAACAACCCAAAACGGTGCGACAAAATATTAAGCCCTTGATAAGTATTGTAAATGAGGAAATTTTAACTCAAAAATTCTAGGAATAAAGAAAAATTAGGTTTGGTTTTAGGAATCGAAAAGAGCTTCAATTTAATATATTATAATAGTCATTTTGATTCCCGAGTCAAAAGTTATAACTGTTTAATGTTACATATCTAATTTATCACTTTTTTTAAACCGTGAGTTGTAGCAGCTATCCACTTTTGGTTTTGGTTTTTGAAGATCAAATATATCTTGAACATACAAAAAAAGAAACAGAAAACAAAATAGAATAATTCAAAAAAAAACGGCGAAATAAAATCCCAAGACGAAAACAAAGACAACAAAATTGGAAGAAAACAAAAGACTTGAAGGACCAAATTTATTTTATTTTTGGTGATTTGTGACTCAAAAACGCAGAAACCAATTAGGCCCTTGTTAAGTATTGTAAATGAGGGAATTTTAACTCAAAAACTCTGAGAATAAATCAAAATTGGGTTTGCTTTTGGAAACGAAAAGAGCTTCAATTTAATATATTATAATAGTCATTTTTTTTCCTGAGTCAAAAGTTATAATTGTTTAATGTTATAAAGCGAATTTATAACATTTTTTAAACTGTGAGTTGTAGCAGCTATCCACTTTTGTTTTTGTTTTTTGAAGATCAAATATAGCGTGAACACCAAAAGAAAGAACAAGAAAAAAATAAGAATATTTCAAAAAAAAATAGAAAAAAATAAAAACCAAAGATGAAAACAAAAACAACAAAATTGGAAGAAAACAAAAGACTTGAAGAAACAATTTCTTTTAGTTTTGCTGATTTTTCACTCAAGAACATAGAAATCAATTAAGAATGCAAAAAACAATCAAAGGACATTTATTTTTTTTTAAATCTAAAATACAAAACAAAACTAAATGAAGATAGATAACTCTTTTCAACAACCAAGGCTCTGATAGCAAATGATACTGATCCTTTAGCGAACAACCTAGGAAACCATAAATTCAAAGGAATAGAAAAAATTAAATTGCTAAGAACATGTTGAAGTTGATTAAATTAGAATCCTAAATAAGAAGAAAAGAAAACAACCCAAAACGGTGCGATAAAATATTAAGCCCTTGATAAGTATTGTAAACGAGGGAAATTCAACTCAAAAATGGTGATAATAAAGAAAAAGTTTGGTTTGATTTTAGCAATAAAAAAGCTTCAATTTAATATATTATAATAGTCATTTTGATTCCCGAGTCGAAAGTTATAACTGTTTAAGGTTACAAAGCAAATTTATCACTTTTTTTAAACTATGAGTTGTAGCAGCTATCCACTTTTTTTTTTGAAGAACAAATATATCGTGAACATAAAAAAAACCAGAAAACAAAAAAGAATAAATAAAAAAAAACAGCGAAATCAAATCCAAAGACGAAAACAAAGTCAACAAAATTGGAAGAAAACAAAAGACTTGAAGGATTAAATTTATTTTATTTTTGGTGAGTTGTGACTCAAGAACACAAAAACCAATCAAGCCCTTGATAAGTATTGTAAACGAGGAAATTTTAACTCAAAAACGCTGAGAATAAAGCAAAATTATGTTTGGTTTTAGAATCGAAAAGAGCTTCAATTTATTATATATATAATAGTCATTTTGATTCCCGAATCAAAGGTTATAATTGTTTAGTGTTACAAAGCCAATTTATCACAGTTTTTAAACTGTGAGTTGTAGCAGCTATCCACTTTTGTTTTTGTTTCTTGAAGATCAAATATATCGTGAACATCAAACAAGAGAACCAGAAAACAATACGAATAATTAAAAAAAAATAGCGAAATCAAATCCAAAGACAAAAACCAAGAAAACAAAATTGGAAGAAAACAAAACACTTAAAGTACTAAATTTATTTTATTTTTGGTGATTTGTGATTCAAGAACGCAGAAACCAATCAAGCCCTTTATATGTATTGAAAAACGAGGGAATTTTAACTCAAAAATGCTTAGAATAAAGCCAAATTGGGTTTGCTTTTAGAATTGAAAATAGCTTCAATTTAATATATATAATAGTCATTTTGATACCCGAATCAAAGGTTATAATTGTTTAATGTTACAAAGCCAATTTATCACTTTTTTTAAACTATGAGTTGTAGCAGCTGTCCACTTTTGTTTTTGTTTCTTGAAGATCAAATATATCCTGAACATAAAAAAAACAAGAAAACAATATGAATAATTCAAAAAATAAGAGCGAAATCAAATCCAAAGACGAAAACAAAGACAACAAAATTGGAAGAAAACAAAAGACTTGAAGGACAAAATTTATTTTATTTTTGGTGATTTGTGACTCAAGAACGCAGAAACCAATTAAGCCCTTGATAAGTATTGTAAATGAGGGTATTTTAACTCAAACATTCTGAGAATAAATTAATATTGGGTTTGCTTTTGGAGAAGAAAAGAGCTTCAATTTAATATATTATAATAGTCATTTTGATTCTCCAGTCAAAAGTTATAATTGTTTAATGTTATAAAACCAATTTATAACATTTTTTAAACTGTGAGTTTGTAGAGATATCTACTTTTTGTTTTTTGTATTTTGAAGATCAAATATAGCGTGAACATGGAAAGAAATAACAAGAAAAAAAAGAATATTTCAAAAAACAAAGAAATAAAAACCAAAGATGAAAACAAACACAACAAAATTGAAGAAAACAAAAGACTTGACGAACAAAATTTCTTTTATTTTTGTCTTTGTCACTCAAGAACATAGAAATCAATTAAGAATGCAAAAAACAATCAAAGGACAGTTATTTTTTTAAATCTCAAATAGAAAAAAAACTAAATAAAGATAGATAACTCTTTTCAACAACCAAGACTCTGATAGCAAATGATACTGATCCTTTAGCGAACAACCTAGGAAACCATAAACTCAAAGGAATAGAAAAAATTAAATTGCTAAGAACATGTTGAAGTTGATTAAATTAGAATCCTAAATAAGAAGAAAAGAAAACAACCCAAAACGGTGCGACAAAATATTAAGCCCTTGATAAGTATTGTAAACGAGGGAAATTTAACTCAAAAATTCTAGGAATAAAGCAAAAGTTTTGTTTGATTTTAGGAATAAAAAAAAGCTTCTATTTAATATATTATAATAGTCATTTTGATTCCCGAGTCAAAAGTTATAACTGTTTAAGGTTACATACCAAATTTATCACTTTTTTTAAACTGTGAGTTGTAGCAGCTATCCACTTTTGTTTTTGTTTTTTGAAGATCAAATATATCGTGAACATAAAAAAAAAGAACCAGAAAACAAAATAGAATAATTCAAAAAAAAACGGCGAAATAAAATCCCAAGACGAAAACAAAGACAACAAAATTGGAAGAAAACAAAAGACTTGAAGGACCAAATTTATTTTATTTTTGGTGATTTGTGACTCAAAAACGCAAAAAACCAATCAAGCTCCTTGTTAAGTATTGTAAATGAGGGAATTTTAACTCAAAAACTCTGAGAATAAATCAAAATTGGGTTTGCTTTTGGAAACGAAAAGAGCTTCAATTTAATATATTATAATAGTCATTTTTTTTCCTGAGTCAAAAGTTATAATTGTTTAATGTTATAAAGCGAATTTATAACATTTTTTAAACTGTGAGTTGTAGCAGCTATCCACTTTTGTTTTTGTTTTTTGAAGATCAAATATAGCGTGAACACCAAAAGAAAGAACAAGAAAAAAATAAGAATATTTCAAAAAAAAATAGAAAAAAATAAAAACCAAAGATGAAAACAAAAACAACAAAATTGGAAGAAAACAAAAGACTTGAAGAAACAATTTCTTTTAGTTTTGCTGATTTTTCACTCAAGAACATAGAAATCAATTAAGAATGCAAAAAACAATCAAAGGACATTTATTTTTTTTTAAATCTAAAATACAAAACAAAACTAAATGAAGATAGATAACTCTTTTCAACAACCAAGGCTCTGATAGCAAATGATACTGATCCTTTAGCGAACAACCTAGGAAACCATAAATTCAAAGGAATAGAAAAAATTAAATTGCTAAGAACATGTTGAAGTTGATTAAATTAGAATCCTAAATAAGAAGAAAAGAAAACAACCCAAAACGGTGCGATAAAATATTAAGCCCTTGATAAGTATTGTAAACGAGGGAAATTCAACTCAAAAATGGTGATAATAAAGAAAAATTAGGTTTGGTTTTAGGAATCTAAAAGAGCTTCAATTTAATATATTATAATGGTCATTTTGATTCCCGAGTTAAAAGTTATAACTGTTTAATGTTACATATCTAATTTATCCCTTTTTTTTAAACCGTGAGTTGTAGCAGCTATCCACTTTTGTTTTTTTTTGAAGAACAAATATATCGTGAACATAAAAAAACCAAAAACAAAAGAATAAATAAAAAAAATAGCAAAATCAAATCCAAAGACGAAAACAAAGTCAACAAAATTGGAAGAAAACAAAAGACTTGAAGGATTAAATTTATTTTATTTTTGGTGAGTTGTGACTCAAGAACACAAAAACCAATCAAGCCCTTGATAAGTATTGTAAACGAGGAAATTTTAACTCAAAACGCCGAGAATAAAGCAAAATTATGTTTGGTTTTAGAATCGAAAAGAGCTTCAATTTATTATATATATAATAGTTATTTTGATTCCCGAATCAAAGGTTATAATTGTTTAATGTTATAAAGTTAATTTATCACGCTTTTAAACTGTGAGTTGTAGCCTATCCACTTTTGTTTTTGTTTCTTGAAGATCAAATATATCGTGAACATCAAACAAGAGAACTGTAAAAACAATACTAATAATTAAAAAAAATAGCTAAATCAAATCCAAAGACAAAAACCAAGAAAACAAAATTGGAAGAAAACAAAACACTTAAAGTACTAAATTTATTTTATTTTTGGTGATTTGTGATTCAAGAACGCAGAAACCAATCAAGCCCTTTATATGTATTGAAAAACGAGGTAATTTTAACTCAAAAATGCTTAGAATAAAGACAAATTGGGTTTGCTTTTAGAATTGAAAATAGCTTCAATTTAATATATATAATAGTCATTTTGATACCCTAATCAAAGGTTATAATTGTTTAATGTTACAAAGCCAATTTATCACTTTTTTTAAACTATGAGTTGTAGCGGCCCACTTTTGTTTTTGTTTTTTAAAGATCAAATATATCAAGAACATAAAAAACAAGAAAACAATAAGAATAATTCAAAAATAAAATAGCGAAATAAAACACAAAGACGAAAACGAAGACAACAAAATTGGATGAAAACAAAAGACTTGAAGGACAACATTTATTTTATTTTTGGTGATTTGTGACCCAAGAACGCAGAAACCAATTAAGCCCTTGATAAGTATTGTAAATGAGGGTATTTTAACTCAAACATTCTGAGAATAAATTAATATTGGGTTTGCTTTTGGAGAAGAAAAGAGCTTCAATTTAATATATTATAATAGTCATTTTGATTCTCCAGTCAAAAGTTATAATTGTTTAATGTTATAAAACCAATTTATAACATTTTTTAAACTGTGAGTTGTAGCAGCTATCCACTTTTGTTTTTGTTTTTTGAAGATCAAATATAGCGTGAATACCAAAAGAAATAACAAGAAAACTAAATGAAGATAGATAACTCTTTTCAACGCTCTGATAGCAAATGATACTGATCCTTTAGCGAACAACCTAGGAAACCATAAATTCAATGGAATAGAAAAAATTAAATTGCTAAGAACATGTTGAAATTGATTAAATTAGAATCCTAAATAAGAAGAAAAGAAAACAACCCAAAAAGTTCCGACAAAATATTAAGCCCTTGATAAGTATTGTAAACGAGGGAAATTTAACTCAAAAATGCTGATAATAAAACAAAAGTTTGGTTTGATTTTAACAATAAAAAAAGCTTCAATTTAATATATTATAACAGTCATTTTGATTCCCGAGTCAAAAGTTATAACTGTTTAAGGTTATAGAGCAAATTTATCACTTTTTTTAAACTGTGAGTTGTAGCAGCTATCCACTTTTGTTTTTGTTTTTTGAAGAACAAATATATCATGAACATAAAAAAAAACCAGAAAACAAAATAGAATAAATAAAAAAAATAGCAAAATAAAATCCAAAGACGAAAACAAAGACAACAAAATTGGAAGAAAACAAAAGACTTGAAGGACTGAATTTATTTTATTTTTGGTGATTTGTGACTCAAGAACACAAAAACCAATCAAGCCCTTGATAAGTATTGTAAACGACAGAATTTTAACTCAAGAACGCTGAGAATAAAGCAAAATTATGTTTGGTTTTAGAATCGAAAAGAACTTCAATTTAATATATATAATAGACATTTTGATTCCCGAATCAAAGGTTATAATTGTTTAATGTTACAAAGCCAATTTATCAATTTTTTTAAACAGTGAATTATCGGAGCTATCCACTTTTGTTTTTGTTTCTTGAAGATCAAATATATCCTGACATCAAAAAAAAGAACCAGAAAAAAATACAAATAATTCAAAAAAAAACAACGAAATCAAATCCAAAGACAACAAAATTGGAAGAAAACAAAAGACTTGAAGAAACAATTTCTTTTAGTTTTGCTGATTTTTCACTCAAGAACATAGAAATCAATTAAGAATGCAAAAAACAATCAAAGGACAGTAATTTTTTTTAAATCTAAAATAGAAAACAAAACATAATGAAGATAGATAACTCTTTTCAATTAAGGCACTGATAGCAAAAGATACTGATCCTTTAGCGAACAACCTAGGAAACCATAAACTCAAAGGAATATAAAAAATTAAATTGCTAAGAACATGTTGAAGTTGATTAAATTAGAATCCTAAATAAGAAGAAAAGAAAACAACCCAAAATGGTGCGACAAAATATTAAGCCCTAGATAAGTATTGTAAACGAGGGAATTTTAACTCAAAAATGCTGAGAATGAAGCAGAAGTTTGGTTTGATTTTAGGAATAAAAAAAAGCTTCAATTTAATATATTATACTAGTCATTTTAATTCCCGAGTCAAAACTTATAACTGTTTATGGTTACATAGCAAATTCATCACTTTTTTTAAACTGGGAGTTGTAGCAGCTATCCATTTTTGTTTTTGTTTTTTGAATATCAAATATATCGTGAACATAAAAAAAAGAACCATACAACAATACGAATAATTAAAAAAAATAGCAAAATCAAATCCAAACACGAAAACAAAGACAACAAAATTGGAAGAAAACAAAAGACTTGAATGAAAAAATTTATTTTATTTTTGGTGATTTGTGACTCAAGAATGCAGAAACCAATTATGCCCTTGATAAGTATTGTAAATGAGGGAATTTTAACTCAAACATTCTGAGAATAAATCAAAATTGGGTTTGCTTTTGGAAACGAAAAGAGCTTCAATTTAATATATTATAATAGTTATTTTGATTCCGAGTCAAAAGTTGTAATTGGTTAATGTTATAAAGCCAATTTATAACATTTTTTAAACTGTGAGTTGTAGCAGCTATCCACTTTTGTTTTTGTTTCTTGAAGATAAAATATATCGTGAACATCAAAAAATAGAACCAGAAAACAATACGAACAATTCAAAAAAAACAGCGAAATCAAATCCAAAGACGAAAACAAAGACAACAAAATTGGAAGAAAACAAAACACTTGAAAAACAAAATTTATTTTATTTTTGGTGATTTGTGACTCAAGAACGCAGAAACCAATTAAGCCCTTGATAAGTATTGTAAATGAGGGAATTTTAACTCAAGCATTCTGAGAATAAATCAAAATTGGGTTTGATTTTGGAAACGAAAAGAGCTTCAATTTAATATATTATAATACTTATTTTGATTCCCGAGTCAAAAGTTGTAATTGTTTAATGTTATAAAGCCGATTTGTAACATTTTTTAAACTATGAGTTGTAGCAGCTATCCACTTTTTTTTTTTGAAGATCAAATATAGCGTGAATACCAAAAGAAAGAACAAGAAAAAAATAAGAATATTTAAAAATAAGATAGCAAAATAAAATCCAAAGACGAAAACAAAGACAACAAAATTGGAAGAAAACAAAAGACTTGAAGGACAAAATTTATTTTATTATTGGTGATTTGTGACTCAAGAACGCAAAAACCAATTAAGCCCTTGATAAGTATTGTAAATGAGGGTATTTTAACTCAAACATTCTGAGAATAAATTAATATTGGGTTTGCTTTTGGAGAAGAAAAGAGCTTCAATTTAATATATTATAATAGTCATTTTGATTCTCCAGTCAAAAGTTATAATTGTTTAATGTTATAAAGAAAATTTATAACATTTTTTAAACTGTGAGTTGTAGCAGCTATCCACTTTTGTTTTTTGTATTTTGAAGATCAAATATAGCGTGAACACCGAAAGAAAGAACAAGAAAAAAATGAGAATATTTCAAAGAAAACAGCAAATTAAAATCCAAAGACAGAAACAAAGACTACAAAATTGGAAGAAAACAAAAGACTTGACGAACAAAATTTCTTTTATTTTTGCTGCATTGTCACTCAAGAACATAGAAATCAATTAAGAATGCAAAAAACAATCAAAGGACAGTTATTTTTTTTAAATCTCAAATAGAAAAAAAAACTAAATAAAGATAGATAACTCTTTTCAACAACCAAGACTGTGATAGCAAATGATACTGATCCTTTAGCGAACAACCTAGGAAACCATAAACTCAAAGGAATAGAAAAAATTAAATTGCTAAGAACATGTTGAAGTTGATTAAATTAGAATCCTAAATAAGAAGAAAAGAAAACAACCCAAAACGGTGCGACAAAATATTAAGCCCTTGATAAGTATTGTAAACGAGGGAAATTTAACTCAAAAATTCTAGGAATAAAGCAAAAGTCTTGTTTGATTTTAGGAATAAAAAAAAGCTTCTATTTAATATATTATAATAGTCATTTCGATTCCCGAGTCAAAAGTTACAACTGTTTAAGGTTACATACCAAATTTATCACTTTTTTTAAACTGTGAGTTGTAGCAGCTATCCACTTTTGTTTTTGTTTTTTGAAGATCAAATATATCATGAACATCAAAAAAAAGAACCAGAAAACAAAATAGAATAAATAAAAAAAACAGCGAAATCAAATCCAAAGATGAAAACAAAGACAACAAAGTTGGAAGAAACCAAAAGACTTAAAGTACTAAATTTATTTTATTTTTGGTGATTTTTGACTCAAGAACGCAAAAACCAATCAAGCCCTTGATAAGTATTGTAAACGAGGCATTTTAACTCAAAAATGTTGAGAATAAAGCAAAATTGAGTTTGGTTTTAGAATAGAAAATAACTTCAATTTAATATATATATAATAGTCATTTTGATTCCCGAATCAAAGGTTATAATTGTTTAGTATTACAAAGCCAATTTATCACTTTTTTTAAACTGTGAGTTGTAGCAGCTATCCACTTTTGTTTTTGTTTCTTGAAGATCAAATATATCGTGAACATCAAACAAGAGAACCATAAAACAATACGAATAATTAAAAAAAAATAGCGAAATCTAATCCAAAGACGAAAACCAAGAAAACAAAATTGGAAGAAAACAAAAGACTTAAAGTACTAAATTTATTTTATTTTTGGTGATTTTTGATTCAAGAACGCAGAAACCAATCAAGCCCTTTATATGTATTGAAAAACGAGGGAATTTTAACTCAAAAATGCTAAGAATAAAGCCAAATTGTTTTTGCTTTTAGAATTGAAAATAGCTTCAATTTAATATATATAATAGTCATTTTGATACTCGAATCAAAGGTTATAATTGTTTAATGTTACAAAGCCATTTTATCACTTTTTTTAAACTGTGAGTTGTAGCAGCTGTCCACCTTTGTTTTTGTTTCTTGAAGATCAAATATATCGTGAACATAAAAAAAACAAGAAAACAATATGAATAATTCAAAAAATAAGAGCGAAATCAAATCCAAAGACGAAAACAAAGACAATAAAATTGGAAGAAAACAAAAGACTTGAAGGACAAAATTTATTTTAATTTTGGTGATTTGTGACTCAAGAACGCAGAAACCAATTAAGCCCTTGATAAGTATTGTAAATGAGGGTATTTTAACTCAAACATTCTGAGAATAAATTAATATTGGGTTTGCTTTTGGAGAAGAAAACAGCTTCAATTTAATATATTATAATAGTCATTTTGATTCTCTAGTCAAAAGTTATAATTGTTTAATGTTATAAAGCCAATTTATAACATTTTTTAAACTGTGAGTTGTAGCAGCTATCCACTTTTGTTTTTGTTTTTTGAAGATCAAATATAGCGTGAATACCAAAAGAAATAACAAGAAAACTAAATGAAGATAGATAACTCTTTTCAACGCTCTGATAGCAAATGATACTGTTTCTTTAGCGAACAACCTAGGAAACCATAAATTCAAAGGAATAGAAAAAATTAAATTGCTAAGAACATGTTGAAGTTGATTAAATAGAAATCCTAAATAAGAAGAAAAGAAAACAACCCAAAAAGTTGCGACAAAATATTAAGCCATTGATAAGTATTGTAAACGAGGGAAATTTAACTCATAAATGCTGATAATAAAACAAAAGTTTGGTTTGATTTTAACAATAAAAAAAGCTTCAATTTAATATATTATAACAGTCATTTTTATTCCCGAGTCAAAAGTTATAACTGTTTAAGGTTATAGAGCAAATTTATCACTTTTTTTAAACTGTGAGTTGTAGCAGCTATCCACTTTTGTTTTTGTTTTTTGAAGAACAAATATATCGTGAACATCAAAAAAAAGAACCAGAAAACAAAATAGAATAAATAAAAAAAACAGCGAAATCAAATCCAAAGATGAAAACAAAGACAATAAAGTTGGAAGAAACCAAAAGACTTAAAGTACTAAATTTATTTTATTTTTGGTGATTTTTGACTCAAGAATGCAAAAACCAATCAAGCCCTTGATAAGTATTGTAAACGAGGCATTTTAACTCAAAAATGTTGAGAATAAAGCAAAATTGAGTTTGGTTTTAGAATAGAAAATAACTTCAATTTAATATATATATAATAGTCATTTTGATTCCCGAATCAAAGGTTATAATTGTTTAGTGTTAGAAAGCCAATTTATCACTTTTTTTAAACTGTGAGTTGTAGCAGCTATCCACTTTTGTTTTTGTTTCTTGAAGATCAAATATATCGTGAACATCAAACAAGAGAACCATAAAACAATACGAATAATTAAAAAAAAATAGCGAAATCTAATCCAAAGACGAAAACCAAGAAAACAAAATTGGAAGAAAACAAAAGACTTAAAGTACTAAATTTATTTTATTTTTGGTAATTTGTGATTCAAGAACGCAGAAACCAATCAAGCCCTTTATATGTATTGAAAAACGAGGGAATTTTAACTCAAAAATGCTAAGAATAAAGCCAAATTGGGTTTGCTTTTAGAATTGAAAATAGCTTCAATTTAATATATATAATAGTCATTTTGATACCCGAATCAAAGGTTATAATTGTTTAATGTTACAAAGCCAATTTATCACTTTTTTTAAACTGTGAGTTGTAACAGCTGTCCACTTTTGTTTTTGTTTCTTGAAGATCAAATATATCGTGAACATAAAAAAAACAAGAAAACAATACGAATAATTCAAAAAAAAAGAGCGAAATCAAATCCAAAGACGAAAACAAAGACAACAAAATTGGAAGAAAACAAAAGACTTGAAGGACAAAATTTATTTTATTTTTGGTGATTTGTGACTCAAGAACGCAGAAACCAATTAAGCCCTTGATAAGTATTGTAAATGAGGGTATTTTAACTCAAACATTCTGAGAATAAATTAATATTGGGTTTGCTTTTGGAAAAGAAAAGAGCTTCAATTTAATATATTATAATAGTCATTTTGATTCTCCAGTCAAAAGTTATAATTGTTTAATGTTATAAAGCCAATTTATAACATTTTTTAAACTGTGAGTTGTAGCAGCTATCCACTTTTGTTTTTGTCTTTTGAAGATCAAATATAGCGTGAATACCAAAAGAAATAACAAGAAAACTAAATGAAGATAGATAACTCTTTTCAACGCTCTGATAGCAAATGATACTGATCCTTTAGCGAACAACCTAGGAAACCATAAATTCAAAGGAATAGAAAAAATTAAATTGCTAAGAACATGTTGAAGTTGATTAAATAGAAATCCTAAATAAGAAGAAAAGAAAACAACCCAAAAAGTTGCGACAAAATATTAAGCCATTGATAAGTATTGTAAACGAGGGAAATTTAACTCATAAATGCTGATAATAAAACAAAAGTTTGGTTTGATTTTAACAATAAAAAAAGCTTCAATTTAATATATTATATGATCATTTTTATTCCCGAGTCAAAAGTTATAACTGTTTAAGGTTATAGAGCAAATTTATCACTTTTTTTAAACTGTGAGTTGTAGCAGCTATCCATTTTTGTTTTTGTTTTTTGAAGAACAAATATATCGTGAACATCAAAAAAAAGAACCAGAAAACAAAATAGAATAAATAAAAAAAGCGAAATCAAATCCAAAGATGAAAACAAAGACAATAAAGTTGGAAGAAACCAAAAGACTTAAAGTACTAAATTTATTTTATTTTTGGTGATTTTTGACTCAAGAATGCAAAAACCAATCAAGCCCTTGATAAGTATTGTAAACGAGGCATTTTAACTCAAAAATGTTGAGAATAAAGCAAAATTGAGTTTGGTTTTAGAATAGAAAATAACTTCAATTTAATATATATATAATAGTCATTTTGATTCCCGAATCAAAGGTTATAATTGTTTAGTGTTAGAAAGCCAATTTATCACTTTTTTTAAACTGTGAGTTGTAGCAGCTATCCACTTTTGTTTTTGTTTCTTGAAGATCAAATATATCGTGAACATCAAACAAGAGAACCAGAAAACAATACGAATAATTAAAAAAAAATAGCGAAATCAAATCCAAAGACGAAAACCAAGGAAACAAAATTGGAAGAAAACAAAAGACTTAAAGTACTAAATTTATTTTATTTTTGGTAATTTGTGATTCAAGAACGCAGAAACCAATCAAGCCCTTTATATGTATTGAAAAACGAGGGAATTTTAACTCAAAAATGCTAAGAATAAAGCCAAATTGGGTTTGCTTTTAGAATTGAAAATAGCTTCAATTTAATATATATAATAGTCATTTTGATACCCGAATCAAAGGTTATAATTGTTTAATGTTACAAAGCCAATTTATCACTTTTTTTAAACTGTGAGTTGTAGCAATCATCCACTTTTGTTTTTGTTTCTTGAAGATCAAATATATCGTGAACATAAAAAAACAAGAAAACAATATGAATAATTCAAAAAATAAGATGAAATCAAATCCAGAGACGAAAACAAAGACAACAAAATTGGAAGAAAACAAAAGACTTGAAGGACAAAATTTATTTTATTTTTGGTGATTTGTGACTCAAGAACGCAGAAACCAATTAAGCCCTTGATAAGTATTGTAAATGAGGGTATTTTAACTCAAACATTCTGAGAATAAATTAATATTGGGTTTGCTTTTGGAAAAGAAAAGAGCTTCAATTTAATATATTATAATAGTCATTTTGATTCTCCAGTCAAAAGTTATAATTGTTTAATGTTATAAAGCCAATTTATAACATTTTTTAAACTGTGAGTTGTAGCAGCTATCCACTTTTGTTTTTGTCTTTTGAAGATCAAATATAGCGTGAATACCAAAAGAAATAACAAGAAAACTAAATGAAGATAGATAACTCTTTTCAACGCTCTGATAGCAAATGATACTGATCCTTTAGCGAACAACCTAGGAAACCATAAATTCAAAGGAATAGAAAAAATTAAATTGCTAAGAACATGTTGAAGTTGATTAAATTAGAATCCTAAATAAGAAGAAAAGAAAACAACCCAAAAAGTTGCGACAAAATATTAAGCCATTGATAAGTATTGTAAACGAGGGAAATTTAACTCATAAATGCTGATAATAAAACAAAAGTTTGGTTTGATTTTAACAATAAAAAAAGCTTCAATTTAATATATTATAACAGTCATTTTTATTCCCGAGTCAAAAGTTATAACTGTTTAAGGTTATAGAGCAAATTTATCACTTTTTTTAAACTGTGAGTTGTAGCAGCTATCCACTTTTGTTTTTGTTTTTTGAAGAACAAATATATCGTGAACATCAAAAAAAAGAACCAGAAAACAAAATAGAATAAATAAAAAAAACAGCGAAATCAAATCCAAAGATGAAAACAAAGACAATAAAGTTGGAAGAAACCAAAAGACTTAAAGTACTAAATTTATTTTATTTTTGGTGATTTTTGACTCAAGAATGCAAAAACCAATCAAGCCCTTGATAAGTATTGTAAACGAGGCATTTTAACTCAAAAATGTTGAGAATAAAGCAAAATTGAGTTTGGTTTTAGAATAGAAAATAACTTCAATTTAATATATATATAATAGTCATTTTGATTCCCGAATCAAAGGTTATAATTGTTTAGTGTTAGAAAGCCAATTTATCACTTTTTTTAATCTATGAGTTGTAGCAGCTATCCACTTTTGTTTTTGTTTCTTGAAGATCAAATATATCGTGAACATCAAACAAGAGAACCAGAAAACAATACGAATAATTAAAAAAAAATAGCGAAATCAAATCCAAAGACGAAAACCAAGGAAACAAAATTGGAAGAAAACAAAAGACTTAAAGTACTAAATTTATTTTATTTTTGGTAATTTGTGATTCAAGAACGCAGAAACCAATCAAGCCCTTTATATGTATTGAAAAACGAGGGAATTTTAACTCAAAAATGCTAAGAATAAAGCCAAATTGGGTTTGCTTTTAGAATTGAAAATAGCTTCAATTTAATATAAATAATAGTCATTTTGATACCCGAATCAAAGGTTATAATTGTTTAATGTTACAAAGCCAATTTATCACTTTTTTAAAGCGTGAGTTGTAGCAATCGTCCACTTTTGTTTTTGTTTCTTGAAGATCAAATATATCGTGAACATAAAAAAAACAAGAAAACAATATGAATAATTCAAAAAATAAGAGCGAAATCAAATCCAGAGACGAAAACAAAGACAACAAAATTGGAAGAAAACAAAAGACTTGAAGGACAAAATTTATTTTATTTTTGGTGATTTGTGACTCAAGAACGCAGAAACCAATTAAGCCCTTGATAAGTATTGTAAATGAGGGTATTTTAACTCAAACATTCTGAGAATAAATTAATATTGGGTTTGCTTTTGGAAAAGAAAAGAGCTTCAATTTAATATATTATAATAGTCATTTTGATTCTCCAGTCAAAAGTTATAATTGTTTAATGTTATAAAGCCAATTTATAACATTTTTTAAACTGTGAGTTGTAGCAGCTATCCACTTTTGTTTTTGTCTTTTGAAGATCAAATATAGCGTGAATACCAAAAGAAATAACAAGAAAACTAAATGAAGATAGATAACTCTTTTCAACGCTCTGATAGCAAATGATACTGATCCTTTAGCGAACAACCTAGGAAACCATAAATTCAAAGGAATAGAAAAAATTAAATTGCTAAGAACATGTTGAAGTTGATTAAATTAGAATCCTAAATAAGAAGAAAAGAAAACAACCCAAAAAGTTGCGACAAAATATTAAGCCATTGATAAGTATTGTAAACGAGGGAAATTTAACTCATAAATGCTGATAATAAAACAAAAGTTTGGTTTGATTTTAACAATAAAAAAAGCTTCAATTTAATATATTATAACAGTCATTTTTATTCCCGAGTCAAAAGTTATAACTGTTTAAGGTTATAGAGCAAATTTATCACTTTTTTTAAACTGTGAGTTGTAGCAGCTATCCACTTTTGTTTTTGTTTTTTGAAGAACAAATATATCGTGAACATCAAAAAAAAGAACCAGAAAACAAAATAGAATAAATAAAAAAAACAGCGAAATCAAATCCAAAGATGAAAACAAAGACAATAAAGTTGGAAGAAACCAAAAGACTTAAAGTACTAAATTTATTTTATTTTTGGTGATTTTTGACTCAAGAATGCAAAAACCAATCAAGCCCTTGATAAGTATTGTAAACGAGGCATTTTAACTCAAAAATGTTGAGAATAAAGCAAAATTGAGTTTGGTTTTAGAATAGAAAATAACTTCAATTTAATATATATATAATAGTCATTTTGATTCCCGAATCAAAGGTTATAATTGTTTAGTGTTAGAAAGCCAATTTATCACTTTTTTTAAACTGTGAGTTGTAGCAGCTATCCACTTTTGTTTTTGTTTCTTGAAGATCAAATATATCGTGAACATCAAACAAGAGAACCAGAAAACAATACGAATAATTAAAAAAAAATAGCGAAATCAAATCCAAAGACGAAAACCAAGGAAACAAAATTGGAAGAAAACAAAAGACTTAAAGTACTAAATTTATTTTATTTTTGGTAATTTGTGATTCAAGAACGCAGAAACCAATCAAGCCCTTTATATGTATTGAAAAACGAGGGAATTTTAACTCAAAAATGCTAAGAATAAAGCCAAATTGGGTTTGCTTTTAGAATTGAAAATAGCTTCAATTTAATATATATAATAGTCATTTTGATACCCGAATCAAAGGTTATAATTGTTTAATGTTACAAAGCCAATTTATCACTTTTTTTAAACTGTGAGTTGTAGCAACTGTCCACTTTTGTTTTTGTTTCTTGAAGATCAAATATATCGTGAACATAAAAAAAACAAGAAAACAATATGAATAATTCAAAAAATAAGAGCGAAATCAAATCCAGAGACGAAAACAAAGACAACAAAATTGGAAGAAAACAAAAGACTTGAAGGACAAAATTTATTTTATTTTTGGTGATTTGTGACTCAAGAACGCAGAAACCAATTAAGCCCTTGATAAGTATTGTAAATGAGGGTATTTTAACTCAAACATTCTGAGAATAAATTAATATTGGGTTTGCTTTTGGAAAAGAAAAGAGCTTCAATTTAATATATTATAATAGTCATTTTGATTCTCCAGTCAAAAGTTATAATTGTTTAATGTTATAAAGCCAATTTATAACATTTTTTAAACTGTGAGTTGTAGCAGCTATCCACTTTTGTTTTTGTCTTTTGAAGATCAAATATAGCGTGAATACCAAAAGAAATAACAAGAAAACTAAATGAAGATAGATAACTCTTTTCAACGCTCTGATAGCAAATGATACTGATCCTTTAGCGAACAACCTAGGAAACCATAAATTCAAAGGAATAGAAAAAATTAAATTGCTAAGAACATGTTGAAGTTGATTAAATTAGAATCCTAAATAAGAAGAAAAGAAAACAACCCAAAAAGTTGCGACAAAATATTAAGCCCTTGATAAGTATTGTCAACGAGGGAAATTTAACTCAAAAATGCTGATAATAAAACAAAAGTTTGGTTTGATTTTAACAATAAAAAAAGCTTCAATTTAATATATTATAACAGTCATTTTGATTCCCGAGTCAAAAGTTATAACTGTTTAAGGTTATAGAGCAAATTTATCACTTTTTTTAAACTGTGAGTTGTAGCAGCTATCCACTTTTGTTTTTGTTTTTTGAAGAACAAATATATCGTGAACATAAAAAAAAACCAGAAAACAAAATAGAATAAATAAAAAAAATAGCAAAATAAAATCCAAAGACGAACACAAAGACAACAAAATTGGAAGAAAACAAAAGACTTGAAGGACTGAATTTATTTTATTTTTGGTGATTTGTGACTCAAGAACACAAAAACCAATCAAGCCCTTGATAAGTATTGTAAACGACGGAATTTTAACTCAAGAACGCTGAGAATAAAGCAAAATTATGTTTGGTTTTAGAATCGAAAAGAACTTCAATTTAATATATATAATAGACATTTTGATTCCCGAATCAAAGGTTATAATTGTTTAATGTTACAAAGCCAATTTATCAATTTTTTTAAACAGTGAGTTATCGGAGCTATCCACTTTTGTTTTTGTTTCTTGAAGATCAAATATATCCTGGACATCAAAAAAAAGAACCAGAAAACAATACAAATAATTCAAAAAAAAAACAACGAAATCAAATCCAAAGACAACAAAATTGGAAGAAAACAAAAGACTTGAAGAAACAATTTCTTTTAGTTTTGCTGATTTTTCACTCAAGAACATAGAAATCAATTAAGAATGCAAAAAACAATCAAAGGACAGTTATTTTTTTTTAAATCTAAAATAGAAAACAAAACATAATGAAGATAGATAACTCTTTTCAATTAAGGCTCTGATAGCAAAAGATACTGATCCTTTAGCGAACAACCTAGGAAACCATAAACTCAAAGGAATATAAAAAATTAAATTGCTAAGAACATGTTGAAGTTGATTAAATTAGAATCCTAAATAAGAAGAAAAGAAAACAATCCAAAATGGTGCGACAAAATATTAAGCCCTAGATAAGTATTGTAAACGAGGGAATTTTAACTCAAAAATGCTAAGAATGAAGCAGAAGTTTGGTTTGATTTTAGGAATAAAAAAAGCTTCAATTTAATATATTATACTAGTCATTTTAATTCCCGAGTCAAAACTTATAACTGTTTAAGGTTACATAGCAAATTCATCACTTTTTTTAAACTGGGAGTTGTAGCAGCTATCCACTTTTGTTTTTTGTATTTTGAAGATCAAATATAGCGTGAACACCAAAAGAAAGAACAAGAAAAAAATGAGAATATTTCAAAGAAAACAGCAAAATAAAATCCAAAGACGAAAACAAAGACTACAAAATTGGAAGAAAACAAAAGACTTGACGAACTTAAAAAAAAAACAAGAAAACAATACCAATAATTCAAAAAAAAAGAGCGAAATCAAATCCAAAGACGAAAACAAAGACAACAAAATTGGAAGAAAACAAAAGACTTGAAGGACAAAATTTATTTTATTATTGGTGATTTGTGACTCAAGAACGCAAAAACCAATTAAGCCCTTGATAAGTATTGTAAACGAGGGAAGTTTAACTCAAAAATGCTGAGAATAAAGCAAAATTTGGTTTGGTTTTAGAATCGAAGAGAGCTTCAATTTAATATGTATAATAGTCATTTTGATTGCCGAATCAAAGGTTATAATTGTTTAATGTTACAAATCCAATTTATCACTTTTTTTTAAACTGTGATTTGTGGAAGCTATCCACTTTTGTTTTTGTTTTTCGAAGATCAAATATATCGTGAACATCAAAAAAAAGAACCAAAAAAGAAAATAGAATAAATAGAATAAAACAACGAAATCAAATCCAAAGATGAAAACAAAGACAACAAAATTGGAAGAAAACAAAAGACTTGAAGGACAAAATTTATTTTATTTTTGGTGATTTGTGACTCAAGAACGTAGAAACCAATTAAGCCCTTGATAAGTATTGTAAATGAGGGTATTTTAACTCAAACATTCTGAGAATAAATTAATATTGGGTTTGCATTTGGAAAAGAAAAGAGCTTCAATTTAATATATTATAATAGTCATTTTCATTTCCGAGTCAAAAGTTATAATTGTTTAATGTTATAAAGCCAATTTATAACATTTTTTAAACTGTGAGTTGTAGCAGCTATCCGCTTTTGTTTTTGTTTTTTGAAGATCAAATATAGCGTGAACATCGAAAGAAAGAACAAGGAAAAAATGAGAATATTTCAAAGAAAACAGCAAAATAAAATACAAAGACGGAAACAAAGACAACAAAATTGGAAGAAAACAAAAGACTTGACGAACAAAATTTGTTTTATTTTTGCTGCTTTGTCACTAAAGAACATAGAAATCAATTAAGAATGCAAAAAACAATCAAAGGACAGTTATTTTTTTAAAATCTCAAATAGAAAACAAAACTAAATAAAGATAGATAACTCTTTTCAACAACCAAGACTCTGATAGCAAATGATACTGATCCTATAGCGAACAACCTAGGAAACCATAAACTCAAAGGAATAGAAAAAATTAAATTGCTAAGAACATGTTGAAGTTGATTAAATTAGAATCCTAAATAAGAAGAAAAGAAAACAACCCAAAACGGTGCGACAAAATATTAAGCCCTTGATAAGTATTGTAAACGAGGGAAATTTAACTCAAAAATTCTAGGAATAAAGCAAAAGTTTTGTTTGATTTTAGGAATAAAAAAAAGCTTCTATTTAATATATTATAATAGTCATTTTGATTCCCCAGTCAAAAGTTATAACTGTTTAAGGTTACATACCAAATTTATCACTTTTTTTAAACTGTGAGTTGTAGCAGCTATCCACTTTTGTTTTTGTTTTTTGAAGATCAAATATATCGTGAACATCAAAAAAAAGAACGAGAAAACAAAATAGAATAATTGAAAAAAAACGGCGAAATAAAATCCCAAGACGAAAACAAAGACAACAAAATTGGAAGAAAACAAAAAACTTGAAGAACAAAATTTATTTTATTTTTGGTGATTTGTGACTCAAAAACGCAGAAACCAATTAGGCCCTTGTTAAGTATTGTAAATGAGGGAATTTTAACTCAAAAATTCTGAAAATAAATCAAAATTGGGTTTGCTTTTGGAAACGAAAAGAGCTTCAATTTAATATATTATAATAGTCATTGTGATTCCTGAGTCAAAAGTTATAATTGTTTAATGTTATAAAGCCAATTTATATCATTTTTTAAACTGTGAGTTGTAGCAGCTATCCACTTTTATTTTTGTTTTTTGAAGATCAAATATAGCGTGAACACCAAAAGAAAGAACAAGAAAAAAATAAGAATATTTCCAAAAAAATAGAAAAAAATAAAAACCAAAGATGAAAACAAAGACAACAAAATTGGAAGAAAACAAAAGACTTGAAGAAACAATTTCTTTTAGTTTTGCTGATTTGTCACTCAAGAACATAGAAATCAATTAAGAATGCAAAAAACAATCAAAGGACAATTATTATTTTTTAAATCTAAAATACAAAATAAAACTAAATGAAGATAGATAACTCTTTTCAACAACCAAGGCTCTGATAGCAAATGATACTGATCCTTTAGCGAACAACCTAGGAAACCATAAATTCAAAGGAATAGAAAAAATTAAATTGCTAAGAACATGTTGAAGTTGATTAAATTAAAATCCTAAATAAGAAGAAAAGAAAACAACCCAAAACGGTGCGATAAAATATTAAGCCCTTGATAAGTATTGTAAACGAGGGAAATTCAACTCAAAAATGCTGATAATAAAGAAAAAGTTTGGTTTGATTTTAGCAATAAAAAAGTTTCAATTTAATATATTATAATAGTCATTTTGATTCCCGAGTCGAAAGTTATAACTGTTTAAGGTTACAAAGCAAATTTATCACTTTTTTTAAACTATGAGTTGTAGCATCTATCCACTTTTGTTTTTGTTTTTTGAAGAACAAATATATCGTGAACATAAAAAAAACGAGAAAACAAAAAAGAATAAATAAAAAAAACAGCGAAATCAAATCCAAAGACGAAAACAAAGACAACAAAATTGGAAGAAAACAAAAGACTTGAAGGACTAAATTTATTTTATTTTTGGTGATTTGTGACTCAAGAACATAAAAACCAATCAAGCCCTTGATAAGTATTGTAAACGAGGAAATTTTAACTCAAAAACGCTGAGAATAAAGCAAAATTATGTTTTGTTTTAGAATCGAAAAGAACTTTAATTTAATATATATAATAGTCATTTTGATTCCTGAATCAAAGGTTATAATTGTTTAATGTTACAAAGCAAATTTATCACTTTTTTTAAACTGTGAGTGGTTTCAGCTATCCACTTTTGTTTTTTGTATTTTGAAGATCAAATATATCCTGAACATAAAAAAAGAACCATAAAACAATACAAATAATTCAAAAAAAAACAGCGAAATCAAATCCAAAGACGAAAACAAAGACAACAAAATTTGAAGAAGACAAAAGACTTGAAGGACAAAATTTATTTTATTTTTTGTGATTTGTGACTTAAGAATGCAAAAACCAATTAAGCCCTTGATAAGTATTGTAAATGAGGGAATTTTAACTCAAACATTCTGAGAATAAACCAAAATTAGGTTTGCTTTTGGAAACGAAAAGAGCTTTAATTTAATATATTATAATAGTCATTTTGATTCCCTAGTCAAAAGTTAAAATTGTTTAATGTTATAAAGCCAATTTATCACTTTTTTTAAACTGTGAGTTGTAGCAGCTATCCACTTTTGTTTTTTTGTTAAGATCAAATATAGCGTGAACACCAAAAAAAAGAACAAGAAAACAATACGAATAATTCCAAAAAAACAGCAAAATAAAATCCCAAGACGAAAACAAAGACAACAAAATTGGAAGAAAACAAAAGACTTGAAGGACAAAATTTATTTTATTTTTTGTAATTTGTGACTCAAAAACGCAGAAACCAATTAAGTCCTTGTTAAGTATTAAAAATGAGGGAATTTTAACTCAAACATTCTGAGAATAAACCAAAATTAGGTTTGCTTTTTGAAACAAAAAGAGCTTCAATTTAATATATTATAATAGTCATTTTGATTCCCTAGTCAAAAGTTATAATTGTTTAATGTTATAAAGCCAATTTATCACTTTTTTTTAAACTGTGAGTTGTAGCAGCTATCCACTTTTGTTTTTGTTTCTTGAAGATCAAATATATCGTGAACATAAAAAAAACAAGAAAAAATTACGAATAATTCAAAAAAAAGAGCGAAATCAAATCCAAAGACGAAAACAAAGACAACAAAATTGGAAGAAAACAAAAGACTTGAAGGACAAAATTTATTTTATTTTTGGTGATTTGTGACTCAAGAACCCAGAAACCAATTAAGCCCTTGATAAGTATTGTAAATGAGGGTATTTTAACTCAAACATTCTGAGAATAAATCAATATTAGGTTTGCTTTTGGAAAAGAAAAGAGCTTCAATTTAATATATTATAATAGTCATTTTCATTCCCGAGTCAAAAGTTATAATTGTTTAATGTTATAAAGCCAATTTATAACATTTTTTAAACTGTGAGTTGTAGCAGCTATCCACTTTTGTTTTTTGTATTTTGAAGATCAAATATAGCGTGAACACCGATAGAAAGAACAAGAAAAAAATGAGAATATTTCAAAGAAAACAGCAAAATAAAATCCAAAGAAGGAAACAAAGACTACAAAATTGGAAGAAACCAAAAGACTTGACGAACAAAATTTCTTTTATTTTTGCTGCAATGTCACTCAAGAACATAGAAATCAATTAAGAATGCAAAAAACAATCGAAGGACAGTTATTTTTTTAAAATCTCAAATAGAAAAAAAAAACTAAATAAAGATAGATAACTCTTTTCAACAACCAAGACTCTGATAGCAAATGATACTGATCCTTTAGCGAACAACCTAGGAAACCATAAACTCAAAGGAATAGAAAAAATTAAATTGCTAAGAACATGTTGAAGTTGATTAAATTAGAATCCTAAATAAGAAGAAAAGAAAACAACCCAAAACGGTGCGACAAAATATTAAGCCCTTGATAAGTATTGTAAACGAGGGAAATTTAACTCAAAAATTCTAGGAATAAAGCAAAAGTTTTGTTTGATTTTAGGAATAAAAAAAAGCTTCAATTTAATATATTATAATAGTCATTTTGATTCCCGAGTCAAAAGTTATAACTCTTTAATGTTACATATATAACTTATCACTTTTTTTAAACCGTGAGTTGTAGCAGCTATCCACTTTTGGTTTTGGTTTTTGAAGATCAAATATATCTTGAACATACAAAATAAGAACCAGAAAACAAAATAGAATAAATAAAAAAAACAGCGAAATCAAATCCAAAGACGAAAACAAAGACAACAAAGTTGGAAGAAACCAAAAGACTTAAAGTACTAAATTTATTTTATTTTTGGTGATTTTTGACTCAAGAACGCAAAAACCAATCAAGCCTTTGATAAGTATTGTAAACGAGGCATTTTAACTCAAAAATGCTGAGAATAAAGCAAAATTGAGTTTGGTTATAGAATAGAAAATAACTTCAATTTAATATATATATAATAGTCATTTTGATTCCCGAATCAAAGGTTATAATTGTTTAATGTTACAAAGCCAATTTATCACTTTTTTTAAACTGTGAGTTGTAGCAGCTATACACTTTTGTTTTTGTTTCTTGAAGATCAAATATATCGTGAACATCAAACAAGAGAACCAGAAAACAATACGAATAATTAAAAAAAAATAGCGAAATCAAATCCAAAGACGAAAACCAAGAAAACAAAATTGGAAGAAAACAAACGACTTAATGTACTAAATTTATTTTATTTTTGGTGATTTGTGATTCAAGAAAAGAAAACTAAATGAAGATAGATAACTCTTTTCAACACTCTGATAGCAAATGATACTGATCCTTTAGCGAACAACCTAGGAAACCATAAATTCAAAGGAATAGAAAAAATTAAATTGCTAAGAACATGTTGAAGTTGATTAAATTAGAATCCTAAATAAGAAGAAAAGAAAACAACCCAAAAAGTTGCGACAAAATATTAAGCCCTTGATAAGTATTGTAAACGAGGGAAATTTAACTCAAAAATGCTGATAATAAAACAAAAGTTTGGTTTGATTTTAACAATAAAAAAAGCTTCAATTTAATATATTATAACAGTCATTTTGATTCCCGAGTCAAAAGTTATAACTGTTTAATGTTATAAAGCCGATTTGTAACATTTTTTAAACTATGAGTTGTAGCAGCTATCCACTTTTTTTTTGTTTTTTGAAGATCAAATATAGCGTGAATACCAAAAGAAAGAACAAAAAAAAATAAGAATATTTAAAAATAAAATAACAAAATAAAATCAAAGACGAAAACAAAGACAACAAAATTGGAAGAAAACAAAAGACTTGAAGGACAAAATTTATTTTATTATTGGTGATTTGTGACTCAAGAACACAAAAACCAATTAAGCTCTTGATAAGTATTGTAAACGAGGGAACTTTAACTCAAGAACGCTGAGAATAAAGCAAATTTATGTTTGGTTTTAGAATCGAAAAGAGCTTCAATTTAATATATATAATAGACATTTTGATTCCCGAATCAAAGGTTATAATTGTTTAATGTTACAAACCCAATTTATCAATTTTTTTAAACAGTGAGTTATCGGAGCTATCCACTTTTGTTTTTGTTTCTTGAAGATCAAATATATCCTGGACATCAAAAAAAAGAACCAGAAAACAATACAAATAATTCAAAAAAAAAACAACGAAATCAAATCCAAAGACAACAAAATTGGAAGAAAACAAAAGACTTGAAGAAACAATTTCTTTTAGTTTTTCTGATTTTTCACTCGAGAACATAGAAATCAATTAAGAATGCAAAAAATAATCAAAGGACAGTTATTTTTTTTTTAAATCTAAAATAGAAAACAAAACATAATGAAGATAGATAACTCTTTTCAATTAAGGCTCTGATAGCAAAAGATACTGATCCTTTAGCGAACAACCTAGGAAACCATAAACTCAAAGGAATAGAAAAAATTAAATTGCTAAGAACATGTTGAAGTTGATTAAATTAGAATCCTAAATAAGAAGAAAAGAAAACAACCCAAAAAGTTGCGACAAAATATTAAGCCCTTGATAAGTATTGTAAACGAGGGAAATTTAACTCAAAAATGCTGATAATAAAACAAAAGTTTGGTTTGATTTCAACAATAAAAAAAGCTTCAATTTAATATATTATAACAATCATTTTGATTCCCGAGTCAAAAGTTATAACTGTTTAATGTTATAAAGCCGATTTGTAACTTTTTTTAAACTTTGAGTTGTAGCAGCTATCCACTTTTTTTTTGTTTTTTGAAGATCAAATATAGCGTGAATACCAAAAGAAAGAACAAGAAAAAAATAAGAATATTTAAAAATAAAATAGCAAAATAAAATCCAAAGACGAAAACAAAGACAACAAAATTGGAAGAAAACAAAAGACTAGAAGGACAAAATTTATATTATTATTGGTGATTTGTGACTCAAGAACACAAAAACCAATTAAGCCCTTGATAAGTATTGCAAACGAGGGAACTTTAACTCAAGAACGCTGGGAATAAAGCAAAATTATGTTTGGTTTTAGAATCGAAAAGAGCTTCAATTTAATATATATAATAGACATTTTGATTCCCGAATCAAAGGTTATAATTGTTTAATGTTACAAAGCCAATTTATCACTTTTTTTAAACTGTGAGTTATCGCAGCTATCCACTTTTGTTTTTGTTTCTTGAAGATCAAATATATCCTGGACATCAAAAAAAAGAACCAGAAAACAATACAAATAATTCAAAAAAAAAACAACGAAATCAAATCCAAAGACAACAAAATTGGAAGAAAACAAAAGACTTGAAGAAACAATTTCTTTTAGTTTTGCTGATTTTTCACTCAAGAACATAGAAATCAATTAAGAATGCAAAAAACAATCAAAGGACAGTTATTTTTTTTTAAATCTAAAATAGAAAACAAAACATAATGAAGATAGATAACTCTTTTCAATTAAGGCTCTAATAGCAAAAGATACTGATCCTTTAGCGAACAACCTAGGAAACTATAAACTCAAAGGAATATAGAAAATTAAATTGCTAAGAACATGTTGAAGTTGATTAAATTAGAATCCTAAATAAGAAGAAAAGAAAACAACCCAAAATGGTGCAACAAAATATTAAGCCCTAGATAAGTATTGTAAACGAGGGAATTTTAACTCAAAAATGCTAAGAATGAAGCAGAAGTTTGGTTTGATTTTAGGAATAAAATAAAGCTTCAATTTAATATATTATACTAGTCATTTTAATTCCCGAGTCAAAAGTTATAACTGTTTAAGGTTACATAGCAAATTCATCACTTTTTTTAAACTGGGAGTTGTAGTAGCTATCCATTTTTGTTTTTGTTTTTTGAATATCAAATATATCGTGAACATAAAAAAAAGAACCAGAAAACAATACGAATAATTAAAAAAAAACAGCAAAATAAAATCCAAAGACGAAAACATAGACAACAAAATTGGAAGAAAACAAAAGACTTGAAGGAAAAAAATTATTTTATTTTTGGTGATTTGTGACTCAAGAATGCAGAAACCAATTAAGCCCTTGATAAGTATTGTAAATGAGGGAATTTTAACTCAAACATTCTGAGAATAAATCAAAATTGGGTTTGCTTTTGGAAACGGAAAGAGCTTCAATTTAATATATTATAATAGTTATTTTGATTCCCGAGTCAAAAGTTGTAATTGTTTAATGTTATAAAGCCAATTTATAACATTTTTTAAACTGTGAGTTGTAGCAACTATCCACTTTTGTTTTTGTTTCTTGAAGATCAAATATATCGTGAACATCAAAAAATAGAACCAAAAAACAATACGAACAATTCAAAAAAAACAGCGAAATCAAATCCAAAGACGAAAACAAAGACAACAAAATTGGAAGAAAACAAAACACTTGAAGAACAAAATTTATTTTATTTTTGGTGATTTGTGACTCAAGAACGTAGAAACCAATTAAGCCCTTGATAAGTATTGTAAATGAGGGAATTTTAACTCAAACATTCTGAGAATAAATCAAAATTGGGTTTGATTTTGGAAACGAAAAGAGCTTCAATTTAATATATTATAATACTTATTTTGATTCCCGAGTCAA
This sequence comes from Hippophae gyantsensis, assembly GCA_030763125.1. Taxonomy (NCBI): domain Eukaryota; kingdom Viridiplantae; phylum Streptophyta; class Magnoliopsida; order Rosales; family Elaeagnaceae; genus Hippophae; species Hippophae gyantsensis. The sequence continues at coordinate 46,794,151 of CM061031.1, forward strand.
AAGTTGTAATTGTTTAATGTTATAAAGCCGATTTGTAACATTTTTTAAACTATGAGTTGTAGCAGCTATCCACTTTTTTTTTGTTTTTTGAAGATCAAATATAGCGTGAATACCAAAAGAAAGAATAAGAAAAAAATAAGAATATTTAAAAATAAAATAGCAAAATAAAATCCAAAGACGAAAACAAAGACAACAAAATTGGAAGAAAACAAAAGACTTGAAGGACAAAATTTATTTTATTATTGGTGATTTGTGACTCAAGAACGCAAAAACCAATTACGCCCTGGATAATTATTGTAAATGAGGAAATTTTAACTCAAAAATTCTGGGAATAAAGAAAAATTAGGTTGGGTTTTAGGAATCGAAAAGTGCTTCAATTTAATATATTATAATAGTCATTTTGATTCCCGAATCAAAGGTTAAAATTGTTTAATGTTACAAATCCAATTTATCACTTTTTTTAAACTGTGAGTTGTGGCAGCTATCCACTTTTGTTTTTGTTTATTGAAGATCAAATATATCGTGAACATCAAAAAAAAGAACCAGAAAAGAAAATAGAATAAATAGAATAAAACAACCAAATCAAATCCAAAGATGAAAACAAAGACAACAAAATTGGAAGAAAAAAAAAGACTTGAAGGACTAAATTTATTTTATTTTTGGTGATTTTTGACTCAAGAACGCAAAAACCAATCAAGCCCTTGATAAGTATTGTAAACGACGGAATCTTAACTCAAAAATGCTGAGAATAAAGCAAAATTGGGTTTGGTTTTAGAATCGAAAATAGCTTCAACTTAATATATATATAAAAGTCATTTTGATTCCCGAATCAAAGGTTATAATTGTTTAATGTTACAAAGCCAATATATCACTTTTTTTAAACTGTGAGTTGTAGCAGCTATCCACTTTTGTTTTTGTTTCTTACGATCAAATATATCGTGAACATGAAAAAAGAGAACCAGAAAACAATACGAATAATTCAAAAAAGAAACAGCAAAATAAAAACCAAAGATGAAAACAAACACAACAAAATTGGAAGAAAAAAAAGGACTTGAAGAAACAATTTCTTTTAGTTTTGCTGATTTGTCACTCAAGAACATAGAAATCAATTAAGAATGCAAAAAACAATCAAAGGACAGTTATTTTTTTAAAATCTAAAATACAAAACAAAACATAATGAAGATAGATAACTCTTTTCAACAACCAAGGCTCTGATAGCAAATGATACTGATCCTTTAGCGAACAACCTAGGAAACCATAAACTCAAAGGAATAGAAAAAATTAAATTGCTAAGAACATGTTGAAGTTGATTAAATTAGAATCCTAAATAAGAAGAAAAGAAAACAACCCAAAATGGTGCGACAAAATATTAAGCCCTTGATAAGTATTGTAAACGAGGAAAATTTAACTAAAAAATGCTGAAAATAAAGCAAAAGTTTGGTTTGATTTTAGGATTAAAAAAAAGCTTCAATTTAATATATTATAATAGTTGTTTTGATTCCCGAGTCAAAAGTTATAACTGTTTAAGGTTACATACCAAATTTATCACTTTTTTTAAACTGTGAGTTGTAGCTGCTATCCACTTTTGTTTTTGTTTTTTGAAGATCAAGTATATCGTGAACATAAAAAAAAGAACCAGAAAAGAAAATAGAATAAATAAAAAAAACAGCGAAATCAAATCCAAAGACAACAAAATTGGAAGAAAACAAAAGACTTGAAGGACTAAATTTATTTTATTTTTGGTGATTTGTGATTCAAGAACGCAGAAACCAATCAAGCCCTTGATATGTATTGTAAACAAGGGAATTTTAACTCAAAAATGCTAAGAATAAAGCCAAATTAGGTTTGGTTTTAGAATTGAAAATAGCTTCAATTTAATATATATAATAGTCATTTTGATACCCGAATCAAAGGTTATAATTGTTTAATGTTACAAAGCCAATTTATCACTTTTTTTAAACTGTGAGTTGTAACAGCTGTCCACTTTTGTTTTTGTTTCTTGAATATCAAATATATCGTGAACATAAAAAAAAACAAGAAAACAATACCAATAATTCAAAAAAAAAGAGCGAAATCAAATAAAAAGACGAAAACAAAGACAACGAAATTGGAAGAAAACAAAAGACTTGAAGGACAAAATTTATTTTATTTTTGGTGATTTGTGACTCAAGAACGCAGAAACCAATTAAGCCCTTGATAAGTATTGTAAATGAGGATATTTTAACTCAAACATTCTGAGAATAAATTAATATTGGGTTTGCTTTTGGAAAAGAAAAGAGCTTCAATTTAATATATTATAATAGTCATTTTCATTTCCGAGTCAAAAGTTATAATTGTTTAATGTTATAAAGCCAATTTATAACATTTTTTAAACTGTGAGTTGTAGCAGCTATCCACTTTTGTTTTTTGTATTTTGAAGATCAAATATAGCGTGAACACCAAAAGAAAGAACAAGGAAAAATGAGAATATTTCAAAGAAAACAGCAAAATAAAATACAAAGACGGAAACAAAGACAACAAAATTGGAAGAAAACAAAAGACTTGACGAACAAAATTTCTTTTATTTTTGCTGCTTTGTCACTCAAGAACATAGAAATCAATTAAGAATGCAAAAAACAATCAAAGGACAGTTATTTTTTTTAAATATCAAATAGAAAACAAAACTAAATAAAGATAGATAACTCTTTTCAACAACCAAGACTCTGATAACAAATGATACTGATCCTTTAGCGAACAACCTAGGAAACCATAAACTCAAAGGAATAGAAAAAATTAAATTGCTAAGAAAATGTTGAAGTTGATTAAATTAGAATCCTAAATAAGAAGAAAAGAAAACAACCCAAAACGGTGTGACAAAATATTAAGCCCTTGATAAGTATTGTAAACGAGAAAAATTTAACTCAAAATTTCTAGGAATAAAGCAAAAGTTTTGTTTGATTTTATGATTAAAAAAAACTTCTATTTAATATATTATAATAGTCATTTTGATTCCCGAGTCAAAAGTTATAACTGTTTAAGGGTACATACCAAATTTATCACTTTTTTTAAACTGTGAGTTGTCGCAGCTATCCACTTTTGTTTTTTTGTTAAGATCAAATATAGTGTGAACACCAAAAAAAAGAACAAGAAAACAATACGAATAATTCAAAACAAACAGCGAAATAAAATCCCAAGACGAAAACAAAGACAACAAAATTGGAAGAAAACAAAAGACTTGAATGACAAAATTTATTTTATTTTTGGTGATTTGTGACTCAAGAACGCAGAAACCAATCAACCCCTTGATAAGTATTGTAAATGAGGGAATTTTAACTCAAACATTCTGAGAATAAATCAAAATTGGGTTTGGTTTTTGGAAAAGAAAAGAGCTTCAATTTAATATATTATAATAGTCATTTTAATTCCTGAGTCAAAAGTTATAATTGTTTAATGTTATAAAGCCAATTTATAACATTTTTTAAACTGTGAGTTGTAGCAGCTATCCAATTTTGTTTTTGTTTTTTGAAGATCAAATATATCGAGAACACCAAAAGAAAGAACAAGAAAAAAATAAGAATATTTCAAAAAAAACAGCAAAATAAAAACCAAAGATCAAAACAAAGACAACAAAATTGGAAGAAAACAAAAGACTTGAAGGACAAAATTTATTTTATTTTTTGTGATTTGTGACTCAAGAACGTAGAAACCAATTAAGCCCTTGATAAGTATTGTAAATGAGGGAATTTTAACTCAAACATTCTGAGAATAAACCAAAATTAGGTTTGCTTTTTGAAACGAAAAGAGCTTCAATTTAATATATTATAATAGTCATTTTGATTCCCTAGTCAAAAGTTATAATTGTTTAATGTTATAAAGCCAATTTATCACTTTTTTTAAATTGTGAGTTGTAGCAGCTATCCACTTTTGTTTTTTTGTTAAGATCAAATATAGCGTGAACACCAAAAAAAAGAACAAGAAAACAATACGAATAATTCAAAAAAAACAGCGAAATAAAATCCCAAGACGAAAACAAAGACCACAAAATTGGAAGAAAACAAATGACTTGAATGACAACATTTATTTTATTTTTGGTGATTTGTGACTCAAAAACGCAGAAACCAATTAAGTCCTTGTTAAGTATTGTAAATGAGGGAATTTTAACTCAAAAATTCTGAGAATAAATCAAAATTGGGTTTGCTTTTGGAAACGAAAAGAGCTTCAATTTAATATATTATAATAGTCATTTTAATTCCTGAGTCAAAAGTTATAATTGTTTAATGTTATAAAGCCAATTTATAACATTTTTTAAACTGTGAGTTGTAGCAGCAATCCACTTTTGTTTTTGTTTTTTGAAGATCAAATATATCGAGAACATCAAAAAAAAGAACCAGAAAACAAAATAGAATAATTCAAAAAAAATGGCGAAATAAAATCCCAAGATGAAAACAAAGACAACAAAATAGGAAGAAAACAAAAGACTTGAAGGACAAAATTTATTTTATTTTTGGTGATTTGTGACTCAAAAACGCAGAAACCAATTAGGCCCTTGTTAAGTATTGTAAATGAGGGAATTTTAACTCAAAAATTCTGAGAATAATCAAAATTGGGTTGGCTTTTGGAAATGAAAAGAGCTTCAATTTAATATACTATAATAGTCATTTTGATTCCTGAGTCAAAAGTTATAATTGTTTAATGTTATAAAGCCAATTTATAACATTTTTTAAACTGTGAGTTGTAGCAGCTATCCACTTTTGTTTTTGTTTTCTGAAGATCAAATATAGCGTGAAAACCAAAAGAAAGAACAAGAAAAAAATAAGAATATTTCAAAAAAAAATAGAAAAAAATAAAAACCAAAGATGAAAACAAAGACAACAAAATTGGAAGAAAACAAAAGACTTGAAGAAACAATTTCTTTTAGTTTTGCTGATTTGTCACTCAAGAACATAGAAATCAATTAAGAATGCAAAAAACAATCAAAGGACATTTATTTTTTTTTAAATCTAAAATACAAAACAAAACTAAATGAAGATAGATAACTCTTTTCAACAACCAAGGCTCTGATAGCAAATGATACTGATCCTTTAGCGAACAACCTAGGAAACCATAAATTCAAAGGAATAGAAAAAATTAAATTGCTAAGAACATGTTGAAGTTGATTAAATTAGAATCCTAAATAAGAAGAAAAGAAAACAACCCAAAACGGTGCAATAAAATATTAAGCCCTTGATAAGTATTGTAAACGAGGGAAATTCAACTCAAAAATGCTGATAATAAAGAAAAAGTTTGGTTTGATTTTAGCAATAAAAAAGCTTCAATTTAATATATTATAATAGTCATTTTGATTCCCGAGTCGAAAGTTATAACTGTTTAAGATTACAAAGCAAATTTATCACTTTTTTTAAACTATGAGTTGTAACAGCTATCCACTTTTGTTTTTGTTTTTTGAAGAACAAATATATCGTGAACATAAAAAAAACCAGAAAACAAAAAAGAATAAATAAAAAAAACAGGGAAATCAAATCCAAAGACGAAAACAAAGACAACAAAATTGGAAGAAAACAAATGACTTGAAGGACTAAATTTATTTTATTTTTGGTGATTTGTGACTCAAGAACACAAAAACCAATCAAGTCCTTGATAAGTATGGTAAACGAGGAAATTTTAACTCAAAAACACTGAGAATAAAGAAAAAGTATGTTTGGTTTTAGAATCGAAAAGAACTTTAATTTAATATATATAATAGTCATTTTGATTCCCGAATCAAAGGTTATAATTGTTTAATGTTACAAAGCAAATTTATCACTTTTTTTAAACTGTGAGTTGTTTCAGCTATCCACTTTTGTTTTTTGTATTTTGAAGATCAAATATATCCGGAACATAAAAAAAAGAACCATAAAAAAATACAAATAATTCAAAAAAAAATAGCAAAATCAAATCCAAAGACGAAAACAAAGACAGCAAAATTGGAAGAAAACAAAAGACTTGAAGGGCAAAATTTATTTTATTTCTTGTGATTTGTGACTCAAGCACGCAAAAACCAATTAAGCCCTTGATAAGTATTGTAAATGAGGGAATTTTAACTCAAACATTCTAAGAATAAACCAAAATTAGGTTTGCTTTTGGAAACGAAAAGAGCTTCAATTTAATATATTATAATAGTCATTTTGATTCCCTAGTCAAAAGTTAAAATTGTTTAATGTTATAAAGCCAATTTATCACTTTTTTTAAACTGTGAGTTGTAGCAGCTATCCACTTTTGTTTTTTTGTTAAGATCAAATATAGTGTGAACACCAAAAAAAAGAACAAGAAAACAATACGAATAATTCAAAACAAACAGCGAAATAAAATCCCAAGACGAAAACAAAGACAACAAAATTGGAAGAAAACAAAAGACTTGAATGACAAAATTTATTTTATTTTTGGTGATTTGTGACTCCAGAACGCAGAAACCAATCAACCCCTTGATAAGTATTGTAAATGAGGGAATTTTAACTCAAACATTCTGAGAATAAATCAAAATTGGGTTTGGTTTTTGGAAAAGAAAAGAGCTTCAATTTAATATATTATAATAGTCATTTTGATTCCCTAGTCAAAAGTTATAATTGTTTAATGATATAAAGCCAATTTATCACTTTTTTTAAACTGTGAGTTGTAGCAGCTATCCACTTTTGTTTTTTTGTTAAGATAAAATATAGGGTGAACCCCAAAAAAAAGAACAAGAAAACAATACGAATAATTCAAAAAACAAACAGCAAAATAAAAACCAAAGATGAAAACAAAGACAACAAAATTGGAAGAAAACAAAAGACTTGAATGACAAAATTTATTTTATTTTTGGTGATTTGTGACTCAAAAACGCAGAAACCAATTAAGTCCTTGTTAAGTATTGTAAATGAGGGAATTTTAACTCAAAAATTCTGAGAATAAATCAAAATTGGGTTTGCTTTTGGAAACGAAAAGAGCTTCAATTTAATATATTATAATAGTCATTTTAATTCCTGAGTCAAAAGTTATAATTGTTTAATGTTATAAAGCCAATTTATAACAATTTTTTAAACTGTGAGTTGTAGCAGCTATCCACTTTTGTTTTTGTTTTTTGAAGATCAAATATATCGAGAACACCAAAAGAAAGAACAAGAAAAAAATAAGAATATTTAAAAATAAAATAGCAAAATAAAATCCAAAGATGAAAACAAAGACAACAAAATTGGAAGAAAACAAAAGACTTGAAGGACAAAATTTATTTTATTATTGGTGATTTGTGACTCAAGAACGCAGAAACCAATCAACCCCTTGATAAGTATTGTAAATGAGGGAATTTTAACTCAAACATTCTGAGAATAAATCAAAATTGGGTTTGGTTTTTGGAAAAGAAAAAAGCTTCAATTTAATATATTATAATAGTCATTTTGATTCCCTAGTCAAAAGTTAAAATTGTTTAATGTTATAAAGCCAATTTATCACTTTTTTTAAACTGTGAGTTGTAGCAGCTATCCACTTTTGTTTTTTTGTTAAGATCAAATATAGCGTGAACACCAAAAAAAAGAACAAGAAAACAATACGAATAATTCAAAACAAACAGCGAAATAAAATCCCAAGACGAAAACAAAGACAACAAAATTGGAAGAAAACAAAAGACTTGAATGACAAAATTTATTTTATTTTTGGTGATTTGTGACTCAAGAACGCAGAAACCAATCAACCCCTTGATAAGTATTGTAAATGAGGGAATTTTAACTCAAACATTCTGAGAATAAATCAAAATTGGGTTTGGTTTTTGGAAAAGAAAAGAGCTTCAATTTAATATATTATAATAGTCATTTTAATTCCTGAGTCAAAAGTTATAATTGTTTAATGTTATAAAGCCAATTTATAACATTTTTTAAACTGTGAGTTGTAGCAGCTATCCAATTTTGTTTTTGTTTTTTGAATATCAAATATATCCTGAACATAAAAAAAAGAACCATAAAAAAATACAAATAATTCAAAAAAAAATAGCAAAATCAAATCCAAAGACGAAAACAAAGACAGCAAAATTGGAAGAAAACAAAAGACTTGAAGGGCAAAATTTATTTTATTTCTTGTGATTTGTGACTCAAGCACGCAAAAACCAATTAAGCCCTTGATAAGTATTGTAAATGAGGGAATTTTAACTCAAACATTCTGAGAATAAACCAAAATTAGGTTTGCTTTTGGAAACGAAAAGAGCTTCAATTTAATATATTATAATAGTCATTTTGATTCCCTAGTCAAAAGTTAAAATTGTTTAATGTTATAAAGCCAATTTATCACTTTTTTTAAATTGTGAGTTGTAGCAGCTATCCACTTTTGTTTTTTTGTTAAGATCAAATATAGCGTGAACACCAAAAAAAAGAACAAGAAAACAATACGAATAATTCAAAAAAAACAGCGAAATAAAATCCCAAGACGAAAACAAAGACAACAAAATTGGAAGAAAACAAAAGACTTGAATGACAACATTTATTTTATTTTTGGTGATTTGTGACTCAAAAACGCAGAAACCAATTAAGTCCTTGTTAAGTATTGTAAATGAGGGAATTTTAACTCAAAAATTCTGAGAATAAATCAAAATTGGGTTTGCTTTTGGAAACGAAAAGAGCTTCAATTTAATATATTATAATAGTCATTTTAATTCCTGAGTCAAAAGTTATAATTGTTTAATGTTATAAAGCCAATTTATAACATTTTTTAAACTGTGAGTTGTAGCAGCAATCCACTTTTGTTTTTGTTTTTTGAAGATCAAATATATCGAGAACACCAAAAGAAAGAACAAGAAAAAAATAAGAATATTTAAAAATAAAATAGCAAAATAAAATCCAAAGATGAAAACAAAGACAACAAAATTGGAAGAAAACAAAAGACTTGAAGGACAAAATTTATTTTATTTTTGGTGATTTGTGACTCAAGAAGGCAGAAACCAATTAAGCCCTTGATAAGTATTGTAAATGAGGAAATTTTAACTCAAAAATTCTGGGAATAAAGAAAAATTAGGTTTGGTTTTAGGAATCGAAAAGAGCTTCAATTTAATATATTATAATAGTCATTTTGTTTCCCGAATCAAAGGTTAAAATTGTTTAATGTTACAAAGCCAATTTATCACTTTTTTTTAAACTGTGAGTTGTGGCAGCTATCCACTTTTGTTTTTGTATTTTGAAGATCAAATATATCGTGAACATAAAAAAAAGGACCAGAAAAGAAAATAGAATAAATAAAATAAAACAACGAAATCAAATCCAAAGATGAAAACAAGGACAACAAAATTGGAAGAAAACAAAAGACTTGAAGGACTAAATTTATTTTATATTTGGTGATTTTGTACTCAAGAACGCAAAAACCAATCAAGCCCTTGATAAGTATTGTAAACGACGGAATCTTAACTCAAAAATGCTGAGAATATAGCAAAATTGGGTTTGGTTTTAGAATCGAAAATAGCTTCAACTTAATATATATATATAAGTCATTTTGATTCCGGAATCAAAGGTTATAATTGTTTAATGTTACAAAGCCAATATATCACTTTTTTTAAACTGTGAGTTGTAGCAGCTATCCACTTTTGTTTTTTGTATTTTGAAGATCAAATATATCGTGAACACCCAAAGAAAGAACAAGAAAAAAATGAGAATATTTCAAAATAAAACAGCAAAATCAAATCCAAAGACGAAAACAAAGACAACAAAATTGGAAGAAAACAAAAGACTTAAAGCACAAAATTTATTTTATTTTTGGTGATTTGTGACTCAAGAACGCAAAAACCAATCAACCCCATGATAAGTATTGTAAATGAGGGAATTTTAACTCAAACATTCTGAGAATAAATCAAAATTGGGTTTGGTTTTTCGCAAAGAAAGGAGCTTCAATTTAATATATTATAATAGTCATTTTGATTCCCTAGTCAAAAGTTATAATTATTTAATGTTATAAAGCCAATTTATCACTTTTTTTAAACTGTGAGTTGTAGCAGCTATCCACTTTTGTTTTTTTGTTAAGATCAAATATAGGGTGAACACCAAAAAAAAGAACAAGAAAACAATACGAATAATTCAAAACAAAATAGCGAAATAAAATCCCAAGACGAAAACAAAGACAACAAAATTGGAAGAAAACAAAAGACTTGAAGCACAAAATTTATTTTATTTTTGGTGATTTGTGACTCAAGAACGCAGAAACCAATCAACCCCTTGATAAGTATTGTAAATGAGGGAATTTTAACTCAAACATTCTGAGAATAAATCAAAATTGGGTTTGGTTTTTGGAAAAGAAAAGAGCTTCAATTTAATATATTATAATAGTCATTTTGATTCCTTAGTCAAAAGTTATAATTATTTAATGTTATAAAGCCAATTTATCACTTTTTTTAAACTGTGAGTTGTAGCAGCTATCCACTTTTGTTTTTTTGTTACGATCAAATATAGGGTGAACACCAAAAAAAAGAACAAGAAAACAATACGAATAATTCAAGAAAAACAGCGAAATAAAATCCCAAGACGAAAACAAAGACAACAAAATTGGAAGAAAACAAAAGACTTGAAGCACAAAATTTATTTTATTTTTGGTGATTTGTGACTCAAGAATGCAGAAACCAATCAACCCCTTGATAAGTATTGTAAATGAGGGAATTTTAACTCAAACATTCTGAGAATAAATCAAAATTGGGTTTGGTTTTTGGAAAAGAAAAGAGCTTCAATTTAATATATTATAATAGTCATTTTGATTCCCTAGTCAAAAGTTATAATTGTTTAATGATATAAAGCCAATTTATCACTTTTTTTAAACTGTGAGTTGTAGCAGCTATCCACTTTTGTTTTTTTGTTAAGATAAAATATAGGGTGAACACCAAAAAAAGAACAAGAAAACAATACGAATAATTCAAAAAACAAACAGCAAAATAAAAACCAAAGATGAAAACAAAGACAACAAAATTGGAAGAAAACAAAAGACTTGAATGACAAAATTTATTTTATTTTTGGTGATTTGTGACTCAAAAACGCAGAAACCAATTAAGTCCTTGTTAAGTATTGTAAATGAGGGAATTTTAACTCAAAAATTCTGAGAATAAATCAAAATTGGGTTTGCTTTTGGAAACGAAAAGAGCTTCAATTTAATATATTATAATAGTCATTTTAATTCCTGAGTCAAAAGTTATAATTGTCTAATGTTATAAAGCCAATTTATAACATTTTTTAAACTGTGAGTTGTAGCAGCTATCCACTTTTGTTTTTGTTTTTTGAAGATCAAATATATCGAGAACACCAAAAGAAAGAACAAGAAAAAAATAAGAATATTTAAAAATAAAATAGCAAAATAAAATCCAAAGATGAAAACAAAGACAACAAAATTGGAAGAAAACAAAAGACTTGAAGGACAAAATTTATTTTATTATTGGTGATTTGTGACTCAAGAACGTAGAAACCAATTAAGCCCTTGATAAGTATTGTAAACGAGGGAACTTTAACTCAAAAATGCTGAGAATAAAGCAAAATTTGGTTTGGTTTTAGAATCGAAAAGAGCTTCAATTTAATATATTATAATAGTCATTTTGATTCCCTAGTCAAAATTTATAATTGTTTAATGTTATAAAGCCAATTTATCACTTTTTTTAAACTGTGAGTTGTGGCAGCTATCCACTTTTGTTTTTGGTTTTGAAGATCAAATATATCGTGAACATCAAAAAAAGGACCGTAAAAGAAAATAGAATAAATAAAATAAAACAACGAAATCAAATCCAAAGTTGAAAACAAGGACAACAAAATTGGAAGAAAACAAAAGACTTGAAGGACTAAATTTATTTTATTTTTGGTGATTTTGGACTCAAGAACGCAAAAACCAATCAAGCCCTTGATAAGTATTGTAAACGACGGAATCTTAACTCAAAAATGCTGAGAATATAGCAAAATTGGGTTTGGTTTTAGAATCGAAAATAGCTTCAACTTAATATATATATATAAGTCATTTTGATTCCGGAATCAAAGGTTATAATTGTTTAATGTTACAAAGCCAATATATCACTTTTTTTAAACTGTGAGTTGTAGCAGCTATCCACTTTTGTTTTTTGTATTTTGAAGATCAAATATATCGTGAACACCCAAAGAAAGAACAAGAAAAAAATGAGAATATTTCAAAATAAAACAGCAAAATCAAATCCAAAGACGAAAACAAAGACAACAAAATTGGAAGAAAACAAAAGACTTAAAGCACAAAATTTATTTTATTTTTGGTGATTTGTGACTCAAGAACGCAAAAACCAATTAAGCGCTTGATAAGTATTGTAAATGAGGAAATTTTAACTCAAAAATTCTGGGAATAAAGCAAAATTAGGTTTGGTTTTAGGAATCGAAAAGAGCTTCAATTTAATATATTATAATAGTCATTTTGATTCCCGAGTCAAAAGTTATAACTGTTTAATGTTACATAGCCAATTTATCATATTTTTTAAATTGTGAGTTGTAGCAGCAATCCACTTTTCCTTTTGTTTTTTGAAGATCAAATATAGATTGAACACAGAAGAAAAAGAAAACAATACAAATAATTTAAAAAAACAGCGAAAAAAATCCAAAGACGAAAATAAAGACAACAAAATTGGAAGAAAACAAAAGACTTGAAGCACAAAATTTCTTTTATTTTTGGTGATTTGTGACACTAGAATGCAGAAACCAATCAACCCCTTGATAAGTATTGTAAATGAGGGAATTTTAAATCAAACATTCTCGAGAATAAATCAAAATTGGGTTTGGTTTTGGAAAAGAAAAGAGCTTCAATTTAATATATTATAATAGTCATTTTGATTCCTTAGTCAAAAGTTATAATTATTTAATGTTATAAAGCCAATTTATCACTTTTTTAAACTGTGAGTTGTAGCTTGACTATCCACTTTTGTTTTTTGAAGATCAAAAATAGCGTGAACACCAAAAAAAAAGAAAAAGAAAACAATATAAATAATTCAAAAAAACAACGAAATAAAATCTGAAGACGAAAACAAAGACAACAAAATTGGAAGAAAACAAAAGACTTGAAGCACAAAATTTATTTTATTTTTGGTGATTTGTGACTCAAGAATGCAGAAACCAATCAACCCCTTGATAAGTATTGTAAATGAGGGAATTTTAACTCAAACATTCTGAGAATAAATCAAAATTGGGTTTGGTTTTTGGAAAAGAAAAGAGCTTCAATTTAATATATTATAATAGTCATTTTGATTCCCTAGTCAAAAGTTATAATTGTTTAATGATATAAAGCCAATTTATCACTTTTTTTAAACTGTGAGTTGTAGCAGCTATCCACTTTTGTTTTTTTGTTAAGATAAAATATAGGGTGAACACCAAAAAAAAGAACAAGAAAACAATACGAATAATTCAAAAAACAAACAGCAAAATAAAAACCAAAGATGAAAACAAAGACAACAAAATTGGAAGAAAACAAAAGACTTGAATGACAAAATTTATTTTATTTTTGGTGATTTGTGACTCAAAAACGCAGAAACCAATTAAGTCCTTGTTAAGTATTGTAAATGAGGGAATTTTAACTCAAAAATTCTGAGAATAAATCAAAATTGGGTTTGCTTTTGGAAACGAAAAGAGCTTCAATTTAATATATTATAATAGTCATTTTAATTCCTGAGTCAAAAGTTATAATTGTCTAATGTTATAAAGCCAATTTATAACATTTTTTAAAGCGTGAGTTGTAGCAGCTATCCACTTTTGTTTTTGTTTTTTGAAGATCAAATATATCGAGAACACCAAAAGAAAGAACAAGAAAAAAATAAGAATATTTAAAAATAAAATAGCAAAATAAAATCCAAAGATGAAAACAAAGACAACAAAATTGGAAGAAAACAAAAGACTTGAAGGACAAAATTTATTTTATTATTGGTGATTTGTGACTCAAGAACGTAGAAACCAATTAAGCCCTTGATAAGTATTGTAAACGAGGGAACTTTAACTCAAAAATGCTGAGAATAAAGCAAAATTTGGTTTGGTTTTAGAATCGAAAAGAGCTTCAATTTAATATATTATAATAGTCATTTTGATTCCCTAGTCAAAATTTATAATTGTTTAATGTTATAAAGCCAATTTATCACTTTTTTTAAACTGTGAGTTGTGGCAGCTATCCACTTTTGTTTTTGTTTTTTGAAGATCAAATATATCGTGAACATCAAAAAAAAGGACCAGAAAAGAAAATAGAATAAATAAAATAAAACAACGAAATCAAATCCAAAGTTGAAAACAAGGACAACAAAATTGGAAGAAAACAAAAGACTTGAAGGACTAAATTTATTTTATTTTTGGTGATTTTGGACTCAAGAACGCAAAAACCAATCAAGCCCTTGATAAGTATTGTAAACGACGGAATCTTAACTCAAAAATGCTGAGAATATAGCAAAATTGGGTTTGGTTTTAGAATCGAAAATAGCTTCAACTTAATATATATATATAAGTCATTTTGATTCCGGAATCAAAGGTTATAATTGTTTAATGTTACAAAGCCAATATATCACTTTTTTAAAGCGTGAGTTGTAAGACTATCCACTTTTGTTTTTTGTATTTTGAAGATCAAATATATCGTGAACACCCAAAGAAAGAACAAGAAAAAATGAGAATATTTCAAAATAAAACAGCAAAATCAAATCCAAAGACGAAAACAAAGACAACAAAATTGGAAGAAAACAAAAGACTTAAAGCACAAAATTTATTTTATTTTTGGTGATTTGTGACTCAAGAACGCAAAAACCAATCAACCCCATGATAAGTATTGTAAATGAGGGAATTTTAACTCAAACATTCTGAGAATAAATCAAAATTGGGTTTGGTTTTTCGCAAAGAAAGGAGCTTCAATTTAATATATTATAATAGTCATTTTGATTCCCGAGTCAACAGTTATAATTATTTAATGTTATAAAGCCAATTTATCACATTTTTTAAACTGAGAGTTGTAACAGCAATCCAATTTTGTTTTTGTCTTTTGAATATCAAATATAGCATGAACACCAAAAAAAAAAGAACAATAAAACAATATGAATCATTCAAAAAAAAATAGCAAAATAAAATCCAAAGACAAAAACAAAGACAACAAAATTGGAAGAAAACAAAAGACTTGAAGCACAGAATTTCTTTTATTTTTGCTGATTTGTGACTCAAGAACGCAGAAACCAATCAACCCCTTGATAAGTATTGTAAATGAGGGAATTTTAACTCAAACATTCTGAGAATAAATCAAAATTGGGTTTGGTTTTTGGAAAAGAAAAGAGCTTCAATTTAATATATTATAATAGTCATTTTGATTCCTTAGTCAAAAGTTATAATTATTTAATGTTATAAAGCCAATTTATCACTTTTTTTAAACTGTGAGTTGTAGCAGCTATCCACTTTTGTTTTTTTGTTACGATCAAATATAGGGTGAACACCAAAAAAAGAACAAGAAAACAATACGAATAATTCAAGAAAAACAAATAAATAAAATCCCAAGACGAAAACAAAGACAACAAAATTGGAAGAAAACAAAAGACTTGAAGCACAAAATTTATTTTATTTTTGGTGATTTGTGACTCAAGAATGCAGAAACCAATCAACCCCTTGATAAGTATTGTAAATGAGGGAATTTTAACTCAAACATTCTGAGAATAAATCAAAATTGGGTTTGGTTTTTGGAAAAGAAAAGAGCTTCAATTTAATATATTATAATAGTCATTTTGATTCCCTAGTCAAAAGTTATAATTGTTTAATGATATAAAGCCAATTTATCACTTTTTTTAAACTGTGAGTTGTAGCAGCTATCCACTTTTGTTTTTTTGTTAAGATAAAATATAGGGTGAACACCAAAAAAAAAGAACAAGAAAACAATACGAATAATTTAAAAAAAAACATGAAAATAAAATCCAAAGATGAAAACAAAGACAACAAAATTGGAAGAAAACAAAAGATTTGAATTCAAAATTTATTTTATTTTTGGTGATTTGTGACTCAAAAACGCAGAAACCAATTACGCCCTGGGTAAGTATTGTAAATGAGGAAATTTTAACTCAAAAATTCTGGGATTAAAGAAAAATTAGGTTTGGTTTTAGGAATCTAAAAGAGCTTCAATTTAATATATTATAATGGTCATTTTGATTCCCGAGTTAAAAGTTATAACTGTTTAATGTTATATATCTAATTTATAACATTTTTTAAACCGTGAGTTGTATGACTATCCACTTTTTTTTTTTTTTTTTGAAGATCAAATATATCGAGAACACCAAAAGAAAGAACAAGAAAAAAATAAGAATATTTAAAAAATAAAATAGCAAAATAAATTCCAAAGACGAAAACATATTCAACAAAATTGGAAGAAAACAAAAGACTTAAGCACAATATTTATTTTACTTTTGGTGATTTGTGACTCAAGAACGCAGAAACCAATTACGCCCTGGATAAGTATTGTAAATGAGGAAATTTTAACTCAAAAATTCTGGGATTAAAGAAAAATTAGGTTTGGTTTTAGGAATCGAAAAGAGCTTCAATTTAATATATTATAATAGTCATTTTGATTCCCGAGTTAAAAGTTATAACTGTTTAATGTTACATATCTAATTTATCACTTTTTTTTAAACCGTGAGTTGTAGCAGCTATCCACTTTTGTTTTTGGTTTTTGAAGATCAAATATATCTTGAACATACAAAAAAAGAAACAGAAAAAAATACGAATAAATAAAATAAAACAACGAAATCAAATCCAAAGTTGAAAACAAGGACAACAAAATTGGAAGAAAACAAAAGACTTGAAGGACTAAATTTATTTTATTTTTGGTGATTTTGGACTCAAGAACGCAAAAACCAATCAAGCCCTTGATAAGTATTGTAAACGACGGAATCTTAACTCAAAAATGCTGAGAATATAGCAAAATTGGGTTTGGTTTTAGAATCGAAAATAGCTTCAACTTAATATATATATATAAGTCATTTTGATTCCGGAATCAAAGGTTATAATTGTTTAATGTTACAAAGCCAATATATCACTTTTTTTAAACTGTGAGTTGTAGCAGCTATCCACTTTTGTTTTTTGTAATTTGAAGATCAAATATATCGTGAACAATTTAAGAAAGAACAAGAAAAAAATGAGAATATCTCAAAATAAAACAGCAAAATCAAATCCAAAGACGAAAACAAAGACAACAAAATTGGAAGAAAACAAAAGACTTGAAGCACAAAATTTATTTTATTTTTGGTGATTTGTGACTCAAGAACGCAGAAACCAATCAACCCCTTGATAAGTATTGTAAATGAGGGAATTTTAACTCAAACATTCTGAGAATAAATCAAAATTGGGTTTGGTTTTTGGAAAAGAAAAGAGCTTCAATTTAATATATTATAATAGTCATTTTGATTCCCTAGTCAAAAGTTATAATTATTTAATGTTATAAAGCCAATTTATCATTTTTTTTAAACTGTGAGTTGTAGCAGCTATCCACTTTTGTTTTTTTGTTAAGATCAAATATAGGGTGAACACCAAAAAAAAGAACAAGAAAACAATACGAATAATTCAAAAAAAACAGCGAAATAAAATCCCAAGACGAAAACAAAGAAAACAAAATTGGAAGAAAACAAAAGACTTGAAGCACAAAATTTATTTTATTTTTGGTGATTTGTGACTCAAGAACGCAGAAACCAATCAACCCCTTGATAAGTATTGTAAATGAGGGAATTTTAACTCAAACATTCTGAGAATAAATCAAAATTGGGTTTGGTTTTTGGAAAAGAAAAGAGCTTCAATTTAATATATTATAATAGTCATTTTGATTCCTTAGTCAAAAGTTATAATTATTTAATGTTATAAAGCCAATTTATCACTTTTTTTAAACTGTGAGTTGTAGCAGCTATCCACTTTTGTTTTTTTGTTAAGATCAAATATAGGGTGAACACCAAAAAAAAGAACAAGAAAACAATACGAATAGTTGAAAAAAAACAGCAAAATAAAACACAAAGACGAAAACAGAGACAACAAAATTGGAAGAAAACAAAAGACTTGAAGGACAAAATTTATTTTATTTTTGATTATTAGTGACCCAAGAACGCAGAAACCAATTAAGCCCTTGATAAGTATTGTAAATGAGGGAATTTTAACTCCAAAATGATGAGAATAAAGCAAAAGTTAGGTTTGGTTTTAGGAATCGAAAAGAGCTTCAATTTAATATATTATAATAGTCATTTTGATTCCCGAGTTAAAAGTTATAACTGTTTAATGTTACATATCTAATTTATCACTTTTTTTAAACCGTGAGTTGTAGAAGCTATCCACTTTTGTTTTTTTGTTAAGATAAAATATAGGGTGAACACCAAAAAAAAGAACAAGAAAACAATACGAATAATTCAAAAAACAAACAGCAAAATAAAAACCAAAGATGAAAACAAAGACAACAAAATTGGAAGAAAACAAAAGACTTGAATGACAAAATTTATTTTATTTTTGGTGATTTGTGACTCAAAAACGCAGAAACCAATTAAGTCCTTGTTAAGTATTGTAAATGAGGGAATTTTAACTCAAAAATTCTGAGAATAAATCAAAATTGGGTTTGCTTTTGGAAACGAAAAGAGCTTCAATTTAATATATTATAATAGTCATTTTAATTCCTGAGTCAAAAGTTATAATTGTTTAATGTTATAAAGCCAATTTATAACATTTTTTAAACTGTGAGTTGTAGCAGCTATCCACTTTTGTTTTTGTTTTTTGAAGATCAAATATATCGAGAACACCAAAAGAAAGAACAAGAAAAAAATAAGAATATTTAAAAATAAAATAGCAAAATAAAATCCAAAGATGAAAACAAAGACAACAAAATTGGAAGAAAACAAAAGACTTGAAGGACAAAATTTATTTTATTATTGGTGATTTGTGACTCAAGAACGTAGAAACTAATTAAGCCCAGGATAAGTATTGTAAATGAGGAAATTTTAACTCAAAAATTCTCGGAATAAAGAAAAATTAGGTTTGGTTTTAGGAATCGAAAAGAGCTTCAATTTAATATATTATAATAGTCATTTTGATTCCCTAGTCAAAATTTATAATTGTTTAATGTTATAAAGCCAATTTATCACTTTTTTTAAACTGTGAGTTGTGGCAGCTATCCACTTTTGTTTTTGTTTTTTGAAGATCAAATATATCGTGAACATCAAAAAAAAGGACCAGAAAAGAAAATAGAATAAATAAAATAAAACAACGAAATCAAATCCAAAGTTGAAAACAAGGACAACAAAATTGGAAGAAAACAAAAGACTTGAAGGACTAAATTTATTTTATTTTTGGTGATTTTGGACTCAAGAACGCAAAAACCAATCAAGCCCTTGATAAGTATTGTAAACGACGGAATCTTAACTCAAAAATGCTGAGAATATAGCAAAATTGGGTTTGGTTTTAGAATCGAAAATAGCTTCAACTTAATATATATATATAAGTCATTTTGATTCCGGAATCAAAGGTTATAATTGTTTAATGTTACAAAGCCAATATATCACTTTTTTTAAACTGTGAGTTGTAGCAGCTATCCACTTTTGTTTTTTGTAATTTGAAGATCAAATATATCGTGAACACCAGAAGAAAGAACAAGAAAAAAATGAGAATATCTCAAAATAAAACAGCAAAATCAAATCCAAAGACGAAAACAAAGACAACAAAATTGGAAGAAAACAAAAGACTTGAAGCACAAAATTTATTTTATTTTTGGTGATTTGTGACTCAAGAACGCAGAAACCAATCAACCCCTTGATAAGTATTGTAAATGAGGGAATTTTAACTCAAACATTCTGAGAATAAATCAAAATTGGGTTTGGTTTTTGGAAAAGAAAAGAGCTTCAATTTAATATATTATAATAGTCATTTTGATTCCCTAGTCAAAAGTTATAATTATTTAATGTTATAAAGCCAATTTATCATTTTTTTTAAACTGTGAGTTGTAAGAGCTATCCACTTTTGTTTTTGTTTTTTGAAGATCAAATATAGCATGAACACCAAAAAAAGAACAAGAAAACACTATGAATAATTCAAAAAAAAAATAGCGAAATTAAATCCAAAGACGAAAACAAAGATAACAAAATTGGATGAAAACAAAAGACTTGAAGCACAAAATTTCTTTTATTTTTGGCGATTTGTGACTCAAGAACGCGAGAAACCAATCAACCCCTTGATAAGTATTGTAAATGAGGGAATTTTAACTCAAACATTCTGAGAATAAATCAAAATTGGGTTTGGTTTTTGGAAAAGAAAAGAGCTTCAATTTAATATATTATAATAGTCATTTTGATTCCTTAGTCAAAAGTTATAATTATTTAATGTTATAAAGCCAATTTATCACTTTTTTTAAACTGTGAGTTGTAGCAGCTATCCACTTTTGTTTTTTTGTTAAGATCAAATATAGGGTGAACACCAAAAAAAAGAACAAGAAAACAATACGAATAATTCAAGAAAAACAGCGAAATAAAATCCCAAGACGAAAACAAAGACAACAAAATTGGAAGAAAACAAAAGACTTGAAGCACAAAATTTATTTTATTTTTGGTGATTTGTGACTCAAGAACGCAGAAACCAATCAACCCCTTGATAAGTATTGTAAATGAGGGAATTTTAACTCAAACATTCTGAGAATAAATCAAAATTGGGTTTGGTTTTTGGAAAAGAAAAGAGCTTCAATTTAATATATTATAATAGTCATTTTGATTCCCTAGTCAAAAGTTATAATTGTTTAATGATATAAAGCCAATTTATCACTTTTTTTAAACTGTGAGTTGTAGCAGCTATCCACTTTTGTTTTTTTGTTAAGATAAAATATAGGGTGAACACCAAAAAAAAGAACAAGAAAACAATACGAATAATTCAAAAAACAAACAGCAAAATAAAAACCAAAGATGAAAACAAAGACAACAAAATTGGAAGAAAACAAAAGACTTGAATGACAAAATTTATTTTATTTTTGGTGATTTGTGACTCAAAAACGCAGAAACCAATTAAGTCCTTGTTAAGTATTGTAAATGAGGGAATTTTAACTCAAAAATTCTGAGAATAAATCAAAATTGGGTTTGCTTTTGGAAACGAAAAGAGCTTCAATTTAATATATTATAATAGTCATTTTAATTCCTGAGTCAAAAGTTATAATTGTTTAATGTTATAAAGCCAATTTATAACATTTTTTAAACTGTGAGTTGTAGTGACTATCCACTTTTGTTTTTGTTTTTGAAGATCAAATATATCGAGAACACCAAAAGAAAGAACAAGAAAAAAATAAGAATAATTAAAAAAAATAGCGAAATAAAAGCCAAAGGCGAAAACAAAGACAACAAAATTGGAAGAAAACAAAAGACTTGAACACAATATTTATTTTATTTTTGAGGATTTGTGACTCAAGAAGACAGAAACCAATTACGCCCTGGATAAGTATTGTAAATGAGGAAATTTTAACTCAAAAATTCTAGGAATAAAGAAAAATTAGGTTTGGTTTTAGGAATCGAAAAGAGCTTCAATTTAATATATTATAATAGTCATTTTGATTCCCGAGTCAAAAGTTATAACTGTTTAATGTTACATATCTAATTTATCACTTTTTTTAAACCGTGAGTTGTAGCAGCTATCCACTTTTGGTTTTGGTTTTTGAAGATCAAATATATCTTGAACATCCAAAAAAAAGGACCAGAAAAGAAAATAGAATAAATAAAATAAAACAACGAAATCAAATCCAAAGTTGAAAACAAGGACAACAAAATTGGAAGAAAACAAAAGACTTGAAGGACTAAATTTATTTTATTTTTGGTGATTTTGGACTCAAGAACGCAAAAACCAATCAAGCCCTTGATAAGTATTGTAAACGACGGAATCTTAACTCAAAAATGCTGAGAATATAGCAAAATTGGGTTTGGTTTTAGAATCGAAAATAGCTTCAACTTAATATATATATATAAGTCATTTTGATTCCGGAATCAAAGGTTATAATTGTTTAATGTTACAAAGCCAATATATCACTTTTTTTAAACTGTGAGTTGTAGCAGCTATCCACTTTTGTTTTTTGTAATTTGAAGATCAAATATATCGTGAACACCAGAAGAAAGAACAAGAAAAAAATGAGAATATCTCAAAATAAAACAGCAAAATCAAATCCAAAGACGAAAACAAAGACAACAAAATTGGAAGAAAACAAAAGACTTGAAGCACAAAATTTATTTTATTTTTGGTGATTTGTGACTCAAGAACGCAGAAACCAATCAACCCCTTGATAAGTATTGTAAATGAGGGAATTTTAACTCAAACATTCTGAGAATAAATCAAAATTGGGTTTGGTTTTTGGAAAAGAAAAGAGCTTCAATTTAATATATTATAATAGTCATTTTGATTCCCTAGTCAAAAGTTATAATTATTTAATGTTATAAAGCCAATTTATAACAATTTTTTAAACTGTGAGTTGTAGCAACTATCCACTTTTGTTTTTTGTATTTTGAAGATCAAATATATCGTGAACACCAAAAGAAAGAACAAGAAAACAATGAGAATATTTCAAAATAAAACAGCAAAATCAAATCCAAAGACGAAAATAAAGACAACAAAATTGGAAGAAAACAAAAGACTTGAAGCACAAAATTTATTTTATTTTTGGTGATTTGTGACTCAAGAACGCAGAAACCAATCAACCCCTTGATAAGTATTGTAAATGAGGGAATTTTAACTCAAACATTCTGAGAATAAATCAAAATTGGGTTTGGTTTTTGGAAAAGAAAAGAGCTTCAATTTAATATATTATAATAGTCATTTTGATTCCCTAGTCAAAAGTTATAATTATTTAATGTTATAAAGCCAATTTATCATTTTTTTTAAACTGTGAGTTGTAGCAGCTATCCACTTTTGTTTTTTTGTTATGATCAAATATAGGGTGAACACCAAAAAAAAGAACAAGAAAACAATACGAATAATTCAAAAAAAACAGCGAAATAAAATCCCAAGACGAAAACAAAGACAACAAAATTGGAAGAAAACAAAAGACTTGAAGCACAAAATTTATTTTATTTTTGGTGATTTGTGACTCAAGAACGCAGAAACCAATCAACCCCTTGATAAGTATTGTAAATGAGGGAATTTTAACTCAAACATTCTGAGAATAAATCAAAATTGGGTTTGGTTTTTGGAAAAGAAAAGAGCTTCAATTTAATATATTATAATACTCATTTTGATTCCCTAGTCAAAAGTTATAATTATTTAATGTTATAAAGCCAATTTATCACTTTTTTTAAACTGTGAGTTGTAGCAGCTATCCACTTTTGTTTTTTTGTTAAGATCAAATATAGGGTGAAAACCAAAAAAAAGAACAAGAAAACAATACGAATAATTCAAGAAAAACAGCGAAATAAAATCCCAAGACGAAAACAAAGACAACAAAATTGGAAGAAAACAAAAGACTTCAAGCACAAAATTTATTTTATTTTTGGTGATTTGTGACTCAAGAACGCAGAAACCAATCAACCCCTTGATAAGTATTGTAAATGAGGGAATTTTAACTCAAACATTCTGAGAATAAATCAAAATTGGGTTTGGTTTTTGGAAAAGAAAAGAGCTTCAATTTAATATATTATAATAGTCATTGTGATTCCCTAGTCAAAAGTTATAATTGTTTAATGATATAAAGCCAATTTATCACTTTTTTTAAACTGTGAGTTGTAGCAGCTATCCACTTTTGTTTTTTTGTTAAGATAAAATATAGGGTGAACACCAAAAAAAAGAACAAGAAAACAATACGAATAATTCAAAAAACAAACAGCAAAATAAAAACCAAAGATGAAAACAAAGACAAAAAAATTGGAAGAAAACAAAAGACTTGAAGAAACAATTTCTTTTAGTTTTGCTGATTTGTCACTCAAGAACATAGAAATCAATTAAGAATGCAAAAAACAATCAAAGGATAGTTATTTTTTTTAAATCTAAAATACAAAACAAAACTAAATGAAGATAGATAACTCTTTTCAACAACCAAGGCTCTGATAGCAAATGATACTGATCCTTTAGCGAAAAACCTAGGAAACCATAAATTCAAAGGAATAGGAAAAATTAAATTGCTAAGAACATGTTGAAGTTGATTAAATTAGAATCCTAAATAAGAAGAAAAGAAAAGAACCCAAAATGGTACGACAAAATATTAAGCCCTTGATAAGTATTGTAAACGAGGGAATTTTAACTCAAAAATGCTGAGAATATAGCAGAAGTTTGGTTTGATTTTTGGAATAAAAAAAGCTTCAATTTAATATATTATAATAGTTATTTTTATTCCCGAGTCAAAAGTTATAACTGTTTAAGGTTACATAGCAAATTTATCACTTTTTTTAAACTGGGAGTTGTAGCAGCTATCCATTTTTGTTTTTGTTTTTTGAAGATCAAACATATCGTGAACATACAAAAAAAGAACCAGAAAACAATACGAATAATTAAAAAAAACAGCAAAATAAAATCCAAAGACAAAAACATAGACAACAAAATTGGAAGATAAAAAAAGACTTGAAACACAAAATTTATTTTATTCTTGCTGATTTGTGACTCAAGAAGGCAGAAACCAATTAAGCCCTTGATAAGTATTGTAAATGAGGGAATTTTAACTCAAAAATTCTGAGAATAAATCAAAATTGGTTTTCCTTTTGGAAACAAAAAGAGCTTCAATTTATTATATTATAATAGTTATTTTGATTCCCGAGTCAAAAGTTGTAATTGTTTAATGTTATAAAGCCAATTTATAACATTTTTTAAACTGTGAGTTGTAGCAGCTATCCACTTTTGTTTTTGTTTTTTGAAGATCAAATATAGCGTGAATACCAAAAGAAAGAACAAGAAAAAATAAGAATATTTCAAAAAAAATAGCAAAATAAAATCCAAAGACGAAAACTAAGACAACAAAATTGGAATAAAACAAAAGACTTGAAGAACAAAATTTCTTTTATTTTTGCTGATTTGTCACTCAAGAACATAGAAATCAATTAAGAATTCAAAAAACAATCAAAGGATAGTTATTTTGTTTTCAAATATAAAATACAAAACAAAACTAAATAAAAATAGATAATTGTTTTCAACAACCAAGGCTCTGATAGCAAATGATACTGATCCTTTAGCGAACAACCTAGGAAACCATAAACTCAAAGGAATAAAAAAAATGAAATTGCTAAGAACATGTTGAAGTTGATTAAATTAGAATCCTAAATAAGAAGAAAAGAAAACAACAAAAAACGGTGCGACAAAACATTAAGCCCTTGATAAGTAAGGTAAACGAGGGAATTTTAACTCACAAATGCTGAGAATAAAGTAAAAGTTTGGTTTGGTTTTATGAATCGAAATGAGCTTGAATTTAATATATTATAATAGTCGTTTCGATCAATGAGTCAAAAGTTATGACTATTATAAAGTTACAAAGTGAGTTGTAGCAGCTGTACTATTTTTTTTTTGAAGATCAACTATAGATTAAACACGGAAAAAAAGAAAAAAAATACAAATAATTAAAAAAAAAAACAGAAAAAAAATCCAAGGACGAAAACAAAGACAACAAAATTGGATGAAAAAAAAAGACTTCAAGAACAAAATTTCTTTTATTTTTGGTGATTTATGACTCAAGAACGCAGAAACCAATTAAGAATGCAGAAAATAATCAAAGGACAATTTATTTTTTGAAATCCAAAATTCAAAACAAAGCTAAATGAAGATAGATAACCTTTTTTCAACAACCAAGGCTCTCATACCAAATGATGCGGACCCTTTAGCGAAAAACCTAGAAAACCATAAACTCAAAGGAATAGAAAAAATTAAATCGCTAAGAATGTGTTGAAAATGATTAAATTAGAACCCTAAATAAGAAGAAAAGAAAACAACAGAAAACGGTGCGACAAAACATTAAGCCCTTGATAAGTATTGTAAACGAGGGAATTTTAACTCAAAAATGCTGAGAATAAAGCAAAAGTTGGGTTTGGTTTTAGGAATCGAAAAGAGCTTCAATTTAATATATTATAATAGTCATTTGGATTCTTAAGTCAAAAGTTATAACTGTTTAATGTTACAAAGCCAATTTAGCACTTTTTTTAAACTGTGAGTTCTAGCAGCTGTCCACTTTTGTTTTGTTTTTTAAAGATCAAATATTGCATGAACACAAAAAAAGAACAAGAAAACAATACGAATAATTCAAAAAAAATAGCGAAATAAAATCGAAAGACGAAAACAAATACAACAAAATTGGAAGAAAACAAAAGACTTGAAGGACAAAATATTCTTTTATTTTTGGTGATATGTGAATCAAGAACCTAAAAACCAATTTGGAATGCAGAAAACAATTAAAGGACAAATATTGTTTTTTGAAATCTAAAATTCAAAACTATGTTAAATAATGATAGATAACCTCTTTTCAACAACCAAGGCACTGATACCAAATGATGTGGACCCTTTAGCAAACAACATATGAAACCATAAAATCAAAGCAAGAGGAAAAATTAAATCGCTAAGAATGAGTTGAAGATGATTAGATTAGAACCCAAAATAAGAAGAATAAAAACAACACAAAACGGTGCGACAAAACCTTAAGCCCTTGACAAGTAATGTAAATGATGGAATTTGAACTCAAAAATGCTGAAAATAAAGCGTAAGTTTGGTTTGCTTTTAGGAATCGAAATGAGCTTTAATTTAATATATTATAATAGTCGTTTCGATCATCTTGAGCAAAATAGATAGGTTTAATGCAACTATCCCCAACCAAATATCTTATTTTGTTTTGATAAATTGTAATAATTTATAATAATATCATATAAATAAACTTACATGTACTAGTTTACATTAAATATTATTAAAAATGTTAAAAACAAATAAATTAAACATAACTTTTTTCCTTTATATGAAATAACTCATATTAAATAAAATCACATATAAGTAGAAACTATAAATATATATATCAGATTGAACGAAATAATTATTTACCAATTCAAAAAATATATTGGAAGGTGAAATATCATACAAACCACATTTATCTTAAATTTAGGTGACGTTGGAAAACTAAGATTGAAAGACAAGAGGATTACCATTCGTGGCATCAATACCGTAGACATGATCACACAATATGCAATGAAATTATGAAAATAAATGTTAAACCTATACTAAGCAACACTATATGATAATTTATGCATACTTAGTTTCGTATAATATTATTAGCTAATAAATATTTCACATATTTTGTTAATATTTATTACACTTCTTAAGCTTATAATTAGGACGATCTCTAATAATTCTCCAAACATAAATATGGATTACCAAATTTCATAATTTATCACGATACCAAAATTCTTCATTTACAAGCAACCATTCAAACAATAAATTTATATTGTCCATTAAATCATCAAATATATCTATATTATCTTTCGTAAGTTCAATATGATATATTACCCTTATTTTCCCTACAAAATACGTCTATATACATGTTAATATAACTAAAAAGCATTGTTTCCACCAACTACTTTGGAGGAAAATAGATAGGTTTTATGTAATTTTCCAAAACCAAATGTCGTATTTTGTTTTGCTAAAATGAAATAAGTTATATTAATATCATATAAATAAACTCACACGTACTAGTTTGTACTAAATATTATTAAAATGTTAAAAACAAATAAATAAAATTAAAACATTTCTTTATACGTAATAACTCATATTAAATAAAATCACATATAAGTAAAAACTATAAATATATATATATTAGATTGAATAAAATAAATTTTTACTAATTCAAAAAAAATATATATTGCAGGGTGAAATATCATACATTCCACAAGTATCTTAATATTAGGTGAAGTTGGAAAACAGAGATTCAAAGACAAGTGGATTACCATTCGTGGTGTCGATACCGTAGACATGATCATGCAATATGCAAGAAATTATGCAAATAATTGTTAAACCTAAACCAAGCAACACTACATGATCATTTAAGTATACTTAGCTTTGTATCATACTATAAGCAAATAAATATTTTACATCTTTTGTTAATATTTATTGGAATTCTTAATTTTATAACTACGACGATCTCTAATAATTCTCCAAACATAAATATAGAGTACCAAATTTCATAATTTATCTCGATACAAAAGTTCTTCATTTACATGCAACAATTCAAAAATTAAATTTATAATGTCGATTAGATCATCAAATATTTCTATATTATCTTTCGTAAGTTCAATATGAAATATTACCATTATTCTCCCAACAAAATAATTGTTAAATCTATACAAAGTAACACTATATGATAATATAAGCATATGTAGTTTCGTTTCATATTATGAGCTAATAAATATTTTACATATTTTGTTAATATTTATTGGAATTCTTAACTTTATAATTAAGACGATCAATAATAATTCTCCAAACATAAATATGGATTACCAAATTTCATAATTTATATCGATTCCAAAATTCTTCATTTACATGCAACCATTCAAACCATAAATTTATATTGTCCATTAGATCATCAAATATATCTATATTATCTTTCGTAAGTTCAATATGATATAATACCATTATTCTCCCTACAAAAGTCTTCTATATACATGTTAATATAACTAAAAATCATTGTTTCTCCCAACTACTTTGGAAGAAAATAGATAGGTTTTATGTAATTTTCCCCAACCAAATGTTGAATTTTGTTTTGCTAAAATGAAATAAGTTATATTAATATCATATAAATAAACTCACACGTACTAGTTTATACTAAATATTATGAAAAATGTTAAAAACAAATAAATAAAACAAAAAAAAATTTCTTTATATGAAATAAATCATATTAAATAAAATCACATATAAGTAGAAACTATAAATATCATTCGTGACGTCGATACCGTCGACATGATCGTGCAATATGCAATGAAATTATGCAAATAATTATTAAACCTATACCAACCAATACTATATCATAATTTATGCATACTTAGTTTCGTATCATATTATCAACTAATAAATATTTCACATATTTTGTTAATATTTATTACACTCCTTAACTTTATAATTAGGACGATCTCTAATAATTCTCCATACATAAATATGAATTACCAAATTTCATAATTTATCACGATACCAAAATTCTTCATTTACAAGCAACCATTCAAACCATAAATTTATATTGTCCATTAGATCATCAAATATATCTATATTATCTTTCGTAAGTTCAATATGATATATTACCCTTATTTTCCCTACAAAATACGTCTATATACATGTTAATATAACTAAAAATCATTGTTTCCACCAACTACTTTGGAGGAAAATAGATAGGTTTTATGTAATTTTCCCAAACCAAATATCGTATTTTGTTTTGCTAAAATGAAATAAGTTATATTAATATCATATAAATAAACTCATACGTACTAGTTTGTACTAAATATTATTAAAAATGTTAAAAACAAAAAAATATTTCTTTATATGTAATAACTCATATTAAATAAAATCACATATAAGTAGAAACTATAAATATATATATATTAGATTGAATGAAAAAAAATTTACCAATTCAAAACCAAGCTTAAGAGACAAAAGGATTACCCTTCGTGGTGTCGATACCTTAGACATGATTGTGCAATATGCAAAGAAATTATGCAAATAATTGTTAAACCTATACAATGTAGCACTCTATGATAATTTAAGCATATGTAGTTTCGTATCATATTATGAGCTAATAAATATTTTTCATATTTTGTTAATATTTATTGGAAATCTTAACTTTATAATTAAGACTATCTATAATAATTCTCCAAACATAAATATGGATTACCAAATTTCATAATTTATCTCCATACAAAAATTCCTCATTTACATGGGACCATTCAAACCATAAATTTATATTGTCCATTACATCATCAAATATATATATATATATATATATATATATATATATTATCTTTCGTAAGTTCAATATGAAATATTACCATTATTCTCCCTACAAAATACTTCTATCTATATGTTAATATAACTAAAAATCATTGCTTTTGGCAACTACTTCGGAGCAAAATAGATTGGTTTAATGTAACTTTCCCCAACAAAATGCCGTATTTTGTTTTGCTAAAATGAAATTTATTGTAATAATATCATATAAATAAACTCACACGTAGTAGTTTATACTAAATATTATTAAAAATGTTAAATACATATGAATAAAACATAAAGTTTTTCCTTTATATGTAATAACTCATATTAAATAAAATCACATATAAGTAGAAACTATAAATATATCTATATTATCTTTTGTAAGTTCAATATGATATATTACCATTATTCTCCCTACAAAAGACTTCTATATACATGTTAATATAACTAAAAATCATTGTTTCTCCCAACTACTTTGGAAGAAAATAGATAGGTTTTATGTAATTTTCCCCAACCAAATGTCGTATTTTGTTTTGCTAAAATGAAATAAGTCATATTAATATCATATAAATAACCTCACACGTACTAGTTTGTACTAAATATTATTAAAAATTTTAAAAACAAATAAATAAAACAAATTGGTTTTTCTTTATATGAAATAAATCATATTAAATAAAATCACATATAAGTAGAAACTATAAATACCATTCGTGACGTCGATACCGTCGACATGATCGTGCAATATGCAATGAAATTATGCAAATAATTATTAAACCTATACCAACCAATACTATATCATAATTTATGCATACTTAGTTTCGTATCATATTATTAACTAATAAATATTTCACATATTTTGTTAATATTTATTACACTTCTTAACTTTATAATTAGGACGATCTCTAATAATTCTCCAAACATAAATATGAATTACCAAATTTCATAATTTATCACGATACCAAAATTCTTCATTTACAAGCAACCATTCAAACCATAAATTTATATTGTCCATTAGATCATCAAATATATCTATATCATCTTTCGTAAGTTCAATATGATATATTACCCATATTTTCCCTACAGAATACGTCTATATACATGTTAATATAACTAAAAATCATTGTTTCCACCAACTACTTTGGAGGAAAATAGATAGGTTTAAAGTAATATTCCCCAACCAAATGTCGTATATTGTTTTGCTAAAATGAAATAAGTTATTTTAATATCATATAAATAAACTCACACGTACTAGTTTATATTAAATATTATTAAAAATGTTAATAAAATGTACATTTTTTCCTTTATATGAAATAACTCATATTTAATAACATCACATATAAGTAGAAACTATAAATATATATTAGATTGAATGAAATAATTATTTATCAATTCAAAACAAATATTGGAGTGTGAAATATCATACATACCACATGTATCTTAATATTTGGTGAAGTTGGAAAATCAAGATTCAAAGACAAGAGGATTACCATTTGTGGCGTCGATACCGTCGACATTATCGAGCAATATGCAATGAAATTATGCAAATAATTGTTAAACCTATACCAAGCAATACTATATGATAATTTATGCATACTTAGTTTTGTATCATATTATTAGCTAATAAATATTTCCCATATTTTTTTAATCTTTATTACACTTCTTAAGTTTCTAGTTAGGACCATCTCTAATAATTCTCCAAACATAAATATGGACTACAAAATTTCATAATTTATTTCGATACCAAAATTCTTCATTTACATGAAACCATTCAAAATATGAATTTATATTTTCCAATAGATCATCAAATCTATCTATATTATCTTCCTTAAGTTCAATATCTTAATATTAGGTTAAGTTGGAAAACCAAGATTAAGAGACAAGAGGATTACCCATCGTGGTGTCGATACCTTAGACATGATCGTGCAATATGCAAAGAAATTATGCAAATAATTGTTAAACCTATACAATGTAGCACTCTATGATAATTTAATCATATGTAGTTTTGTATCATATTATGAGCTAATAAATATTTTTCATATTTTGTTAATATTTATTGGAAATCTTAACTTTATAATTAAGACTATCTATAATAATTCTCCAAACATAAATATGGATTACCAAATTTCATAATTTATCTCCATACAAAAATTCCTTATTTACATGCAACCATTCAAACCATAAATTTATATTGTCCATTAGATCATCAAATATATATATATATATATATATATATATATATATATATATATTATCTTTCGTAAGTTCAATATGAAATATTACCATTATTCTCCCTACAAAATACTTCTATCTATATGTTAATATAACTAAAAATCATTGCTTTTGGCAACTACTTAGGAGCAAAATAGATTGGTTTAATGTAACTTTCCCCAACAAAATGCCGTATTTTATTTTGCTAAAATGAAATTTGTTGTAATAATATCATATAAATAAACTCACACGTACTAGTTTATAATAAACATTATTAAAAATGTTAAAAACAAATGAATAAAATATTAAGTTTTTCCTTTATATTAAATAACTCATATTAAATAAAATCGCATATAAGTACAAACTATAAATATATATATTAGATTGAATGAAATAATTATTTACCTATTCAAAAATAATATTGGACGGTGAAATATCATACATACCACATGTATCTTAATGTTAGGTGAAGTTGGAAAATCATGATTCAAAGAAAAGAGGATTACCATTCGTGGCGTCGATACCGTCGACATGAACGTGCAATATGCAATGAAATTATGCAAATAATTGTTAAACCTATACCAACCAACACTATATAATAATTTATGCATACTAAGTTTTGTATCATATTATTAGCTAATAAATATTTCACATATTTTGTTAATATTTAATACACTTCTTAACTTCATAATTAGGGCGATCTCTCATAATTCTCCAAACATAAATATGAATTACCAAATTTCATAATTTATCTCGATACCAAAATTCTTCATTTACATGAAACCATTCAAACCATAAATTTATATTGTCCACTAGATCATTAAATATATCTATATTATCTTCCATAAGTTCAATATCTTAATATTAGGTTAAGTTGGAAAACCAAGATTTAGAGACAAAAGGATTATCCTAAGTGGTGTCGATACCTTAGACATGATCGTGCAATATGCAAAGAAATTATGCAAATAATTGTTAAACCTATACAAAGTAATACTATATGATAATTTATGCCTACGTAGTTTCGTATTATATTATGAGCTAATAAATATTTTACATATTTTGTTAATATTTATTAGAATTCTTAACTTTATAATAAAGACGATTTATAATAATTCTCCAAACATAAATATGGAATACCAAATTTCATAATTTATCTCGATACAAAAATTACTCAATTATATGCAACCAGTCAAACCATAAATTTATATTTTCCATTAGATCATCAAATATATCTATATTATCTTTTGTAAGTTCAATATGATATATTACTATTATTCTCCCTTCAAAATACTTCTATCTATATGTTAATATAACTAAAAATCATAGTTTTTTCCAATTACTTCGTAGCAAAATAGATTGCTTTAATGTAACTTTTCCCAACCAAATGTCGTATTTTGTTTTACTAAAATGAAATATGTTATAATAATATCATAAGAATAAACTCACACTTACTAGTTTATACTAAACATTTTTAAAAAAGTTAAAAACAAATGAATAAAACATAAAGTGTTTCCTCTATATTAAATAACTCATATTAAATAAAATCACATATAAGTAGAAACTATAAATATATATATTAGATTGAATGAAATAATTATTTACCGATTCAAAAAACATATTGGAGAGTGAAATATCATACATATCATAGGTATCTTAATATTAGGTCAATTTGGAAAACCAAGATTCAAAGACAAGAGGATTATCATTCATGGCATTGATATCGTACACATGATCGTGCAATATGCAATGAAATTATGCAAAAAATTGTTAAACTTATACAAAGTAACACGATATCATAATTTATGCATACTTAGTTTCACATCATATTATGAGCAAATAAATATTTTACATATTTTGTTAATATTTATTACACTTTTTAACTTTATAATTTAGGACGATCTCTAATAATTCACCAAACATAAATATGGATTACCAAATTTCATAATTTATCTCAACACAAAAATTTGTCATTTACCTGCAACCATTCAAACCATAAATTTATATTGTCCATTACATAATCAAATATATCTATATTATCTTTCATAAGTTCAATACCTTAATATTAGGTTAATTGGAAAAGCAAGATTCAGAGACAAAAGGATTACCCTAACTGGTGTCGATACCTTAGACATGATCGTGCAATATACAAAGAAATTATGCAAACAATTGTTAAACCTATACAAAGTAACACGATATCATAATTTATGCATACTTAGTTTCGCATCATATTATGAGCTAATAAATATTTTACATATTTTGTTAATATTTATTACACTTTTTAACTTTATAATTTAGGACGATCTCAAATAATTCACCAAACATAAATATGAATTACCAAATTTCATAATTTATCTCAATACAAAAATTCTTCATTTACATGCAACCATTCAAACCATAAATTTATATTGTCCATTACATAATCAAATATATCTATATTATCTTTCATAAGTTCAATACCTTAATATTAGGTTAATTGGAAAACCAAGATTCAGAGACAAAAGGATTACCCTAAGTGGTGTCGATACCTTAGACATGACCGTCCAATATGCAAAGAAATTATGCAAATAATTGTTAAACCTATATAAAGTAACACTATATGATAATTTATGCCTACGTAGTTTCATATCATATTATGAGCTAATAAATATTTTACATATTTTGTTAATATTTATTAGAATTTTTAACTTTATTATTAAGACGATCTATAATAATTCTCCAAACATAAATATGGATTACCAAATTTCATAATTTATCTCGATACAAAAATTCTTCATTTACATGCAACCATTCAAAACATAAATTTATATTGTCCATTAGATCATCAAATATATCTATATTATCTTTAGTAAGTTCAATATGATATATTACCATTATTCTCCCTACAAAATACTTCTATCTATATGTTAATATAACTAAAAATCATAGTTTTTGCCAATTACTTCGTAGCAAAATAGATTGCTTTAATGTAACTTTCCCCAACCAAATTTCATATTTTGTTTTGCTAAAATGAAATATGTTATAATAATATCATATGAATAATCTCACACTTACTAGTTTATACTTAACATTATTAAAAATGTTAAAAACAAATGAATAAATCATAAAGTTTTTCCTTTATATTAAATAACTCATATTAAATAAAATTGCATATAAGTAGAAACTATAAATATATATTAGATTGAATGAAATAATTATTTACCTATTCAAAAATAATATTGGACGGTAAAATATCATACATACCACATGTATCTTAATATTAGGTGAAGTTGGAAAACCAAGATTTAAAGACAAGAGGATTACCATTCATGGGGTCGATACTGTCGACATGATCGTGCAATATGCAATGAAATTATGCAAAAAATTGTTAAACCTATAACAAGCAACACTATATGATAATCTATGCAGACTTAGTTTGTATCATATTATTAGCCAATAAATATTTCACATATTTTGTTAATATTTATTACACTTCTTAACTTTATAATTTAGGAAGATCTCTAATAATTCTCCAAACATAAATATGGATTACCAAATTTCATAATTTATCTCGATACCAAAATTCTTCATTTACATGCAACCATTCAAACCATAAATTTATATTGTCCATTACATCATCAAATATATATATATTTTCTTCCTTAAGTTCAATATCTTAATATTATTTAAAGTTGCAAAACCAAGATTCAGAGACAAAAGTATTACCCTTTGTGGTGTCGATATCCTAGACGTGATCATGAAATATGTAAAGAAATTATGCAAATAATTGTTAAACCTATACAAAGTAACAATATATGATAATTTATGCATACGTAGTTTCGTATCATATTATGAGCGAATAAATATTTTACATATTTTGTTAATATTTATTAGAATTCTTAACTTTATAATTAAGACTATCTATAATAATTCTCCAAACATAAATATGGAGCACCAAATTTTATAATTTATCTCAATACAAAAATTCCTCATTTACACGCAACCATTAAAACCAAAAATTTATATTGTCCATTAGATCATCAAATACATCTATATTATCTTTCGTTTAAATATGATATATTACCAATATTATCTCTACAAAATACTTCAATATATATGTCCATATAACTGAAAATTATTATTTTTGCAAGCTACATCGGAGCAAAATAGATAAGTTTAATGTAATTTTCTCCAACCTTATGTCTTAATTTCTTTTGCTAAAATGAAATATATTATAATATATCTAATATAAATAAACTCATATGTACTAGTTTATACAAGATATTATTAAAAAAGTTAAAAGAAATAAATTAAAAAAAATGTTTTTCATTTATATGAAAAACTCACATTAAATAAAATCACATATAAGTAAAAAAATATAAATTTATAAATTAGATTGAATGAAATAATTATTTACCAATTCAAAAAATATATTAGAGGGTAAAATATTATACATACCACATGTATCTTAATATTAGGTAAAGTTGCAAAACCAAGATTTAGAGACAAAAGGATTACCCTTTGTGGTGTCGATACCCTAGACAATATCGTGCAATATGCAAAGAAATATGCAAATAATTTTTAAACATATACAAAGTAATACTATATGATAATTTATGCATACGTAGTTTCGTATCATATTATGAGCTAATAAATATTTTACATATTTTGCTAATATTTATTGGAATTCTTAACTTTATAATGAAGACGATTTATAATAATTCCTCAAATATAAATATGGATTACCAAATTTCATAAATAATCTCGATACAAAAATTCCACATTTACATGCTAACATTCAAACCATAAATTTATATTTTCTATTAGATCATCAAATATATCTATATTATCTTTCGTAAGTTCAATATGATAAATTACTTTTATTCTCCCTACAAAATACTTCTATCTATTTGATAATATAACTAATAATCTCATATAAATTACCTCTCACGTACTAGTTTATACAAAATATTATTAAAAAAGTTAAAAACAAAAAAATAAAATATAAAGTTTTTCATTTATATGAAATAACTCGCATTAAACAAAATCACTCTTTTAAATAAAATTGCATATAAGTAGAAAATATAAATATCTAAATTAGATTGAATGAAATAATTATTTACCAATTCAAAAAAAAATATTAAAGAGTGAAATATTATACATACCATATGTATCTAAATATTAGGTAAAGTTGGAAAACCAAGATTCAGAGAC
The DNA here is from genome assembly GCA_030763125.1 of Hippophae gyantsensis. Lineage (NCBI taxonomy): Eukaryota > Viridiplantae > Streptophyta > Magnoliopsida > Rosales > Elaeagnaceae > Hippophae > Hippophae gyantsensis. The sequence goes on from CM061031.1 coordinate 46,831,404, forward strand.
AAAAGGATTACCCTTTGTGATGTCGATACCCTAGACATGATCGTGCAAACGTAGTTTCGTATCATATTATGAACTAATAAATATTTTGCATATTTTGTTAATATTTATTGGAATTCTTAACTCTATAATTAGAATGACGTCTAATAATTCTTTAAACATAAATATGGATTTCCAAATTTCATAATTTATTTCCATACAAAAATTCCTCATTTACATGCAACTATTTAAACTATAAATGTATATTTTCCATTAGATCATCAAATATATCTTTATTATCTTTCGTAAATTTAATATGATGTATTACCATTATTCTCCCTATAAATTATTTCTATATATATGTCAATATAACTAAAAATTATTATTTTTGCCAACTACTTTAGAGCATAATAGATATGTTTACTGTAATTTTCCCTAACCAAATGTCGTATTTTTTTTTTTAAATGAAATATATTATAATAATCTCATATAAATAAACTCACAAGTACTAGTTTATACTAAATATTATTAAAAAAGTTAAAAACAAATAAATAAAACATAAAGTTTTTCATTTATATGAAATAACTCCCATTAAATAAAATCACATATAAGTAGAAAATATAAATATATAAATTAGATTGAATGAAATAATTATTTACTAATTCTAAAAAAATATTAGAGGGTGAAATATTATACATACCACATGTATCTTAATATTAGGTGAAGTTGGAATACCAAGATTCAGAGAAAAAAGAATTACCCTTTGTGGTGTCGATACCCTAGACATGATCGTGCAATATGCAAAGAAATTATACAAATAATTGGTAAACCTATACAAATTAACAATATATGATAATTTATGTATATGTTGTTTCATATCATATTATGAGCTAATAAATATTTTACATATTTTGTTAATATTTATTAGACTTCTTAACTTTATAATTACGATGATCTATAATAATTCTCTAAACATAAATAAAGATTACCAAATTTCGTAATTTATCTCGATACAAAAGTTACTCATTTACATGTAACCATTCAACCTATAAATTTATATTTTACATTAGATCATCAAATATTTCTATATTATCTTTCATAAGTTTAATATAATTTATTATCATTATTCTCCCTACAAAATATTTCTATATATATGTCAATATAACTAAAAATTATGGTTTTTTCCAACTACTTCGGAGCAAAATAGATAATTTTAAGTAATTTTTCACAACCTTATGTCTAATTTTGTTTTGCTAAAATGAAATATATTATAATATTCTCATATAAATAAACTCACATGTACTAGTTTATACGAAATATTATTAAAAAAATTGAAAACAAAAAAATAAAACATAGATTTTTTCATTTATATGAAATAACTCACATTAAATAAAATCACTCTTTTAAATAAAATCATATATAAGTAGAAAATATAAATATATAAATTAGATTGAATGAAATAATTGTTTACTAATTCTAAATAAATATAAGAGGGTGAAATATTATACATACCACGTGTATCTTAATATTAGGTGAAGTTGGAATACCAAGATTTAGAGAAAAAAGGATTACCCTTTGTTGTGTCAATACCCTAGACATGATTGTGCCTAAACATAAATATGGATTACCAAATTTCATAATTTATCTCCATACAAAAATTCTTCATTTACATCCAACCATTCAAACTATAAATTTATATTGTCCATTAGATCATCAAATATATCTATATTATCTTTCGTAAGTTAAATATGATGTATGACCATTATTATCCCTTCAAAATACTTCAATATATATGTCAATATATCTAAAAATTATTGTTTTTGTCAACTACTTGAGAGAAAAATAGATAGGTTTAATGTAATTTTCCCCAACCTTATGTCTTATTTTGTTTTGCTAAAATGAAATATATTATAATAATCTCATGTAAATAAACTCACACGTACTAGTTTATACTAAATATTATTAAAAAAGTTAAAAACAAATAAATAAAACGTAAAGTTTTTCATATATATGAAATAACTCACATTAAATAAAATCACTATTTTAAATAAAATCACATATAAGTAGAAAATATAAATATATAAATTAGATTGAATGAAATAATTATTTACCAATTAAAAAAATATTAAATGGTGAAATATTATACACACCACATGTATCTTAATATTAGGTGAAGTTGGAAAACCAATGTTCATAGACAGAAGGATTACCTTTCATGGTGTTGATACCCTAGACATAATCGTGGAATATGCAAAGAAATTATGTAAATAATTGTTAAACCTATACAAAGTAACACTATATGATAAATTATGCATACATAGTTTCGGATCATATTATGAGGTTATAAATAGTTTACATATTTTGTTAATAATTATTGGACTTCTTAACTTTATAATTAGGATGATCTCTAATAATTCTCTAAACATAAATATGAATTACAAAATTTCATAATTTATCTTGATACAAAAATTCCTCATTTACATGCAACCATTCAAACCATCAATTTTTATTGTCCATTAGATCATGAGATATATGTGTATTATCTTTCTTAAGTTTAATATGATTTATTACCATTATTCTCCTTAAAAAATACTTCTATATATATATGAATATAACTGAAAATTATTGCTTTTGCTAACTACTTCGGAGCAAAATATATAGGTTTAATGTAATTTTCCTCAACCTTATGTCTTATTTTGTTTTACTAAAATGAAATATATTATAATAATCTCATATAAATAAACTCGCATGTACTAGTTTATACTAAATATTATTAAAAAAGTTAAAAACAAATAAATAAAACCAAAAGTTTTTCATTTATATGAAATAACTCACATTAAATAAAATCGCTCTTTTAAATAAAATCACATATAAGTAAAAAATATAAATTAGATTGAATGAAATAATGAATTAGATTGAATGAAATAATTATTTACCAATTCAAAAAAAATATTAGAGGGTGAAATATTATACATACCACATGTATCTTAATATTAGGTGAAGTTGGAAAACCAACATTGAGAGACAAAAGGATTACCTTTCATGGTGTCAAAACCCTATACATGATTGTGCAATATGCAAAGAAATTATGCAAATAATTGTTAAACCTATACAAAGTAACACTATATGATAAATTATGCATACGTAGTTTCGGATCATATTATGAGCTAATAAATAGTTTACATATTTTGTTAATATTTATTGGACTTCTTAACTTTATAATTAGGATGATCTTTAATAATTCTATAAACATCAAAAAGAATTACAAAATTTCATAATATATCTTGATACAAAAATTCCTCATTTACATGCAACCATTCAAACCATCAATTTTTATTGTCCATTAGATCATGAAATATATGTGTATTATCTTTCTTAAGTTTAATATGATTTATTACCATTATTCTCCTTAGAAAATACTTCAATATATATATGAATATAACTGAAAATTATTGATTTTATCAACTAATTCGGAGCAAAATAGATAGGTTTAATGTAATTTTCCCCAACCATATGTCTTATTTTGTTTTGCTAAAATAAAATATATTATAATAATCTCATATAAATAAACTCACATGTACTAGTTTATACTAAACATTATTAAAAAAGTTAAAAACAAATAAATTAACCATAAAGTTTTTCATTTATATGAAATAACTCACCTTAACTTAAATCACTCTTTTAAATAAAATTACATATAAGTAGAAATTATAAATATATAAATTAGATTGAATGAAATAATTATTTACCATTTCAAAAAAAATATTAGAGGGTGACATATTATACATATCACATGTATCTTAATATTAGGTGAAGTTGCAAAACCAACATTCATAGACAAAAGGATTACCCATTGTGGTGTCTATACCCTAGTCATGATCATGAAATATGCAAAGAAATTATGCAAATAATTGGTAAAACTTTACAAAGTAATAGTATATGATAATTTATGTATACATAGTTTCGTATCATATTATAAGCTAATAAATATTTTACATATTTTGTTAATATTTATTGGATTTCTTAACTTTATAATTACGATGATCTCTAATAATTCTCTAAACATAAATATATATTATCAAATTTCATAATTTATCTCGATACAAAAGTTCCTCATTTACATGCAACCATTCAACCTACAAATTTATATTTTACATTAGATCATCAAATATTTCTATATTATCTTTCGCAAGTTTAATATAATGTATTACCATTATTCTCCCTACAAAATAATTCTATATATATGTCAATATAACTGAAAATTATTATTTTTTCTACTACTTCGAAGCAAAATAGATAGGTTTAATGTAATTTTTCACAACCTTATATCTTATTTTGTTTTGCTAAAATGAAATATATTATAATAATCTCATATAAATAAACTCACATGTACTAGTTTATACTAAATATTATTAAAAAAGTTGAAAACAAATAAATAAAACATAAAGTTTTTCATTTATATTAAATAACTCACATTAAATAAAATCACTCTTTTAAATAAATTCACATATAAGTGGAAAATATAAATATATAAATTAGATTGAAGTTGGAAAACCAACATTCAGAGACAAATGGATTACCTTTCATGGTGTCGATACCCTAGACATGATTGTGCAATATGCAACGAAATTATGCAAATAATTGTTAAACCTATACAAAGTAACACAATATGATAAATTATGCATACGTAGTTTCATATCATATTATGAGCTAATAAATAGTTTACATATTTTGTTAATACTTATTATACTTCTTAACTTTATAATTGGGATGATCACTAATAAATATCTAAACATAAATATAAATTACAAAATTCCATAATTTATCTCGATACAAAAATTCCTCATTTACATGCAACTATTCAAACTATAAATTTATATTGTCTATTAGATCATTAAATATATCAATATTATCTTTCGTAAGTTAAATATGATGTATGACCATTATTATCCCTTCAAAATACTTCAATATATATGTCATTATAACCGAAAATTATTATTTTGACCAACTACTTCAGAGCAAAATAGATAGGTTTAATGTAATTTTCTCCATATCCTTATGTCTTATTTTGTTTTGGTAAAATGAAATATATTATAGTAATCTCATATAAATAAACTCACATGTACGAGTTTATACTAAATATTATTATAAATGTTAAAAACAAATAAATAAAACCTAAAGTGTTTTCTTTATATGAAATAATTCATATTAAATAAAATCACATATAAGTAGAAACTATAAATATATATATTAGATTGAATGAAATAATTATTTATCAATTCAAAAATAATATTCGAGGGTGCAATATCATACATACCACATGTATCTTAATATTAGGTGATGTTGGAAAACCAAGATTCAAAGACAAGATGATTACCATTCATGGCGTTAATATTGTAGACATGATTGTGCAATATGCAAATATGCAATGAAATTATGCAAATAATTGTTAAACCTATACCAAGCAACACTATACGATAATTTATGCATACTTAGTTTTGTATCATTTTGTTAGCTAATAAATATTTCACATATTTTGTAAATATTTATTACACTTCTTAACTTTATAATTAGGATGATCTCTAATAATTCTCCAAACATAAATATGGATTACCAAATTTCATAATTTATCTAGATACCAAAATTCTTCATTTACATGCAACCATTCAAACGATAAATTTATATTCTCCATTAGATCATCAAATATATCTATATTATCTTCCATAAGTTCAATATCTTAATATTAGTTTAAGTTGGAAAACCAAGATTCAGAGGCAAAAAGATTACCCTTCGTCATACTTCAATATATATGTCAATATAATTGAAAATTTTTATTTTTGCCAACTACTTTAGAGCAAAATGGATAGGTTTAATGTAATTTTCCCCATCCTTATGTCTTATTTTCTTTTGCTAAAATGAAATATATTATAATAATCTCATATAAATAAACTTACACATACTAGTTTATACTAAATATTATTAAAAAAATTAAAAAAAAATAAAAAAAAATAAAAACAATTCATTTATATGAAATAACACATATTAAATAAAATAACTCTTTTAAATAAAATCACTTATAAGTAGAAAATATAAATATATAAATTAGATTGAATGAAATAATTATTTACCAATTCAAAAAAAATATTAGAGGGTGAAATATTATACATACCACATGTATCTTAATATTAGGTTAAGTTGGAAAACCAAGATTCAGAGACAATAGTGTTACCCTTTGTGGTGTCGATACCCTAGACATGATCGTGCAATATGTAAAGAAATTATACAAATAATTGTTAAACCTATACAAAGTAACACTATATGATAATTTATTCATACATAGTTTCGTATCATATTATGAGCTAATAAATATATTACATATTTTGTTAATATTTATTAGATCTTTCATGATTCCTCAATGAAAAAAATAAAATTCTTTCCCTTTTCTACTTCTTTGTTGTCTCCTTTCTCTATATTTTCACCTAACAAAATAACAACAAATGTCAAAAAAAATAGCTTATATGTGTTCTCTCTATTTTCAGACACGTAGAGTAAAAACTAAAAAAACTAGTTCTTTCTTCCTCGCATCTCCAAAATATACATCCCCCCAAAATTGTTCAAAACATGCGTGTAAAAGTGGGAGACAAAGTGTGCGAAAATGAAGCTGGCGAGAGAAATTTTCTGTGTCTAGAAGAATAACAAGACATGTGGCATCTTTGTATTGGGAAGATACGTGGGCGCACACAGATTAGGTGGACAGTGTCGCACGAGAAAAATGCTCGCTAGACTATGCGGAACAACTCAAGACTCTTATTGCATGGAGTGTGGCCAACACGTATGATCTGGACCTATCATTGTTTGATCTAACGGTGGGTGTAGTGCGCGTGCATATTAGGGAAAAGCATCTGCGTAGACAGGTGGATTCCACTTCTACGAATCGCCAGTGTGCCGTAGACAGGTGAACCCCACTCTACTCATCGGACAGTGTGTGCAGCTAGAAACACGTCCAATCACCCGCGTAGCATTTTCATCTCACTCTCCTGATCCTCACCGTTAAATTTCTATTCTAACGGTGCGTGAGGCGCGTTGAACAATGCCACACGTGGTACTCCTTCTCTGCATAGAAAACAAATTTTTTTTAATTGCATTTAAGCCTTCTTTATTAATTCAAATTAAATTTTAAACTTTTGTTATTTGAAATTAAGTCATTTTTAATTTAAATTGTTTAATTTTCTCTAAAAATATATTTAAAAAAAATTAACAATAAATAATAATTTAAGAACTTAAAATTAACTAAAAACATTAAGAACATAGCAATTATAATTAATAAATTGGACAAAATAACTCTAAAACATAGAGTCATCATGGTTCCCTTCCTTCCTTACTCATGTTGTCAACCTATAAAATAAAATGAGATAATCCACGCACACCCACACGTGTTTGCACTCAAATAAGATTGTTAGTACTCTTTTTTCACACTATTTTTGCTCTTTCTTTTTTTCACACTATTTTCTCTCTCTTTTTTCTTTTTTTACCACTTAAAGCTCACGCCAACTTCCTTTGTGTTCTTAACAAAATCAAAGAATTCAACTAATCTCAAGAAGTGACTATATTATTGGTGACAATCTCAAAATTCATAATTGTAAAAGAACTTAATGGAAAAGTATCCAAAGAGGACTTTAAAGAAAGAAACTCCAAAGAGAATTCTAAAGAAACACTCTTGACCAAAGAAGACTCTAAAGAAAGACTCTTGACCAAAGAGGACTCTAAATAAAGACTCTTGACCAAAGAGGACTCCAAAGAAAGACTCTTGATCAACTATGATTCCCATTTTTAAAAAAAAATCAGTCTTGGGTAGCAAGAACAAAATAAAGGAAAACCAATATCAACAAGAACAAGAAAACTCAGCAAGAAAACAAGAATTAGATTCTTGAACAATCTATTACTTTGTTCTCCTTTTCTTCTTCTTCTCTTTTTCTCTTGTTTTTTTTTCTCTTTTTTTTTTTTTTTTGCTACTACTACTACTATGAATAGAAAATTAACAAAAAAAAATTGAAATATGTGGAGAGCTGAGAAAAAGCTCAATTCCATATTTAGGGATCAAAATGAGCTTCAATTTGATATATTATAATATTCATTTTGATGCTCGTGTCAAAGAAAACTACAAAACAAAATCCATAGACGAAAACAACAACAACAACAACAATAAAACTAAAAGAAAACATAAAATTTGAAGGATGAAATTTCTTTCCTTTTTTGTGATTTATGACTCAAGAACACAGAAAACAATCAATGGATGATTTTTTTTAAATCTAATATTCAAAACAAAGATAGATGAAGATAGATAACCTGTTTTCAACAACCAAGGCTCTGATACCAAATGATGTGACCCTTTTATGTGAATAGCCTAGGAACCCACGAACTCAGAGGAATAGAAATGATTGATTTTCTAAGAATGTGATTAGGATGATCAAATTAGAACTCTAATGAAAAAAATTCCTTAAAACCCTAATTGTGAGACACCACAAACGATGATCACCCCCTTTGTTAAGTCGAATTCAAGCATTCAATTAAGAACACAAGAAGACAAAGCAAGAATCTTTCTGAAATTTTATTTTCATTAATGAATATTTGTGTGTCTCCATTACATGGCTACTATTTATTTTATAAGAAATAAACCCTAAATGCCACCTCTTCTAAAGAAACCCTAGGTTCCACTTCAAGAGCCAAAAAACTAATGAGCTTAATTATTGGTGGATTGGGCCTAATCCATTTTTAAAAATAAAAGACAAAAAAATTAACATAAAAAAGCCCACAATTAACTAAAACAACAATTGCTAAAGATAAAAGGCCCATAATTTACTAAAACAAAAATATTACATCCTAAATTAATCCTTGTATCCAATTTAATATTCCAAATCTATCCCTTGTGTAGGATCTTGAGAATATTTGAAGGATCTTGAGAATCTTTAGAATATTTGTAAACATAAACTTGGTTAGCACCTCAGTCTCCATTATGTATACCAAAGAAAAAAGGGTCTCATGAGTGCTTTGTCGAGGAATTGTCTTAACAACCCACAATGTTCCAAGCAACTCTTCCACCCACCTTCATTTTGCATTTTCCAACCTCTTTTTTAATAAACTAATGATTAGCTTGCTAGAAGATTCCACCTAACCATTAGCTTGAGGATAATATGGCGTGGAGTGGCACATCTTAATGTTGTGCTTAAGGGTGAATTCTTTGATATTACGTCCTATAAATTTCCTCCTATTATCTGTGATGAGCTCTCTAGATAGGCTAAAATGACAAATTATGGACTTCCATATAAATTGAATCACCTCTTCCTCCCTTATTCTACCTAGGGGTTCTACTTCGATCTATTTTGAAAAGTAATCAGTAGCCACAAGAAAAAACTTATTTTGACCCTTTCCTATAGGTAGGGGTCCTACTATGTCAAACCCCCACTTATAAAAGTGCCAAGGACTCACCACCCCTTTCATGGTATTTGGGGGAGTGTGTGATATGGGGGAAAACCTTTGGCATTTATTGCATATCTGGGTGTATTTTGTGTAGCCTTAGTCGTAATTTCCTTTGTTGACGTGCTATCCTGTGGCAACTCCTCCCTTTCTAGGAAGCTATAGATCAGGGTGTACCGCATGATAGTGGGAGTGTCTATACATCCAACCCCTTTTTCAACCTCTTCTAAGGATGCTTCTAATTGGATTGTTACCAATACTACTCATTTATGCTTGGCCTTTCGTACTAATGCCAAAGTGGCTAAGGCATCAACATGACCATTACCCTTTGGAGTTATTTGCTTGATATCAAACTTAGAGAATTTAGAGCACTCCTTCTTTAACCTTTCTAGGTACCCTTTAATTTTACCATCTCTGGCTTCAAATGTCCCTAAGAACTGGTTGACCACTCACCTTGAATCGCTATGTAGGGTGACCCTATCCATTACCAACTTATTTGCAGTCATAGCCCCAAATATAGTCGCCTTATATTTAGCAACATTACTACTCACATGGAAATCAATTCTAACTGTGTACTCAAAACAATTGTTGTCGTGGTATTAAGAATACTCCTAGCTCTATACCCTTGAAGTTCTAAGATCCAATAACAAACACTAACCAAATTGTACTATCTTTTCGATCTACCCCATATACTCTCTTTTGTTCTTTATTGTCAACAACTTCTTGCCTTTCACTAAACTCAATCATAAACTTGGCCACTCCTTGCCCTTTGATGGCCATTCTGCCCATGTATTTAATGTCGTATTCCCCCAATTCTATTGCTATCTACATTAGCCTTCCTACCACATCTGGCCTCGTCAAGAAATTATTGATTAGATGAGAAGTGAGTACCAAGATTGTGTATGAGCCGAAGTAATGCCTATGCTTTTGTGTGCTAACTTTAAGAGCAAATGCTAACTTATCCATTGTTGGATACCTATTATGGGCATCTGTCAGAACCTGGCTGACGTAGTAGATAGGATGTTGAACTTTGTTTCTTTCAACTAGGAATACAACACTAAATATATAGGAAGTCACAGCTAAATAATAGTAAAGAACCTTGCTTGGACAAGGGCTAGCTAAGACAGGGGTTACTCAAATACTTCTTGATTTCTTCAAAGGCACTATCGCAGCTCTCGCTCCAAAAGACTGATGTGCCCTTTCTTAACATTTTGAAGAAAGGAAAACACTTATCAGTGCATTTAGAATGAACTTGTTCAATGATACTATTTTTCCATTTAATTGTTGGATTCCCTTAAGGTTAGAAGGTGGTTTCATATTGATCTGGGCCTATATATTGTCTATATTGGCCTTAATCCCTCTAGTTGACATGAGGTATCTTAAGAATTTCCCTACAATGACACCAAATATGCATTTTTTTGGATTGAACCTCATACCGTATCTTTGGATTATTGAGAATACTTCCTCTAGGTATTTAATGTGGTCCATGGGTTAAGCTAATTTTTCCACCATAACGTCCACCTAGGCCTTTAGGTTTATCCCTAACTATTCTTCAAATATTTTGTTGACTAGATGTTCATATGTGGCACCCGTATTCTTCAATCCAAATGGCATCCTTTTATAATAGAATGTTCCTTCTTCCATGATAAAAGATGTTTTGTCCACATCTTCGAGGTGTATTCTAATTTGGTGGTACCAAGAAACTAATCATCCCAAAGCCAGAAGAGACACCTACCAATTGATCAATACTTAGGAAGGGAAACAATCTTTAGGACATGCCTCATTTAAATTTGTGAAAGCTACACACATACTAGATGACCCACATGCTTTCTTGACTAGGACAACATTTGATAGCCATGAAGGATAGTTGACTTCCCTTATGACCCTTGCTTCTTTAAGGGCAGCCACCTAGTTTTTGATAACCTCGTTCTTTTCTCTTGGGAATTTTATTTTTCTTTGTTGTACAGGTCTACCCTCTTTTATGACATTTAACTGGTGTGATATGACATTTGGGTCAATTCTAGGCATGTCAATTGGAGCCCATGTAAATACATCCGAGTTAGTCCTGAGGAATTATGATAGTTGTTCCTCTAGTTCCATCGTCAAGCCTTCACCCAATTTTAAGGGGTGGCTTTCACCTTTCACGTCCATTGGGAGGTTTCTTACTTCGTTTATATTGATAAATTTTATAAGGCTTTTACTCTATGGCTTCCTTTGAGGGAAGCCTCTTAGTAACTACTATTTTTGAACCATTTCCTTCATAGTAGCACTATAGCAACTTTTAGCCTTCACATAGTCTTCTCTAATCTCCTATTGACCTTCCTCAATGGGAAACTTGATTATTTGGTGAAGGGTGGATGGAACTGCCCTTATTTTATGTATCCAAAGTCTTCCCAAGATGGCGTTGTAATGAGTTGGGACATCGATGATTACGAAAGTGGTCATAACTATCACTCCTTTTGCCATAATAGATAGCACTATAGTTCCTTTGGCAAAGGTAGTACTGCTATTAAACCCTACGAGGGGGAGCTCCATCTTGACAATATCAGGGTCATTTATACCTAGAGCTCTTGTAATGGTCATAAAAAAGAGGTCTACGAAACTTCTTGTATCAATCATTATTCTACAAACATCACAAGATCCAATCCTCAAGGTGATCATTAGAGGGTCCTCATAGCTATAAAGTTAGGACAATCAAATATTTCCAATTCTATAAATAGATCTGAATTCTTTGAGAGATAAGCTTATATAGCTATATAGTTAGAACAATCAAAGATTTTCAATTTTTCCTCCTTGAATTGTTTCCTATACTCCTTAGTGGATTCTCCCCCCTTATGAATGATTGAGAAAAGGTGGTGTAGTTCTTTTCTTAAAGATTTGTTATAGGTGTAGATTGTGATAAAGAGCCTAGCAAATTGTGGAAAAGAGGTTATGGATTAAAGTACCAAGTTGTTGAACCATTTTTGGGCACCCTCACAGATAATAACTACAAATAGGCACATTATGGAATCTCTTTTTCCCTAGGTTAGGCTTATGGGAGCCATGGTTACCTTGAAGTATTGCACGTGCATTACTGGGTGCTTTGTCCCAAAATAGTCAAGGCATTTGGGAGCATTGAACTTATCCAAGGGCTCGTCATTTTCTATATCATCAAAAAGGAGGGAGAATAACAATTGTTCACAATCCTTGTCCAAATCATAAGGAGTTTTACCCTACTTCTTTTTCTCATTAACCACCTTCAAATATTGGTCTTACTTCTTATTGGCTTCCTCCAATTCTTGAAATCGTGCCTCCAAGCTCTTCCTTTTCTAAACCCATTGTTCTTCACTAGGTCTCATTGAGATAGAAATGGGATTCCTTTCATCCTCCTACTCTAAATGGAATGGCTCAAGCTAACCCTATCTTGTGATGTTTCTATTAATTGGGTATGTTGCTTGGTCGTCCAAGGCCTATCCCTCTAACTCGGACAATAGTGATCTATTTTCTCTTCTAGTTTCCTCAAGCTTTCTTATTAATTCTAGGATTTGGTGAGCCATTTCTTGGTGATGTAGTCTATCTTCTATTATAACCACATCAAGGGATGGTGCTACGTCTCTCTAAGCCATCCTTATTTCCTTGTTAGCCAACTTTGAATGTCTATCAGCCCGAGTTCCCACCATTTTGATGTAGTATATAGGGTATTGGATCTTTTAACTTTCTACTAATAACATAGTGCACATAGTTCGAGGAGTGATGGTGAGGTAAATATACACCAGTGATCGGGCAGAACCGACATCGCCGATCCTGCCGTTCATTTGGTTTAATTTATTTATAAAACTCTCGCAAGTGCACGAATCATTTCGTAGAAAATGATAAGTATACTTCCAAGGTCGATCTAAGGAAGGAATGTATGTGGTTTTTAATTTATTATTCAAACTTTTAAAAACGAAATTAAATCCTAAACATCCTGTCACGATATTTTGGGGTTTTGTGTTTTTAATCTACTTACATAAAAATAAACATAGATTCAATAAACATTTATGCAAATTTTATCTGTTAAAATAGTGGAGTATTTATGGATATAATAACTAAGTTAATTATGCTTGCTCATATTATTTAGGTTATTAAAGATATGAATTGATATTTATTGATTCTCTCTTTTTTATATGATATCACCTTTGGTGGGGTTAGATATTCTTTGTTAACTAAACAAATCAATTAACACCTATGGGTGGGGTTGATAACTAATTTGGTTAATTAAATTAATTCTTTTTGCTAAGTGATTGAAAATAAACCATTTAAATGCCACCTTAGGTGGGGTTAGACAGTTTAAACTTTATTCAAGGTGTCCAAATTAAACCTAAAAATTTAATTATCCGAGTACTAACTTTCAAGTTTTAAAACCACTACTGAAAATATGTTGTCAATACATTTTCAGATAATAATTCTTATAAAAACTTTTGAAATAGAGCTTCACTCTAACTACCGGGCGATTGTACCAACAAATAAAAGAGCACTACTCTAAATCAGACCGGATAACTAAACCTTAAAATCTAATTTTTAGATTTAAGTTTGTAATGAAAAATAATATATTTCTCTCTAACATTCTTAATATAAAATCTTGAATAAAAATAAAAATCAATTCATTTTAGAGATTTTTACCTATTTAATATTTCGCAAGCATAACAACGTTATTATTATATCATGTTTACACCAGCATAGTTAAATTTAATCACAGACAAATTAAATATAACATGTAAGAATAAAGCATAAAAAATAACTGCAAAGAAAATAAAATCTTTACAGAACTTCGATGCTATTCCCGTTGCTGGAAAACCTCCAAGCGGAATTTGCACTCCTATTTATTGAATCAAAAAGCTAATAAATTACAAAAACATAGCTAGTTCTTCTCAAAAAGAGAAGAACTCTAAAACTTAGAAAAACTAAAAAAACTAAAAACTAAGAAATGGAGAGAAAGAAAGAAGAGAGAAGTGTGTTTTGAGTTGTGGTATGAAGTGAAGAGAATGGGGGTATTTATAGGTGAGGAAAGGAATAAAAAGTGGGTGAAAAAATGATAAAAAATGGAGGAAACGCGTAGTAGGTGAAAATGACGTCAGTTGACGTCAACGGGTAGGTGGCGCGCGCAAAATGAAGCGTAGCGGGATAGGCGTCTTTGTCTGCGCGGTACGGCGGTCGGGTGGCGTAGCGGCGCAATTTACTCCTTTTTGACATTTTTGACCTTTTTGACCCATTTTGTCCAATTTTTCCATATTTGTTGACTTTTCCTCATTTATTTTTGAATATATTTGTGATGTATTGCCTCCAGTATTCCTCTTTGAGTCTTTAAGTTACGTTTTTAAGCGAAAATACCTAAAAAACAATAAAAATACCCGTGATTCCGAAAAAGACAAATTTATATAAATATATGATAAAATCATATAAATAGATATATTTTTAATCAATTAATGTGCTTTTTGAGCACTCATCACAACCCCCAACCAGCTTCTTACTAGTCCCTTAGCAAAAGAAGCGATAAAAACAAAAAATTAAACTATCCTAAATCACTTCCGTGGATTGACACGGTTGCATTTAACCTATGCAACAAGCCTTTAAACCCCTAGGTTGCCCTAGTGGACGAGTTTGAGTCTCGTGAGGGTTTTCAGTAATGATACCCACAAACATTGAACTAAATGTAAAAATTAAAAGAAATAATAAAAACAATCAACTTCAAAACTAAAATTACTACAAAATCAAAAATTAACTTTTAAGAATAAAAGAAAACAACATATCACAAAAATGTCTCATACTTTTTAATCTCCTTTAAGATCATAATTAAAATCTCAAGCATAAGTTATTTTAATCTTCTTAAACAATCATGATTTATTATAATAATTAGTCGAAAATCATTTTCATATTTCATATCAAAAATGTATCAATTTAATTTCACCCAATTTCAGTGTCATGAATCCGAATTCGCTTCGACTCTATTCCTCACAAGTTAATACTCTCAAAACACTGAATCCTATGGGTTCAAACACTCATACTAATTTATATGCGAAAGAGTTTATGTATAGAAATGAACTAATATGTTCGCATGTGTATAAAGAATAAAGGCTCAAAGTGTTATTTTGACGTTGATCTCATGGAAGGAATCAAATGTATAAATTATAAAGATATCATATATAATAATTATTTTCATGCATAAATCAAACTCATTAAGAAAAAATTTCAAGATATATGCCTTTTACAAATGAAGAAAGTGTAATGACTTTTTAGGGAATTACTTTTTCATCTTTCTTTTGTAATTAGCCTTTACTCACAACTTTGTAGGCAATGTGGGTCATAGTATGTAGATTATACTATATATTCTTAATCTCTCTATATTTTTCTGAAGATACTTTTCAATATATATCATTTTTTAGAGAATCAACCCATGTACAGATTGTACATTTTTGTTTTTTAGGATTTTGGTGAGTGGTTAATTTTGTGGCTTTTCTGTTTGATTTGGTTTAGGTAACCCCAGATATTTCTCTTTTTTTTTGTAGCAGTCATGCATGAATGAGATAAAAGCATATACTATCAATTTCTACTCAAATCATTTAATCTAAGCAAAAATAATAATAAAAAATATACGACACTCTATTAATATGAGAAAAAATTCATACATTCAATGCTAATGCCTATAGAGATCATCTAAAAATTTGAAGAAAT
Source organism: Hippophae gyantsensis (assembly GCA_030763125.1). Taxonomy (NCBI): domain Eukaryota; kingdom Viridiplantae; phylum Streptophyta; class Magnoliopsida; order Rosales; family Elaeagnaceae; genus Hippophae; species Hippophae gyantsensis. The sequence continues at coordinate 46,847,544 of CM061031.1, forward strand.
AAGAAATGTGTTTAGAGTAGAAAAAATATATATATCACTCTGAATAAGGGAAATTAGGCTCAAATTATATCTCACAAAGGTAGTCTCCACTAAAACAAATTCATAAACACCGATTTTGGGTTTAATATAATTTCTACATCTTATCAAGAAATACTAGTTATGACAAAAACTAACTAATTATCAAAAACAATTACAAAATATTTCATGATACGTTTTCAAAAATTAATCTAACAGTACAAAAGACTTAACTATTTACTTAAATTTGATTTAAAGAAATGATAAATTTTTGTGAGAATATTTTTTTTTAAATTCCAAAAATTACTAAATCACACAATAAAAAAAATAAAGCCAAACACAATAAAAATGAAAATGTGAAAAAAAAATTATTATTATTTTTTTTATTTTTTTTAAATTGTTAAATCTTTTTTTTAATTAAGCATGGTAACTTTTCACCACCCCCAACCTAAAACTTACATTGTCCTCAATGTAACAACTGTAAATTAAAGATAAAAAGAAAAGAGAGGAAATATTACCTATTTCTTGAGAATGTTGCAAGCAGTGATGGAGAAATGTAAGTGCATCCATCATGTTCATTAAAGTGCATGCAGCAGATCACTGTGAACTTCTAACATCTCAACAATTATTTTTAGTTTTAACAATTTTAAAATTATTCACATGTAATTAAACTAAAATAAATAATAGAAATTAAATAAATAAAAGAAAATTACCTAAAATGATGGGTTGCCTCCCATCCAGCGCTTAGTTTAACGTCTTAGCAAGACGTAACTTGAGGATTTCATTTTAAGTAAACTCAATATCCCCTCATCAATGAGTCAATCAAACCAACAAGTAAGACAAGATTGCCTACCTATATTTTTTTGAGTCATGTCCTATGGATTTTCAAATTTTTCTGTACTTAAAACTAGGGACATGATTGTGAGTTTTAGATAATCCACGTCTAGGTACAAATCAAATAATTAAAGGCATCAAAACACAATTGTACCTAGATCAAACATAACAACTAACTCCTTAGATTGTAATTAAAACTTTAAAATTTTGGAGATAGTTTGACTTTTTTTCTGTTTTTTTTGTTTTTAAGTGTAATATCTAAGTTAAAATAACATAATCAGTATTAACCAAGAGTGCTCACAGGAAATAATGGTGGGGCAAAGGCTACTTAAAAACCATCCTCCTAGACAGAGCAAAGTTCCCAAGAAAGACTAGTGGCATAAAGGCTTCTAGGAACTAGTCTCCTAAACAGAACTCCTTTAGATCTTTACTTTTCACGCTACTGAAATAAAGTTAATTAAGTTAAGTTAAATTAAAATTTAAGTTAATTAAGTTAATAAAAAGGTAAGCTAATTAAGTTAGTAAATTAAATTAATATAAATTAGTAAATTAAGTTACTAGAAACCTAAGTTAATTAACTTAAACGAAAATTTAGATAAAAAAAATAGTTAAAAAAAATTAAACCAAAAATAAAATAAATTGAAAAAGTAAAAGAAAAATAAAAATAAAAATAAAAAAATTAAAAGAGAAAAAAAAATAAATTAAAAATTAAGCTAAAAATAAAAAAATTGAAAATAAAGTTTTTGATTTTTTTTTTTTTTGAAAAAAAAAATTTATTTTTTAAATAAAAAAAACTTATTTTTTAAATAAATAAATTTTTAATTTTTATTATTTTTTATTATTTTTTTATTATTTTTTTATTTTTTAATTTTTATTTATTTATTTAATTAAAAATTTATTTACTTTTTTTTTACTTCAAATTTCAAAATTCAAAAATATTTTATTATTCATGCTATAATTTTTTTATGAAATTTAATATTTTAATTTTTTTTTATTTATTTTGAAATTGAAATTTGAATTTTTTTTTTTACTTTTCACAAACAACAATTTTTTTTTTTAAATAAAAAAATCACAATTATTTACAACACAAAAAGTTTTTAAAATTTCGATAAATAATTTAAAAACGTTATTCCTTCCCTGGCAACGGTGCCAAAAACTTGATCGGGCAGAACCGACATCGCCAATCCTGCAGTTCATTTGGTTTTATTTATTTATAAAACTCTCGCAAGTGCACGAATCATTTCATAGAAAATGATAAGTATACTTCCAAGGTCGATCTAAGGAAGGAATGTATGTGGTTTTTAATTTATTATTCAAACTTTTAAAAACAAAATTAAATCTTAAACATCCTGTCACGATATTTTGGGGTTTTGTGTTTTTAATCTACTTACATAAAAATAAACATAGATTCCATAAAAATTTATGCAAATTTTATCTGTTAAAACAGTGGAGTATTTATGGATATAATAACTAAGTTAATTATGCTTGCTCATATTATTTAGGTTATTAAAGATATGAATTGATATTTATTGATTCTCTCTTTTTTATATGAATACCATCTTTGGTAGGGTTAGATATTCTTTGTTAACTAAACAAATCAATTAACACCTATGGGTGGGGTTGATAACTAATTTGGTTAATTAAATTAATTCCTTTTTCTAAGAGATTGAAAATGAACCATTTAAATGCAACCTTTGGTGGGGTTAGACAGTTTAAACTTTATTCAAGGTGTCCAAATTAAACCTAAAAATTTAATTATCCGAGTACTAACTTTCAAGTTTTAAAACCACTACTGAAAACATGTTGTCAATACATTTTTAGATAATAATTCTTATAAAAACTTTTGAAATAGAGCTTCACTCTAACTACCGGGCGATTGTACCAACAAATAAAAGAGCACTACTCTAAATCAGACCGGATAACTAAACCTTAAAATCTAATTTTTAGATTTAAGTTTGTAATGAAAAATAATATATTTCTCTCTAACATTCTTAATATAAAATCTTGAATAAAAATAAAAATCAATTCATTTTAGAGATTTTTACCTATTTAATATTTCGTAAGCATAACAACGTTATTATTATATCATGTTTACAAACAGCCAGCACAGTTAAATTTAATCACAGACAAATTAAATATAACATGTAAGAATAAAGCATAAAAAATAACTACAAAGAAAATAAAATCTTTACAGAACTTCGATGCTATTCCCGTTGCTGGAAAACCTCCAAGCGGAATTTGCACTCCCATTTATTGAATCAAAAAGCTAATAAATTACAAAAACATAGCTAGTTCTTCTCAAAAAGAGAAGAACTCTAAAACTAAGAAAAACTAACTAAAAACTAAGAAAAACTAAAAAAACTAAAAACTAAGAAATGGAGAGAAAGAAAGAAGAGAGAAGTGTGTTTTGAGTTGTGGTATGAAGTGAAGAGAATGGGGGGATTTATAGGTGAGGAAAGGAATAAAAAGTGGGTGAAAAAATGATAAAAAATGGGGGAAACGCGTAGTAGGTGAAAATGATGTCAGTTGATGTCAGTGGGTAGGTGGCGCGTGCGAAATGGGGCACAGATGGGCAGCGGCGCGCGCAGACAGCACCAAGGGCACGCAGGGGCGCGCGCGGAAAGGAAATGCAGCACGCGGAACAGGAGCAAGGCGCATGAGACTGGGCGCGGGCGCGCACGGGATGGGCGTGCTGTGCGGCGCGGCTGGGCAGCTGGGTGGCGTGGCGGCGCGATTTCCTCATTTTTAACATTTTTGACATTTTTGACCTTTTTGACCCATTTTGTCGAATTTGTCCATATTTGTTGACTTTTCCTCATTTATTTTTGAATATATTTGTGATGTGTTGCCTCCAGTATTCCTCTTTGAGTCTTTAAGTTACGTTTTTAAGCGAAAATACCTGAAAAACAATAAAAATACCCGTGATTCCAAAAAAGACAAATTTATATAAATATATGATAAAATCATATAAATAAATATATTTTTAATCAATTAATGTGCATAAAATCATGGTAATTTTAGTGCTTTTTGAGCACTCATCAACCAGCTTGCCCAATAGTGGGCTCAAGAGGATGGGAGGTTGACCGTGGTAGGCTTTTATGTTGTAAAAATCATATTCACATCCCTATTCCTAAAGATCAACGTATTCTTCTTGAAAAGTTTGAAAAAGAGGAGGCATTTATGAATATACCTTGATATAAATCTATTTAATATGGTGATTCATCCATTCATTTGATAGCCACCCTTTAGGCTAGAGGAGGATTTCATATTCACTAGTGCTTTGATCTTATCGGGGTTCGTTGCAAACCCCAAGCATAGATGAGATATCTCAGGAATTTACTTAAATTTACATCGAAGATGCACTTCTTTGGATTCAACCTCATTTCATGATTCCATATCACTCAAAATACCTCATCGAGGTCAAAATAAAGGCTCGAAGATTGCTTGGTTTTTACTATCATGTCATCTATATTTTCTTCCATATTCCTTTCGAGGAGATCCTCGAACATTTTATTCACCAATCATTGGTAGGTTGCACAAATATTTTTGAGGTCAAATGGCATCCTTTTATAACAAAGATTTTACATTATATTATGAAGCGTATCTTCTCTTCATCCTCCAGATTCATATGTATTTGGTGGTAACTTGAATAGGCATCGAGGAAACTCGTGACATCGTATCCAACTATTGCATCTATGAGATGGTCAATGCTTGGAAGGGTATAACAATCTTTCAAGCATGCATCATTCAAGTTTATAAAAGCAACACATATTCAAGGAACACTACTTGACTTTGTGGCAAGGACCACATTTGATAACTAGGTCAGGTAATCCATCTCTCTTATAATTTTAGTTTCTTTTAACGAGTTGACTTGTATCTAGATGATTTCATTTTTTCTCCATTGATATTTTCCTTTTCCTTTGTTGCATTGGCTTCTTGGTAGAGTTGATGTTCAATCTGTGTGATATTAGCTTTGGGTTAACTCTTGGAAAATCCTTTAGCTTCCAAGCAAAGATATCTAGGTTTCTTTGGAGGAATTCGACAAAAGCCCTCTTGCTATCATCATCAAGGGTCAAATTCAACTTGAGTGCCCAAATTTCTCCTTTTCTGAATTCCATCAACTCAACTTCTTTTGGGTAGATCATTCCCGTAAGTGATGGTGTATGTCATCCTCAATCATGTCAAGCAATTTTTAATTGCTATTTTTTGTTTACTTGTTTCATGTACGCATTTTAGCAACTATGCACCTTTTCTTGGTCTTCTCAAATTTCCATAACCTTTATTTTATGTATGCATGGTTTCCCTAAAATCAAATTGTAATGGGCAGATGTGTCAACCATAACAAAGTTTTCCATCACGACAATTCCTTTAGCCATCATGGGACCCTTCATGGTTCCTAAGGCGTAGGTCGTATTATTGTTGAACCCTACTAGGGGAATTTCCATTTTTATGATGTCCTCTTCATGCACTCCTAAAGCATGGATAGAATAAAAGGTTGATTGAACTTCCTATATCTATCAATATACAACAAGCATCATATAGTCCAACTCTCAAGGTCACGATTAGAGAGACCTCATGCTGGCAATTCACTTCATCCTCTTTGCTAAACTTTCTTAGGATATCGGCGTCCTTCCTAGGAAGGTTGTACATGCTTGTGTTGATCTCACTTCAAGCCAAGTTTTTCATGGATGGGGTATATTATATGGACATTCTTATCTAACCATGCAATTTACCTCTCATCCAGAGCAACACCCGTTAGGGATGCTTCTCTTATCGACTTACATTGTTTCTTTGATTTCCCCCTCCTATTAACTCACCATGATAAACCTTTGATAGCATTTTGATTTCCTTTTTTAGGTGCCTACAATATCTAGTCTCATGCCTGATGTCTTTATGAAATGCACACCATTTGGTGATGTCTCTATTTGATGCCTTTATTCAGGAGGCCACTGATCGGGCAGAACTAACATCGCCGATCCTACAATTCATTTGGTTTTATGTATTTATAAAACTCTCGCAAGTGCACAAATCATTTCGTATAAAATGATAAGTATACTCCTAAGGTCGATCTAAGGAAGGAATGTATGTGGTTTTTAATTTATTATTCAAACTTTTAAAAACGAAATTAAATCCTAAACATCCTCTCACAATATTTGGGTTTTTTGTTTTTTACCTAATAACATAAAAATAAACATAGATACAGATTCAATAAATATTGATGCAAATTTTATCATTTATAATAGTGGAGTATTTATGGATATAATAACTAAGTTAATTATGCTTGCTCATATTATTTAGGTTATTAAATATATGAATTGATATTTATTGATTCTCTCTTTTTTATATGAATACAACCTTTGGTGGGGTTAGATATTCTTTGTTAACTAAACAAATCAATTAACACCTATGGGTGGGGTTGATAACTAATTTGGTTAATTAAATTAATTCCTTTTTCTAAGAGATTGAAAACGAACCATTTAAATGCCACCTTTGGTGGGGTTAGACAGTTTAAACTTTATTCAAGGTGTCCAAATTAAACCTAAAAATTTAATTATCTGAGTACTAACTTTCAAGTTTTAAAACCACTATTGAAAACATGTTGTCAATACATTTTCAGATAATAATTCTTATAAAAACTTTTGAAATAGAGCTTCACTCTAACTACCGGGCGATTGTACCAACAAATAAAAGAGCACTACTCTAAATCGAATAGGATAACTAAACCTTAAAATCTAATTTTCAGATTTAAGTTTGTAATGAAAAATAATATATTTCTCTCTAACATTCTTAATATAAAATCTTGAATAAAAATAAAATCAATTCATTTTAGAGATTTTTACCTATTTAATATTTCACAAGCATAACAACGTTATTATTATATCATGTTTACAAATAGCCAGCAAAGTTAAATTTAATCACAGACAAATTAAATATAACATGTAAGAATAAATCATAAAAAATAACTGTAAAGAAAATAAAATCCTTACAAGATTGATGCTATTCCCGTTGCTGGAAAACCTCCAAACGAAATTTGCACTCCCATTTATTGAATCAAAAAGCAAATAAATTACAAAAACATAACTAGTTCTTCTCAAAAAGAGAAGAACTCTAAAACTAAGAGAAACTAACTAAGAAAAACTAAAAACTAAGAAAGAAACTAAGAAAAGCTTAAAAACTAAGAAATGAGAGAAAGAAAAAGAAGAGAAGATGTGTTTTGAGGTGTGTTTAGTTATGAAGAGAATAAAGGTATTTATAGGTGAGGATGGGAAGAAAAAGTGGGTGAAAAAATGGTGGAAATACGGAGTAGTGATTGATGATGTCATTGATGATGTCAGTATGACGTGGGGGGCAGCTGTGCGCGGATTGGGGCGTAGATGGCAGCGGTGCGTGCAGAAGGCACCAGTGGTGCGCAGAGGCGCGCACGGAAAGGAGCAAGGCACGCGCGGGAGTGGGGAGCTGGCGCACGTAGACTGGGCACTGGCGTGCGCGGGACTGGGCGCGGGCGGTGGCTGTTCGGCGTAATTTCCTCCTTTTTGACCCATTTTGTCCAATTTGTCCATATTTGTTGACCTTTCCTTATTTATTTATTAATATATTTGTGATGTATTGCCTCCAGTATTCCACTTTGAGTCTTTAAGTTATATTTTTAAGCGAAAATACCTGAAAAATAATAAAAATACCCGTGATTTCGAAAAAGACAAATTTATATAAATATATGATAAAATCATATAAATAGATATATTTTTAATCAATTAATGTGCATAAAATCATGGTAATTTTAGTGCTTTTTGAGCACTCATCAGCCACCTAACATATTGTTCTTCTTTCATCTTTAAAATCGCTTCAGCCAGATTAACATTAAGGGGGCCTTTGAAAAGTGAAAGTGATATTCCTTATGGTCCCGAGTTCCTATCCCATAGGTTCCCTCATCTGAAGTTTTTTCCAACAAATCTCTTATTGTTCTAATACTCCATTCACCTAGGCCTCTCAAAGCACAAATTCTTTTTTTCCTTCCCTCTCGCCATTGTATATATGGTCAAGGTCTCTTTCTTGATCAGTTTTAACTATGTTTCTAGGTCAATAAGCTTCTGCAATTCATTGTTGGCCTCTTGCATGGTTTGAAGTACCATCTTGGTGAGTTCAACAAAGAGATAACTTCTTATCATTCCAATTCTAAAGACTTGAATGGCGATGGAGTCTAGATAAATAGTGATATTGTTATTTTCTCTTGATGAAATATTTTCATAAATGCCTCAATAGATTCACCCACATTCTAGACTATGGAAAATAGGTATTAAGGCTATTTCTTCAGGGGCTTGTTGTTGGCATAATAGCTAACAAACAATCTGATCAACTTTATACAAGAATTGATGCTACTAGGCTTCAAGTCACTGGATCACTTACTGCCTGATTCATATAGGGTAACTGAGAAGGATTTTCATAACATTACATCCCTTTTGTCTCAAGGTATGTTAAGGGGAGACATGATGGTTTTAAAAAGAAGCATGTGAATGATATGGTCTTTTGTTCCTTTATAGCTTGGACATATAGGAGATAGAATTTAGGGGGGTTCACTTAATTCTCTCTTCAAAAGAGGGGGAATAGACCAAATACTTGCAAACATTGTCAAGGTCAGTTAGGCCTTTCTTGTATTCTATTTCTTTATTTGCTCCTCCAAGGCCAACACCTTGCTCTACGATTATAACTTTTCTTCCTATGCCAAGTCGGGCTACTCTAAGGGATGTGCACCTTATGCTTAGGCCCCTTGAGATGGAAATTTTTTTGATATGCTAGATCATGAGCTATGTTTTCTCAGTCATACAACTCTTTGTTCCACTCATGCTCTATTAATATTCCCTTAATTTCATCATCTTCATCACTCATCATCTGGACATTCTCACGAGCAGGCTCTAGCCTAGGTCGTACTAGGAGATCATGGTTCATTTCTTTGACTTATCTTCTTACTTTCTAATTTTTCTCCTCATTTCACTTCACATCTCCTCTATAGATCTCCTAATGTATAGCAATTGAGATAGCAATTCTTGAATCAGATGTAACGGCTTCATAACAGCATTGTTTGCTTTTTCAATAGCATTTTCTGTTGGAGTAAAGGTTTATTAGCATTGGTCTCGACTTGAGGATTGATAAGCCTAGATCTTTCAAGCACCCTTGTTTCGAGCATGACTTCAATGTTTCAGACTTGTCTTGAAATCTAAGACCTATAGTGGGTGACAAAATGTTAGAGGACGTATCTAGTTTAGAGAGAAAAGGTAGAGAGACATAATAAATGTATAATAAATAAAGATGATGCTTAGTATTGCATTGAATGTGTTTATAAGGATACATACATGTGACAATCATTTAAGGGGTCCATATGGACTTACAAGGATCAACCCTAAAATACGCATCAAATAAGTATAAATTAATAAATACATATGATCTTTACCCCGATAGTACATACATTAATCTCCTCAACAAATACACAAAGAACACATCCAAACAGATACAAGTTGACAAAAATTTAAACTAAAATACCTTCTTAAGTTATAACCACACTACGCTTACTCATTATCTTCAATCTACTTTATTTGATACATGGATCAGACTCTCATCCCGAGCAAACATCACACTTACTAGTGTGATTGGAAACCAATGATCAGTAATGTGAACATAATAGAGTACCAGTAGTGTGGAAAAATACTCGACCATGATCACCCGTAACTGTTATCTTTGGAACACTCAACAATCTCAAAAGCACTGCATTGCCCAAATCACACTAATAAAATAGTCTTAAAAACTCATAGTCTAGAAATTTTATTTTACTCTCACTAAAATGTATCACAATCATCGAAATACACTAAATATGATTAATGAAAATGAAATAAGATGTGTTAGAAAAGTTTGCTAGAGATTTCTAATTGAGAAAGAAATTAAGATGGGGTATTTATAAACATCATCCATGCTCACTAACACACTTGCCAAAGCCTTGCTAACCACCTTGTCGGGGGTCCATGAGGGATTCATTGAGAGCCTCATCGAGGTGCACCAAAATTCCATTTTTTATTCTAAAATTGCCAAGTAAATTTTCATAAATACCCACACACACAACAAAACAAAAAACCACAACTCATAACCTAGCATGCATACTAAGAAAACCAACCTTATGGTGTGTATAACATGCTTTCATACAAAGTGTGACTAACTATGTATATGTATGCATTACTAATCAAAAGTAACCAACCTTATACAGAAGAAGATATAAACATTTAGTAAAATAAAAAAACTATGTGTTTTGCATATGGGAATGCTAATAAAGACATAAAGGACTCAAGACTTAACCAATTATTGAAAGAAAACAACTAAAATCCCATATTATAAATTTAGTCAATCATAGCTAAATTAACAAAAGTCAATTCAACTATAGAAGATATCATATTATAGAAATAAATGAAAGATATAGTAATGATATCTTTATATCTTTATTACAATTGAGAGGTTTTCTTCTCTGTATCTGTATATGGTGGTGGAATGGTTGACCTAAATTCTATACTAAACTAGCATGTACTGTTATTGTAAAAGAAAAACTGCATAACCTAAAAAATATAATGTTATATTTGTAGGAAAATTTGTTAAACACGAGTTCAGGATCAAAAATTTCAACGCATGCTGCGGCATGCATTTTCTCCACTATGTGGCATGAAACTCAAGCATACTTACCCAATGTCACATTCAACATTAGGAAATTTCAAAGCATGCTGCGACATTTTTTCCCTACTATGACATGAAACTCAAGCACACTCACACGATACAACCTAAGAGGGCTACACCACACTTTATTCCTCACCATGACACAAAATGTTTAACTTGCCTAGTAAATCTTCCTAAGAGGTGTGCATTGTGGCGCATATAATCTTCACCATGGCATGGATTGTTTTTCTTGAAGTTTTACCTTGTACTCTTTACACATTGGTTGGTTCTTAATATAAGGCATACATGCCTTAGTATTTTTAGCTTTTGGGATGTTATTTGAGTGCTTCAAATGTTGTGTCTTCGTGTGTTGACATTATCATCTCTTTTGAAGCTAAAAACAACTAAAACATAACAAAACATGCACGTGATTTCTAACAAATATATTTTCATAAATAATTAAAGAAAATGTTAAAATCAAACCTAATCCTTTCAAGCAAGCACAATAAAATCATAAAATAAGGGTGCTTCTCAAGCACTTATCAATGGTAGTATGCCATAGGTTGGCTGGTTATTGCGAGATTGCAATGTGATGCATATGTAAGGAGCTTATATTTTATGTGACGTGTGTCAGTCAGGTGTTACAAGTTCACCGTGAGTATGCATGTTAGGAGGTTAATCCATTAGTAGTCGATCACATCACATGGTGATGAAGCTTTAAGGACGAGCTTGGATCGACTTGGATTAGGTGTTGTGTTGACAATAATCATGGGCAGCTTAGGCATAGTTAGGGGAAAATATTACACAAATATTTGGAGGTAAGGCTTATCACAACAATGTTAAACCTTATCTCAGAGTAATTTTGGTAAAAAAAAGGGAATTCTTGGTAAAGCATTGGCCTGATGTGGGAAGGCATTTGCCTAGTTGATGCAGACTCTTTAGGCAAACAACCTAGAAACCAACGAACTTAAAGGAATAAAAATGATTGATTTGCTAAAAACATGTTGAAGATGATCATATTAGAACCCTAAGGAAACAAAGTCCTTAAAACCCAAACCATGAGACGCCACAAAGAATGATCACTCCCTTTGATAAGTCGATTTCAAGTATTCAATCAAGAACACAAGAAGGCAAAGCAAGAAGCTTTCTGAAATTTTCTTTTCATTTATGAATATTCATATTGCCTCCAAATTACATAGCTCTTCTTATTAATAAGCAAGAAACCCTAAAAGAAAAAACCCTAGATGGAATGGGCCTATTTAGTTATGGATTGGGTCTAATCCAACCTTAAAAATAAAAGACTAAAAGACTTAAAATAAAAGGCCCACAATTCACTAAAATAAAAATTGGTAAACATAAAGAACCCATAATTAACTAAAACAAAAATTGCTTCCTAAAGTAATCTTTGCATCCAGTTTAATATTCCAAATCTATCCCTTATGTAGTATCTTGAGAATATTTAGAATATTGGTAAATATCAACTTGGTTAGCACCTCAATCTCCATCATTCCCCTCCTCTTTAAAAAGATTCGTCCTCGAATCTTAGCTTTGTAAACAAGTCGATTTGGTATTGTGGATCAGGTATGAAGTCTATTTCTTGCCTCACAAAGGATGTAATCCATGGAGAATCTCTTTAGGAAGTTGATCCTTAAAGTCCTACAATAGACACTAGGAAAAGATGAGTTAAGATCGTAAGTAGGAAGATAAACATCTTTGTACATAAGTAATGTACTTGTTGCCTTGCCACCATTGCACTCTTAATCTCATGTTTTTTAGCAATCACACTCACTTTTTTTATTTTTCTCTCATTTTTTCTCACTTTTCCCTCCTCATTTCTCACTCTTCTCTCCTTCGTGCTCACTTTCTTCTCTTTTTTGCTCACTTTTCCCTCCATTATGCTCACTTTTCTCTCCATTTTTTCTCCCTACCTCACTTACTCTCTTTTTTATATTCCTCTTGTTCACACTTTTGTTTTTCCCACATCTTGCACTCTCTTACTATCCTAATTTGGTCTTTTAAAGCTTGCAAAGGTTTCAAAAGGGCTAATACAACTTTCCGATTGTTCCTTTAAAAAGAATAACGATTTTTGTAACCATCATGTATCACCTTCCTATCAAACTGTCAGGACGTCCAAGCAATATATGAGCAGTATACATTGGTGCCACATTACAAAGAATCTCATCTTCATATTTTCCAATGGGAAAAGGAACCTAAACTTCTTTGTTAACCTCCACTTCTCCACAATCATTTAACCATGGTAGCTTGTACGGTTTGGGATGCTCCTGCCACTTCAAATTTAACTTTTCTACTAATAAAGTACTAGCAACATTAGTGTAGCTCATACTATCAATAATTAATGCACATACTTTATCCTTCACATTGCATCTTGTGTGAAAGATATGATCATGGTGCTTGTCATCTTCTTCAACATTAGGCAGTATATTCAAGACTCTCCTTGTGTCAAGTAAATCTCTATGCATAGGTTCTTCCACTTCAACTTTAGAACCATCCTTCACTAGTGGTATCTCTTTGTCACATGAACTGACACTTTTTATTTGACCCCTTGTCTATACAACCATGATCTTTTTGTCCCGTTCATAACTTTCTCTCTCTTCCATTATGTAATAAGTTTCTTCTTCTTCGAACTCATGTTTTCTATGTATTCTTTTATGTTATTTAAAACCGAAAGGGGATTCTAAATTATCCAACCATGCATTCAAATTCTTCAATTGGTCATTAAAAGTCTTGAAGAGGACTTTTAAGTCGACCTCTTATGGTTCTCTTCCTTCCTTACTCATGTTTTCAAACTATAGAATAAAATGAAATAATCCTCACACACCCATACGTGTTTGCTCTCAAATAAGATTGTTAATACTCCTTTTTTCACACTATTTTTGCTCTCTTTTTTGCACTATTTTCAATTTTTTACAACTTAAAGCTCATGCTAACCTCCTTTGTGTTCTTAACAAAATAAAAAAAAATCCAACTAATTTCAAGAAGTAATCGTCTTATGGGTAACAATCTCAAAATTCATAATTTTGAAAGAACTTAATGGCAAAGTATGACAAAAGGAAAGTCCAAAGAGGACTCTAAAGAATGACTCTTGAATAAGGATGAATCTATAGAAAGACTCTTGACCAAGGAAGACTCTAAAAAAAGACTCTTGACCAAAGAAAACTCTTTAGGAAGACTCTTGACCAAAGAGGACTCTATAGGAAGACTCTTGACCAAGGAAGACTCTAAAGAAAGACTCTTGACCAAAGAGGACCCTATAAGAAGACTCTTAACCAAAGATGACTCTAAAAAAAGATTCTTGGGTAGCAAGAACAAAATAAAGGAATCCCATTTTCAACAAGAAAAAGAAAACTCAACAAAAAAACAAGAATTAGATTCTTGAACAATCTACTACTATGTTCTTCTTTTCTTCTTCTTTTTTTCCTTTTTTTTATTTTTTTACTTCAGTTGATGCTTCTATGAATCATCGAGCTGTACAAATTCCAAGTGGACCAATCATAAGGTCTAGGAGGACACAACTCGAAAAGGCTTTAAATGGGCTCATTTAAGAAGTCATGCATAACCAAGGGGACCTAAATTGGTAATGCAAGGATTGGGAAAATCCTAGGATGGAAATTAGGGAAAAATTGGCAAAAGAAAACTAGGCACATTGTTGTGCCATTTGGACTTTTTTGGGCAACTTCATTTTTAGCCCTTAGATGGAAACAAAGGTTAAGATGTAATATTTTATAGGGTTTCCATTGTTCTCAGTTGCTCCAATTTTGCTCCACATTTTGCTCCATTTTTGCTGTGCCATTTGGACTTATTTTGGGTAGCTTTCTTTTCATTCCTTGGATAAAATAAAGGGTTAATATGTAATATTTTCATAGGATTCCTTTGTAGTCAACTGCCCCATTTTTCTCCATGTTTTGGTCCATGTTTTCTACTACCTTTTGTGCTTTTTGGCTATTTTTATTTTCAACCCTTGGATGAGATCAAGGGCTATGATGTAGTAGAGCTTAGGGTTAATTTCTATCCTATAAATACTTAAGAGCATCTCAGCTAGTAGGAATTTTACAATTTTGAATGAAATTTGATTTTTTAGATCATTTGAGAGCTCATTCATGCTCTTTGTTCCTCTTTAAGCAACTTATCAAGGGATTGGCAACCTTTGTGGCATTGTTTAGCATCCAAGCATTTGTGGTGAGTAATATTCATACTTGTTAGGGTGTCATTTATGCTAGACTTATCAAGAAAATAGCACCTCCTTGTGGCATCTTTTCCCCTAAAAAAATGGTAAGTAATATCCATTGATTTGTGGAGAAACCCTTTGTTATATAATCTAAAATTAGCTAGGTCCTAACCCCTTGGTTCATATCAGATTCCTTCTAATAGATTTTATGTAATGCTTCACAGCCCCAAGATACTTCTGTTGCTAGAAATATTCATTACCTTTCTCACATTCATCATTAGCCAACTTTGGATCAAAGCATTCCTGCTACTTTAGATCCTTTTTTTGCTTTTAATCTCAACTTCATTCAGTTTCTTCCGTGTGTTTGGGTTATGATACTCGATAAGAGCTTTCTAGAAAGACTCAATGGTAGGGTCGTAGTCCTTTAAGCATTTTTCCATTTTTGCCATGGGAGATCTATTCTTAGTCAAAGCCTTTGTTATCATCTTGTAGTTATATCTAAGCTCTCTAGCCCTTTCAATAGCTTTTTCACAATCCCTAAAACATTCCTCATATTGGCCCATTTCCAAATAAATGGCTGCCCAATTCATGATATAGGGAATGTCTTCGTCATCGAACTCCATGGCCTTGGTGTAATGTTGAATTGTCGTATCAAAGTCTTTCTTCTTATAAGCAGCATTGCCCAACTCCTTCTTGTTCTTCCTCTTGAACTATTGAGCAAAGTGGTTCACCATTCTATTATCAAAATCTTCACCTTCAAGATTAAAAATCAAAACATTCTTTTCTCCAACACTGATAGCTTTCTTGTCCAAACTACAAGTAATGGCAGCAATAACTAGCTCATTAATGATACGCTTGACGTTAAGACCATCAATTACACCAACATCAGCAACGATACAAAGGATGTTGGCACCAACTCCCTCGAAAAGAGATTTAGCACCCTTATTCTTCACGATTTGAGAGACAACGTCAAGTGAGCTCTTGTACTTAACAGCTTCACCAGGTATCATCATCATTCTTCCTCGAATAGTATCACTAGGATATGAAGCAAGACCAGCACCATTAATGATCACCCAACCAAGAGCAAAGCTAGTAAAGAAACTATCCTACAATTTTTTGGTAAGAAGTATGAGCTTAAGAGAATCATACATTCCAAAGTACAAACCATGGTACACAATGATTCCAACACAAGAATTGTTGAATCCACAATAAAGGCCAACAATAACATTAGTTTTTAGAGTCTTTATGTAGACATCAACTAAACCATTGAATTGTTTCTCTCATTTCTTCCTTACAACTTTGGCATCATTTGCAAGATGGGTTTAGGCATAATCCAAATAATAAGAAAAGAATAAAGACGAAGCTCTAGCTACACTACCAGATGCCAAGTTGCCTCCAAACTATTTATTGTAACCATCTCTGTCTTTCTTGAAGTTGAACTCTCTTTTAAAGTAATATTTGAATGCAAGGTTCAAGGCCTGAGTTGGGAAATAATGGATGACATTAGCAGTATTTCCTTTCCACAGCGATATCATATCATCTTCTTTAATTGTTCGTCTAAAACACTCACTAATTTTCTTGTATGGTTGAGAAAGCCTACCAGACTTGATCCTTTCATCTGGGTTTTGAATCAAAAGCTTTACACGCTAAATTGGAGAACAATAGTTTTCAATATAGTAGTCATATTTGTCTGGCTTCCAAAATCTTTTGAACTGTCTTGCATAGACAATTGAAGAGCTAGAGCCAATTCTTCATACTCCTTTATAACTGGACCCTTTTTTGTTTCAAACGACACGTATAAAATGGAGCCATGTGGCTTAAAGTCTAACCATTGGACAACTTCATCTTCATCAACATTTTCCTATTGATTAGTCCTAATTTCATGATCATGAATCACTGAACCAATAGATTTCCAGAATTTTTCAGGTAGTAGGGGACCCACACCCTAAACTAACTTTTCCTCTTGATTTACTATCTACATGATAAAAGGGTTGCTCTAGCTCTTCACACATATTGATCATCAGACCTATAGTCCCCTTAACTTCATTTACCCAAGGAGGTGGATAACCTGGTTTAGGTGGGCCCATTCTATGTGCCCTAAATTTTAGAGGAGCAATATTTTCTTCATGGGCAAGGATAATAGGCTCAGATAATGGCTCAAATCCAAGCCCATTATAAGGTAGTCCAGCTACAGAAGGAAAACGTGATTTATGGGCCAGTCCGTGAGGCCTAGGTGGTGATGGTCCACATGAATTTATCTTGGTGTCTGAATAAGTGATGAGTGCCCAAAAAGCACTAAAATAACCATGATTTCATGTACATTAATTGATTAAAAATACATATATTTATATGTTTTATCATATATTTATATAAATTTGTCTTTTTCGGAATCACGGGTATTTTTATTGTTTTTCAGGTATTTTGGCTTAAAAACGCAATTTAAAGACTCAAAGAGGAATACTTGAAGCAATACATCACAAATATATTAATAAATAAGTGGGAAAAGGTCAACAAACATGGAAAAATTGGACAAAATGGGTCGAAAAGGTCAAAAATGTCAAAAAGACGGAAATCGCGCCAACGCCTGACAGGCCCAGCGCCCGTGCGCCGGCCGGCGCCAGACTGGCTGCCCATCCGCGCGCCCCATCGCGCGGGCATCGTTCACGCGCGCGGCAGCTGCGCTGCGGCAGCAACGCCTTCGCGCGGCAGCGTCAGCCCCACTCCGCGCGCCCAACGCCTTTTCGCCCATTTTTCACGTGCGGCCGCCCGTGACGTCATGCCGACGTCATTAATGACATCAACAATTCCAATACGCGTTTTTACATTTTTAAATATTTTTTTAACATTTTTTACTCATTTTTTCTCTCCATCCTCACCTATAAATACCCCTTCCCTTCACTTCAAAACACACCTTCAAAACACACTTCTCTCTTCTTTCTTTCTCTCTTTTCTTAGATTTTTAGGTTTTTTAGTTTTTCTTAGTTTTTAGTTAATTTCTCTTAGTTTTAGAGTTCTTCCTTTTTGGGAAGAACTAGTTATGTTTTTGTAATATATTAGCTTTTGATTCAATAAATGGGAGTGCAAATTCCGCTTGGAGGTTTTCCAAAGAACGGGAATAGCATCGAAGTTCTGTAAGGATTTTATTTTCTTCTGCTTATTTTTTATGCTTTATTCTTACATGTTATATTTAATTTGTCTGTGATTAAATTTAACTGTGTTGGCTATTTTGTAAACATGATATAATAATAACGTTGTTATGCTTGCGAAATATTAAATAGGTAAAAATCTCTAAAATGAATTGATTTTATTTTTATTCAAGATTTTATATTAAGAATGTTAGAGAGAAATATATTATTTTTCATTACAAACTTAAACTCAAAATTAATTTTAAGGTTTAGTTATCGGTCGATTTAGAGTAGTGCTCTTTTATTTGTTGGTACAATCGTAGGTAGTTAGAGTGAAGCTCTATTTCAAAAGTTTTTATAAGAATTACTATCTGAAAATGTATTGACAACATGTTTTCAGTAGTGGTTTTAAAACTTGAAAGTTAGTACTCGGATAACTAAATTCTTAGGTTTAATTTGGACACCTTGAATAAAGTTTAAACTGTCTAACCCCACCAAAGGTGGCATTTAAATGGTTCATTTTCAATCTCTTAGAAAAAGGAATTAATTTAATTAACCAAATTAGTTATCAACCCCACCCATAGGTGTTAATTGATTTGTTTAGTTAACAAAGAATATCTAACCCCACCAAAGGTGGTATTCATATAAAAAAGAGAGAATCAATAAATATCAATTCATATCTTTAATAACCTAATTAATATGAGCAAGCATAATTAACTTAATTATTATATCCATAAATACTCCACCATTATAAATGATAAAATTTGCATAAATGTTTATTGAATCTATGTTTATTTTTATGTAATTAGATTAAAAACACAAAACCCCAAAATATCGTGACAGGATGTTTAGGATTTAATTTCGTTTTTAAAAGTTTGAATAATAAATTAAAAACCACATACATTCCTTCCTTAGATCGACCTTGGGAGTATACTTATCATTTTCTACGAAATGATTCGTGCACTTGCGAGAGTTTTATAAATAGATAAAACCAAAGTAACGGGCAGGATCGGCGATGTCGGTTCTGCCCCGATCAATAAGTCACCTCTATTTCTTCGAGTAACCTAAGAATCAAATGTGACTCACCAGTTTTGAGATCTAACAGGTGGGATTTGCATGCCTCTATGGCAGTACAACACGTACCAGAGGTAAAGAACCCAATGGTTGGAACTTCAAATTTTTCGAAGATCTCAGATGACCAACTAACGTCAAGAGAAAGAGTTAGTGGTGGTGCTAACCTTGGGTTCTCTAAAGGGTCTTCGTAGTCGGTTGGACCAAATGATGGAGATTAAGGTGCTAACCAAGTTGATGTTTACAAATATTCTAAAGATTCTCAAGATGATACAAATATTCTCAAGATCCTATGCAAGGGATTGATTGGGAATGTCAAATTGGATGCAAGGAATAAATTAGGAAGGAATTCTTTTGTTTTAGTTAATTATGGGATTTTTATGTTTAGTAATTTTATTTTAGTTAATTGGAGTTTTTATTTTAAGTTTTAATCTTTTATTTAATTGTGGGCCTTTTATATTTAGCAATTTTTATTTTATTAAATTGTGGGCTTTTTATTTTAAGTATTTTAGTCTTTTAATTTTTAAGGTTAGATTAGACCCATTCCATGATATCTAGGGTTTTTTACTTATTAATAAGAAGAGCTATGTAACTTGGAAGAAGAACGAATATTTATTAATGAAAGGAAAATTTCATAAAGTTTCTTGCTTTGACTTCTTATGTTCTTGATTGAATGCTTGAATTCGACTTATCAAAGGGAGTGATCATCCTTTGTGGCGTCTCAAGATTTGGGTTTTAAGGACTTTGTTTCCTTAGGGTTCTAATATGATCATATTCAACACAACAAATCAATCATTTCAATTCCCTTGAGTTTGTGGGTTCTTAGGTTGTTCACCTAAAGGGTCTGCATCACTAAACCTCAATTGTGTTGCCTTGGTGAACTCATTCCAGGTGAGTGGTCCACGAAACTTTTCAAACCATTTGTGCCATTATAGGACGATGCCTTCTAGATGGAAGGAATCCAGTTGCACTTGTTGATATGGTACGATGTTTATGAATTCGAAGTACTGTTTGGCCTCACAAATCCAACCGATTAGGTTATCTCCAAAATATTTGAGGAAGGACAGTCTAAGGTGTTAGTGAGAGTAATCATTGTTAGGGCGAGAAGTCTGTGGGTGCAAGGGTTCATCTCGTGCAAATGGATGGGGTTCAAGTGAGCTGTGAGAGGCGTAAAAAGCTCGTAGTTCGATCAGCACTGCTTGTAAGGTAGTGCCCACTCACTCGAAGCTGGACTTATGTCGTGCTAAGGTGTCAGATACCTTGTTGAGGAACTCTACGTTGGATTGGTTGCAGTTGTCCATGGTTGGAACCATCTTTGATACCATTGATAGAGTTGGTTTCCGAGAGGTTGAAGAAGAAGAGAAAAAATAGAGAGAAAAAGGGAGTTGATTTTGTATAATTCTCTCATAGCTCTTTTATTCCCTCTCTTGGCTATATATAGCCTTACAATCAAAATAAAAAGAAATAGGAGGAGATGCGTGAAGAAGAAGCGTGAGCATATTCCCTAACGGCCTAGTGGTCCCTCTCTCCACCATGTAACTATGTCTATGCCATTGTAAATGCCTTTGTGCCAAGCAACCTATAGCAACATAAGCACGCATCATATTATAATTACATTGTAAATATTTATTTCATATTTTAATTACTTATTTTTTTTATTTTTTAATTGATTTAGTGATTAAAATAAACATAATAAATATTTATAAATATAATATTAACTAAGAAAAATAATTTAAAATGTAAATAGTTAATTATTTTGATATTTTATTTATTTTTTAAAAAATTTCTATAATTTTAACAGTATTCTTATGATTTTTTTTAATTCGAATCAACAGCTATAATATTTTAACATTTCCATAAAATTTAATTCAACATTTTGATCAAAATCATATTTTAAACCTATTGTGACCACTACCCCGCACAGGGACACGTAGGAAGTGTCTCTCACTCAAGCCTCTTTTTTTTTCCCCGCTTCTGAATAATCTCACTCAAGCTCTTATCTTTATTTTTCTCTCTTCCTGATAAAAAAGAAAAGAAAAAAGAAACCTCTTTATCGCTTTTTTGAATGTTTAAAAACAAAAAGACCACACCACGAAAACGAACCCCCCTCTTCCCCCCCTCTCTCTTCTTCGAAAGTCCTACTCTTATCGGACCCTCTCTTTAACGGTGTATTTCTCTCTCTAGCATGCATACACTCTGACTCTATTCATTCTCTAACGTGCACAAACTCTCACTCTATCCTCTCTCTCTTCAAGATCTGTTTAGGTTGTGAAGATTGACACTCTCTTCTCTTTCTTTAGAGCGGAAAAATGTTTTAGGGTTTTGCAGTCTGTGATCTTCTTGGATGCTTCATTTGCTGTGTGCCTCTCCCGTGCTTCTTTCCGTGATTATCCATCTCCGTTCCTTCTACATTACGTTTTTTCTGCTATATTTAAAGTTTTTTAAGAGTTATAGATGAGTGATTTTGGAATTTTTTTGGCTAAAGAAGTCAAACATTGCCAACTTTACTGATCGGAGCAGCTCTTAGAGATTTTGTAATCAGAACCAGATGTTGCAGAAGGTGTGATTTTTGTCTTGTTGATTTTTTAGTTGTTTGGTTGGCGAGAGAAGGGGGTTCATATTCCTTTTATCTAGTAGCTACTGAGCTTTGTTGTGGAATTGACTTCACGTTGGAAGAGAGTCCTAGAATCTTTGAATTATAACTTGAATTTTTAATTGGGCTCATTTCAATTGCAAATTCGGTTTCCTTGTTGTCCGACCCCATGGTGGAGGGACAAAAGGACATGGGAAAAAGCTACTTCTTTTCTCTGGAGGTTTATATCTGTCAAGATGATTGTTTTTTATGTTGTGCGCTTTAATTATTTTTTCCGTCATTTTTCATTTGTGTCTACTAGGTTATATCTTGTTGTTGCTTCTGCTTTGTGTTAAAGTAGATATTGAATTGCTTTTTGACTTTTTCTGGTGGTATTCGCATGATATCTTTTACTTAGATAATGAATTGTTTTAAATGATGAGATATAATAGCTATGCCTCTTTCCAGTTAGCTTTTCTGGGGTTGACCTTTTTTAAAGAGAAGTAAAAAAAGAAGAGAAAGAGAGAAGAAGAAAAATTAGTTCTCTTTGATCATTGCATCTTCAACTTGATTTTTTTCTCTCTCTGGTAGTTCCTGCCCTGATTCTCAGAAATTCCAGACGTAGACTTTGTCCCACTTTGTTAATTCTTAGAGTGAGCATCCAGTATAATCCAATTATAATTCTTATAATTGTTTTATTACGATAAAGATTTGGTCTGTTATTTCTTGTGTGAGTCCAGGGTTATAGGATCTGAAAAATTGTTCATGCTAAATCATATTTCTCTAAGTTGAAGAAGCAGCTGTTTATTTTTTTCTTTAAAATCTTCTTATTTTAATTCTTTTTCTTAAATTGATTGTACTCTTAAAATGTGTTTGACCTTTTGCAGTTCACATTTTAGTTAGATTGGAGATTTGCTAATCAAGTTGTTGGAACTCCAATTAAGAAATTATCAGCAAAGGGGATGTCAAGGGAAACAGAGTACATAAGGAGGTCTCCTAGTGTTATTGCTAAATTGATGGGTCTAGATGGTGTGCCATCTCAGCAGGCTGCATATAAGCAACAAAAATGCACTTCAGAGAACCATCTTTCAAGGATTAGATCTACAGAGAAAGGGCAGAGAAGTGACATGCATTCTCACCGCCATTCTTCTCAGCCGAGCTCAAAGGAGAAGCAAGAATTTAAAGATGTATTTGAGGTATTAGAGACATCAAAAGTGGGAAGTTGTAGTTACTCATTACAAGGAGCTGCAACCTCAAAGTGCAATGATCCTGAGATGGCTTTCATTCGGCAGAAATTTGTTTACGCTAAAAGACTTTCAGGTGATGAGAAACTACAGAATTCAAAAGCATTTCAAGATACCGTTGAAGTCCTAGATTCCAACAAGCATCTTCTTATAAAGTTTCTCCAGCAGCCAGACTCGATGTTCACAAAACATATGCGTGACCTGCAGAGTGATAATCCAAGGCCAAGATGTCGTCGGGTCGGAGTTGTGAAATCACCTGAGACTCATAAGCCTGACAACCTGCATCATAGCTCTAAATCAGCTAGTGAAATTTCTTGCAGGAATAGCAGTATGTCTCCTAAGCATCGTGATTGTCACTGTAGCAAATGTGGTAGCCATGCAGATTCAAATTTTCACAATTCACCTAAAAATCAGTTAGAAGGGAAGAATGAGGCAGCCATTCCCACAAGGATTGTCATTCTCAAGCCAAACCTTGGTAAGTGGCTGAGTGCTTCAAAAACTATTTCTTCACCTTGTTCTTCACATTCTTCCCAGTCAAACTGTAGGAAACACAAAGGCATTTTGAGTACTAAAAACAAGGAAACAGAATTGTGTGAGAAGAAAAACTTTGGCCATGAGGTGGGTCTCGCAGGGCATAAAGGTAGAGAATCAAGAGAACATGCTAAGGAAATTACTTGGCAAATGAGAAATGACTTCCCTGTTGGTTCTGTGAACTTTTGTTCCTCTGCATTCAAAGGTTATGCTGGGGATGAGAGTTCTTTTAGCATGTCCGACGATGTATCTGACATTGAATCAGAGGTGATGTTAGAAACTCCAAGAGATTCCTTTGACTTATACATCCAACCCAGGCCTTCATTGCCCCATTGTAGTGGATCATCTATGAACAGAGAGGCCAAGAAAAGACTATCAGAAAGGTGGAGAATGACTCACAAGTCTCAAGATTTTGGAGCAGCAAATTGGGGCAGCACCCTTGCTGAAATGCTTGCTATCCCTGATAATGACATGAGACAATCACATCTGAAAAACATTAATGACGAGGCTGGGTTCAGGAACAAAGTTGCTACACATGGAAGACTTGCAGGGTTGATGGAACCTTTTGGTATCAGCAGTAGGGATGGCTGGAACAATAGGTTTATGAGAACTTTAACAAGATCAAGATCTCTTTCTGCTTCATCAGTTGTCTCTGAGAGTCCTAAAGGAATTATGTGCCATGAACCTCTATATGATGACAGGTATCTAATTCCCCAGGAGAACTCAAGGAGGGAAAGGAAGACTGTAAAGTGTAATTCGGATAGAAAAAGTGTTAACAGACAGATGATATCTAGAGATAAAAAATTATGTTCTTCTAGTGCTACAGTCAAGGAATTTAATGATACTTCACCCAGAACCCATACCAACCAAAACCATGTGATAGCTAATCTCAAAGAGAATCACCTATCTGACCAGCCTAAATCAGACTTGAAGGCATTTTCTGTAAATCTCAAAGATAAATGCACTGGTTCTGAAGATATAGTTGACATGAAGTGCAAGAACACATCCATGCCTTTTGAACCTGCTGATAAGCTCCTTCCTGAAGTTTTGTCTCAATCATTGGTTACAGAACATTGCCAATTTGGGGTTGAGTATGCTTCAACTCCTCATGCTCAGGTTTATCTCTAAATTTATAGAGTACTTTTAAACATTATTATCCAATTGTTTGAAGAATTAGCATAAAACATATAAAAACCTTTCTAATATGAATCAATGGGCTCACATCGCTAAAAATGCAGTGTTTGCATTGTAATGTTTCTTTACCGACACGAATAGGCATCTGCTGCTTTGTTTCTTATTTTTTTTCCCGTTTTTGCTATGAATGTATTTTATTTTAGAAGTTGGTCACCAACTCTCTCGAAAACTTAAGCTTTTGTAAGAAGGGTCAAGAATACTTTTATAAATCTATTACTCACCTATAACACAAGTGTGGGCTCTATGAACCATGCTTGGGGTAACTGTGTTAGTGAATGTTATATGTACCATACATACCCAACACTTGAAATAAATTTTTTTTGGGCTATTGTGTAACCATGTTAGAGGGTGCTAGTTACCAATTCTCTCAAAACATTAAAGCTATTCAGAGAATGACCAAAAACACTTTTGTATGTCTATCATTATATGGTAGCTGCAAGAGTAATTGAATGATCATAAATTGTTAACATATATTGTGGTAGCTTCTTGAGTATTGAATGATCATAAATTCCAAGCAAATATTGTGGCTGATTTTTAGTTTATGGCAAATATGTTTTTGTCATGTTACTTCATTTGATTGCCTCGAATAGTTTTGATAACTGTTATCTGCATTTTGAGTTATCATGGACTTATATAGCAAGAAGCCTTATTATGGAGGGCTTGATTCTGTTTAGGGATGTTTAACATTTATTGCAACAACTTCCATTTTGCATCAGTGATATTCCTTTACTTATTATTATTTTATAATTATCCAGGAAAAATCAATTGGACCTGTAGACTGCTTAGGACCTTTTAATCACTCTGAACATGGATTGGCATCTCCCGTCAGCTCTAAGGAGACTGAACAGCCCAGCCCTGTTTCAGTTCTGGAAGTTCCTTTCATAGATGATGTGTCATCATGTTCTGATTGCTTTGACAGTCTTAGTACTGACCTGCAAGGTAGGAACAATATTTAATACCATCTCTTGTGCTACTATTAGCAGCCTACTTTAGTTTTCTGTTGTCTGTTTCTTGCTCCATGCTCCTACCTGAATACTGTTTATGTGACTCATTGTGAATCTATGCCTCTTCTAGGGCTTCGTACACAGCTTCAGGTACTCAAGATGGGTTCAGATTCATATACAGATGGACCTATTCTTGTCTCTAGTGATGAAGATGTTGGAGACAGATCAACCCCATGCACAAATGCAATTAGGTTATGCAATGCTGATAATTGGGAGTCATCTTATGTGGTTGATGTCGTGATTGATTCTGGTTTGGCTGATGCCAATGCCGATGTATTCATGGCATCGTGGCACTCCCCAGAATGTCCTGTTAAGCAATCTGTTTTTGAAGAACTTGAAAAAAGGTACTACAATCACGCTTCATGGCCAAGGTCTGAGAGGAGATTACTCTTTGACCGTATAAATTCAGCTGTTATAGAGATCTTTCACCAATCCACCAATCCACAACGACGGGCTATGTGTAAAACAACTATGGTTTATCCTAGGTGGTTCAAAGGTCCACTTCAGGATGATCTACAACAGTTGTTGGCAAGCGAAGAGAATAGGTGGAAAAAAGATACAGACGCAATGCAAAAAGTATTTGGAAAGGAACCACAATGGTTTGATTTGGGGGAAGATGTTGATAACATAAGCAAGGAGATTGAGCGCATGTTGTTAGATGAGCTAGTAGGAGAGGTAGTTGCATTACTAATAGAGAATTCACCCTTCACTATTTTAGGTTTAGGAAGCTAGATATTAAGTAAATAATGCCATGAAATTGTTATTTCATGAGAAAAAAAAGTAAGAACAAAACTTGCTATCTAGCCGTAGAGTGAATGTAAGTAATGAACAATATAGTAGTTTGCATATATTTACTGGAATATGCAGATTTTCTTGGAAAATATGCTTTGTGACACCCTAATGAATCCATTTCATGAGAAACCGATTGAGATGGAAGTGACCTTTTGATTCTCTCCTTTCATTAATATAAAAATGATCCTTTCTACGAATTTTTATGAGTTGTTTTATTGTTAAAATAGAGTTTGTTTGTGTTGGATTAATTTTTTTATTTTTATAAATATGAAAACATTAAGTTATAATGTAAAATATTTGATTGTTTTGATGTTAGTGTTTTATGTTGAAAAAATATCATTTTTTTATGTGTTCATAAAATATCGAACTCTCATCCAAATCAAAATAACCAAAAATAAATTGATGTTGAGAATCAATCTTATAGAGAGAGATTAGAGAGAGATGAATGTAAACGGTTGAATGTGTGAATCCTTATAAGGGGTTCATCTATTTATAATATATTTATGGGTACAAAGTGTCAATTATATAATGTGTACATGTAATTATGTATTAGGAGGACATAATTAGCCTAAAGTATAATGTATTAGAGATCAAAGTCGAGTTTTACTCGTACTGTCCATGAGCTCGTGCTGTTATTGGGCTCGATCTTACCAAGACTCGAGTTGCCATTAGGTTCGGTCTTACTCAGGCTTGAACTACCGTTGGGCTTGGTTTGTCCCATGGGTGGGATGTCTAGGAGACTTTATCTTCCGTCTTAGGTTGGACTCGACTTGGGTAGTTTACAAGGTCCGGTCTTTGTGTCGGTACAGATGTCCAAACATCAAGTTCTCCCACTCTTTCAACTCGGGCTTTGGTCTAAGGTGGAAGAGTGAATACCGGGCACAGGATACGAACCATTCGACTCTCATAATAAATGTGTGTCAGTTGATTAGTGAGAAATTCAATGCTCCTATATAAAGGGGTGTTTGGGCTGGGACTTATCATTGTTTATCTGCAAAATTGAGAAATAGTGAGGGAAAACGCTCTTTCGTTTCATTTCGAGTGGTGAAAGATTTTTAGTTCAGTGGTAAGAATTCAACTCGCACTATAATATTCTCTGTTTGGCTTTTTTAGCACTCAAGCGTTGAGAACCTAATGATTTGCTACTTTCTTTTCAGGTCGGTTTTAAAAGGAACAATTTCTTTTACTTTCAAGTCATCTTTAGGTAATCTCTTTTCCTCGTACCTTACCACTTGCTATTTTTGTCTTTACTTTTTTTGTAGCTTTTATCAGAATGCAAAGAGAAGAGACATCGCCTTCTAGCTCGGGCTCATGGGAGAGTCACCAGTATGCTAGTACAAGTGGAAACTCAGGGTCTTCTAGCTCAAGAATATAGGATCTAGCAAGCTGATAGGTCGCATTAGGGGTTTGGTAGCCGTTCCTAAAACTTGTGGGATGTTACCTCAGGATGAAGAAAGAATAAGAAGGACCTACGACATCCCTCCAACAGTTTAGATAATGATTCCTTCTGAGGGCGTCCGTGATAGTGATATACCTCTAGTTAGGTAGACTGTTTTCCATAAGAAAGGTCTATGGTTGGGGGTAAGGTTTCCTTTGCATCCTCTTATCAAGAGATTTTTGGTTAGGACGCAGCTTGCACCGAGGCAATTGATGCTTAATGGGTGGAGATATCTGCTCTTCTTAACACTGATATGTCAAGAACTAGGGGTGAATTTAGAGATGGATGAGTTTAATGAGGCGTATGTTCTAAAACAGAACCCTACAGACTCGAGGAGGGTGTATATGTCGGTTAAGTAGGATCGTGGGGTGAACATGTCCCTTCTTGAGAATGAGAAAAATTGGAAAGAGTATTTTTTCTACGTTTTAGGTCGGTGGGAGTGATGAGTGCTCAAAAAGCACTAAAATTACCATGATTTTATGCACATTAATTGATTAAAAATATATATATTTATATGATTTTATCATATATTTATATAAATTTATCTTTTTCGGAATCACGGGTATTTTTATTGTTTTTCAGGTATTTTGGCTTAAAAACGTAACTTAAAGACTCAAAGAGGAATACTTGAAGCAATACATCACAAATATATTAATAAATAAGTGGGAAAAGGTCAAAAAAACATGGAAAAATTGGACAAAATGGGTCGAAAAGGTCAAAAATGTCAAAAAGACGGAAATCGCGCTCGGCCGCTTCATGTAGCCGCCAGCGCAGTCAGCCCATCCATGGCGCCACAAGACTGGTTCGCCCATCCGCGCTGGCATCGTTTCACGCAGCCGAGATGCGCGCAGCCAAGACGCTGCTGTAATGATGCCCGCGATGGGCGCGCGCGGAATGAGGCCATGCGCGGCGGGCAAGCGGGCGCGATTTCCGTCTTTTGACATTTTTGACCTTTTCGACCCATTTTGTCCAATTTTTCCATGTTTGTTGACCTTTTCCCACTTATTTATTAATATATTTGTGATGTATTGCTTCAAGTATTCCTCTTTGAGTCTTTAAATTGAGTTTTTAAGCCAAAATACCTGAAAAACAATAAAAATACCCGTGATTCCGAAAAAGACAAATTTATATAAATATATGATAAAACATATAAATATATGTATTTTTAATCAATTAATGTAGATAAAAGCATGGTTATTTTAGTGCTTTTTGGCACTCATCACAACCCTCAACTCCTTCTTGCTAGTCCCTTAGCAAGAGAAGCGATAAAAACTAAAAATTAAACTATCCTAAATCACTTTCGTGGATTGAAACGGTTGCATTTAGCCTATGCAACAAGTCGTTAAACCCCTAGGTTGCCCTAGTGGACGAGTTTGAGTCTCGTGAGGGTTTTCAGTAATGATACCCACAAACATTGAACTAAATAAAAAGAAACTATAAAAACAATCACAACACAATCAAAAATTAATTTAAGAATAAAAGAAAACAACATATCACAAAAATATCTCATACTTTTTAATCTCCTTTAAGATCATAATTAAAATCTCAAGCATAAGTTATTTTAATCTCTTTAAACAATCATGATTTTATTATAATAATTAGTCGAAAATCATTTTCATATTTGATTTCAAAAATGTATCAATTTAATTTTACCCAAAAACTTGATCGGGGTAGAACCGACATCGCCGATCCTGCCCGTTCATTTGGTTTTATCTATTTATAAAACTCTCGCAAGTGCACGAATCATTTCGTAGAAAATGATAAGTATACTCCCAAGGTCGATCTAAGGAAGGAATGTATGTGGTTTTTAATTTATTATTCAAACTTTTAAAAACGAAATTAAATCCTAAACATCCTGTCACGATATTTTGGTGTTTTGTGTTTTTAATCTACTTACATAAAAATAAACATAGATTCAATAAACATTTATGCAAATTTTATCATTTATAATGGTGGAGTATTTATGGATATAATAATTAAGTTAATTATGCTTGCTCATATTAATTAGGTTATTAAAGATATGAATTGATATTTATTGATTCTCTCTTTTTTATTTGAATACCACCTTTGGTGGGGTTAGATATTCTTTGTTAACTAAACAAATCAATTAACACCTATGGGTGGGGTTGATAACTAATTTGGTTAATTAAATTAATTCCTTTTTCTAAGAGATTGAAAATGAACCATTTAAATGCCACCTTTGGTGGGGTTAGACAGTTTAAACTTTATTCAAGGTGTCCAAATTAAACCTAAGAATTTAGTTATCCGAGTACTAACTTTCAAGTTTTAAAACCACTACTGAAAATTTTATGTTGTCAATACATTTTCAGATAATAATTCTTATAAAAACTTTTGAAATATAGCTTCACTCTAACTACCGGGCGATTGTACCATCAAATAAAAGAGCACTACTCTAAATCAGGCCGAATAACTAAACCTTAAAATCTAATTTTCAGGTTTAAGTTTGTAATGAAAAATAATATATTTCTCTCTAACATTCTTAATATAAAATCTTGAATAAAAACAAAATCAATTCATTTTAGAGATTTTTACCTATTTAATATTTCGCAAGCATAACAACGTTATTATTACATCATGTTTATAAACAGTCAGCAGAGTTAAATTTAATCACAGACAAATTAAATATAACATGTAAGAATAAAGCATAAAAAATAACTGTAAAGAAAATAAAATCCTTACAGAACTTCGATGCTATTCCCGTTGCTGGAAAACCTCCAAGCGGAATTTGCACTCCCATTTATTGAATCAAAAGCTAATAAATTACAAAAACATAACTAGTTCTTCCCAAAAAGGGAAGAACTCTAAAACTAAGAGAAATTAACTAAAAACTAAGAAAAACTAAAAAAAACCTAAAAATCTAAGAAAAGAGAGAAAGAAAGAAGAGAGAAGTGTGTTTTGAAGGTGTGTTTTGAAGTGAAGGGAAGGGGGGTATTTATAGGTGAGGATGGAGAGAAAAAATGAGTAAAAAAAATATTAAAAAATGTAAAAACGCGTATTGGAATTCTTGATGTCATTAATGACGTCGGCATGACGTCCTGAGGCGGTACACGTGAAAAATGGGGCGAAAAGGCGTTGGGCGCGCGGAGTGGCGCTGCGCGCGCGCGTAAAGCTGTCGCGCTGCGAGCTCGGCGCGCGTGAAACAGTGCTCGCGCGGATGGGGTCTTTGAGGCTGCGCGTTGGCGGGGCGCGATTTCCGTCTTTTTGACATTTTTGACCTTTTCGACCCATTTTGTCCAATTTTTCCATGTTTGTTGACCTTTTCCCACTTATTTATTAATATATTTGTGATGTATTGCTTCAAGTATTCCTCTTTGAGTATTTAAATTGCGTTTTAAAGCCAAAATACCTGAAAAACAATAAAAATACCCGTGATTCCGAAAAAGACAAATTTATATAAATATATGATAAAACATATAAATATATGTATTTTTAATCAATTAATGTACATAAAATCATGGTTATTTTAGTGCTTGTTGAGCACTCATCAGGGAGTCCCCTATAACTAATACGAGATTGCTACGGTGTGTTTGGAATGATACTAAGGTCGTGATTAGGAATATGGCTTCTCTGATCACGACCTTGAGTCTAGATGCGAAGTAGAGGTTGGTTGATATCCAAAATTATCTTCTCGAGAAGACGAATTGGAGGACTCTTTTGAACACTCTACGTTTTGTTGCGTGTGGGTTAATAAGGCACGACGCTATGGAGCCTCTTCTTAGGTTGACTCGCAAACCCTGAGCTTCTTCTAATTCCCGAGCTTCTATTAAATGTAGAACTCCTACAGATTTTGGGGGATAGTTCGAGGGTGGTGTCGGAAGATAGTGACCATTAGTCTCTCTTTACCTTATAATATTTTTGCACCTACTTTTATAATTTAAATATATATACATTTTCTTATATTTTTTGAGGTATTCAACCTCTATTCTTTTTCTATTTTACAGTTCCTATGAATTTGACCGCTGCCCAACCTGGGCGAGGCTCATCGGTGGGTAAGAAGAGGGGGAAATCTTCTCATGAAGGTCGTACTTCTTCTCTTAAGAAGAAAAAGAAGAAGGTTTGTGCTAATGAACTCGCCTGTGACCCTAATCTTCTGAATGTTTGTCCTCATTTGCCAGAGCTTCCTGGGTCCTCAACTCCCCGCACTGGCTCCAAAAAATCCAACAATCCTCTCAGGGATTTAAAAAGGGGAAAGGCTATTGTTGAGGACCTTACCGCCGATGCTAACGGGGTCGTGCTGAATTGAGGCTTGGCACCCGAGTACCTTGATTGTTGTACGAGCCAA
The DNA here is from genome assembly GCA_030763125.1 of Hippophae gyantsensis. Lineage (NCBI taxonomy): Eukaryota > Viridiplantae > Streptophyta > Magnoliopsida > Rosales > Elaeagnaceae > Hippophae > Hippophae gyantsensis. The sequence goes on from CM061031.1 coordinate 46,879,540, forward strand.
ATTTTAGTGGATGGATGCAAGGAGCAACTCACATCTATTTACGAGGGGGCGGATTATGGCGAGGTCGTTTTTCGTCAGTTGTGTCAGGTGTGTTATATTTTTTGTCTGTGATATTCAGCGTAGTGTAGTATGAGCTCGATTTTTATTTACTTAACATTTTTTCTTGGTATATAGTTGATGTTGATTTATAACTTTGATCGAGCTCAAAATGTGGACTATTTAAAGTCCGAACTGGTGAAGGAGACGTAGGCTCATGCGTCGTTATGCTCGAAATACACTCCTTTGCTGGCAAGAACAGCAAAGTGGGAGAGCGAGACCATTGATAAGGAGGAGAAGCTGAAGAGGGTTGCATTTGAGCTTAATGCGTGTGTTCGGTGTGTGACCGAGCTGGAGGATGGGGCGAGGGAAGTGCAAAGACAAGCTGAGGCCTCTGCCAAGGAGGTGTGACATCAACCAAAAGCCGATGTGGATGCTATGGCATAGAAGCTCGAGTCTAGTGTCGAGCGGGCATATGAGTTGGTGATGGTGGCCTTCAAGATGAAGGCTAGAAAGAAAGATTTGGGCAAGTACTACTATCGCATTTTGGATATTCCTGTTACGCCACTCTATAATCAAGCCCCTTCAGTTGAGGAGGAGGGGGAATGATTAGGCTCTTCTAGTGGTGAGGATGGCCTTGAGGTTCCCAGGGAAGGGACAGCTGGTCCTTGAATGATTTGTTTTTTTTTGAAAGCTCGATGCCATTTTGGTTTGTATGGTCGCAAGCTGTTACTTTATTTTGTACTCATGAACGTTTTTGAATAAACAAAGTAATTTGCCTATTTATTGTGTATTTATGATGTTGACCTACCTTTTGTCATTTATTGTAGAATATAAATTGTTTTTAGTTTTCCTTTCCTATAAAAAGGGTTGGAGAACACTAGTTTGATTCATGTGTTTGAGAATCTTTGCCATTTAAGTATAGCTTAGGAAGCAAGCTGGTACCTCTAACTTTTTTGCTCGCGCATTATGGATTCTGATCTAACAAATAGGCGCTTAGTTTGGGCTTTTCGTATTGCAAATGGTAGGCTTGAGGACAAGGTTAGTTTGCTTAAAGCCAAGGTCGTGAAACTTGAACGTAATGCTAAAAAGACAAAGTGTGAGCTCACTGCTTGTAGGGAGCAATTAATCCAAACGCAATCTCGAGAAAAGAGGACCCTGGCTAGTATGGCTATTCTTGTTGATAGAGAATTGTATTGGGCAAGTTTTTATATGAAGCAATTTGAAAGCTTTCTTCTTAAGGTTATAGAGGTTACTAAAGATCTGGAGCAGGGGTTGCTTTCCATGATGACAACGCACCTTGAACCTGTGATTTATGTTCGTGAGAAGGTTGTCGATATTTAGACCGAGCTATTACCTTTGGTTGAGGAAAACGGTGATCCAAATATTGGCTATGTGTCCAAGCGCTAGAAGAGTTTTTAGCATTATGTGCATAGTTTATGATTTTTAAATAAAGGACAATATGAGCTGCGTGTAATGATTAATTTTTTAATAATGAACAAGATCTGTAAGTGTTTATGTATAATGACTATTTGGTATATTGTAATTTTAAGTTATTTAGAATGATCTAGGTGATTGACCCTTGGTCTTGATTGTTAGAGCGTTGACCTGGTTCCTGACCGAGGTGGGTAGCTCAATCTCTTCAACTGTTAATGCACTTTACTTGATTTATTAATCTAGGTATGCAACACCAGATGCCTATTATAAGGGAAAGAGCTTGACCTAGTTCCTGACCGAGGGGGACTGCTCGACCTGTTCAACTGTTAGGATGCCCTACCTGATTTATTAATCTAGGTGCGCAACCCAAGATGCCTATTATAAGGGAAAGAGCTTGACCTGTTCAACTGTTAGGGTGCCCAACTTGATTTATTAATCTAGGTGCGTAGCCCCAGATGCCTATTATAAGGAAAAGAGCTTGAATAAATGATCAGCTGCTGAAAGCTTTTATTTCATAGATACATACGCGTCGCTGTTACAAAAAAAAGATAAGTAGGTTAATACATGTGTTTTTAGAAATAGTATCTTTTTAAGTGTCTGACATTCCAACTTGTGCCTTCCTCCTTTTCTTTGATGCTTTTCAATAAGTAGACTCATCCTGATGTTATCTCAATTATTTGATAAGGTCTCTCCCAATTGGCACCCATTTTACCAGCCATCCATTCCCTTTTGTTAGGGAAAACCTTTCTGAGAACCATTTCACCCTTGGAAAATGTTTTGAAGCGCACAATTTTGTTGTAGTACTTTGATATTGTTCTTTTTTGTTCGATCACCCTTCTTAAAGCTTCATCCCTTTTTTCCTCTGCTAAGGTGAGTTCGAATGCTCTTCTTACCTCATTTTGTTCTTCTGTTAGGATTGATCTGGGGGTAGGGATTGTTACTTGAGTTGGTATGACCACCTCGGTTCCATATACTAGGGAGAAGGGGGTCTTGTTTGTGCTTCTTCGAGGGTTTGTTCTAACAGCCTATAATGCTCCTGGTAACTCTTCCACCCATCTCCCTTTGGGCCTTTCCAACTTTCTCTTCAATAGATTGATGATTAACTTATTGGAGGACTTTGCTTGACCATTGGCCTGGGGTAGTTGGGTGTTGAATGGCCTATCTTAATATTTGTATTTGAGAGCGAATGCTTTGATTTTTCAACCAGTGAATTTCTGCTCGTTACTTGTAACAAGCTCTTTGGGGAGACTGAATTGACAAACTATGGATCCTCCATATGAACATGATCACCTCTTCCTCTCGAATTCTTATTAGGGCTTCTGATTCGATCCATTTTGAAAAATAATCAATCGTAAGAAGGAGAAACTTTTTCTGGCCCGTGCCTATGGTCAAAGGTCCTACTATATCGAGTCCCCACTTGTAGAAAGGCCAAGGACTTACTACTCCCACCATAGCATTGAGGGGGATGTGTTGGTTAGGGGGCCAAATCTTTGGCATTTGTCACATCTCTGAGCATATTTAACACAATCGGTCAGCATAATGGGCCAATAATAACCCTATCTCATAATTTGTTGGGACAATCTTCTACCACCAGAATGCCAACAACAATCTCCCTCGTGTGTTTCACACATTATTCTTTCAACTCCTTCTATGGTTATGCATAGGAGGCCGGGGCCGAGTGGGGTTTCGCGGTACAGTTTTCTTGCCTTTATCATATATCGACCTACTTTTGCTTCAATTTGCTTCATGGTAGTGTGATCTTTTAGTAGGTCCCCTTTATCCAAGAAATTATCGATTGGAGTGTACCATATCGTAAAAGGTGTCTATGCATTCGATCCTTCTTTCAGCCTCTTCCAGAGATGCTTCTGCCAGCACCATTTCTGATACTACCCGATCTTGCTTGGTCTCCCTTAATGATGCCAAGGTTGTTAAGGAATCGATGTGATTGTTCTCATTACGTGCTATTTGTTTGATCTTGAACTCTGAGAATTCGCAGCACTCATGTTTTAGTTTCTCCAAGTGCTTCTTCATTTTTTTTCCCTTTGCTTCAAACATTCCCAAAAACTGATTAACCACAAGCCTAGAGTCACTATGTAGGGTAATTCCATCTACCCCTAACTTTTTTGTGGTCATGACTCTGAATATAGCAGCTTCATACTCTGTGATGTTATTGGTTGCCTGAAAATCAAGTCTGACTGCATATTCAAATCAGTTGTTATCCTTATCTATTATAACCACCCCTAGTCCTCTGCCATTAAAGTTGTGTGCTCCATCTACAAATACCTATCAGGTTGGTGCATTTTTTGGGTTTACTATGCATACCTCCGTAGTCTCTGTTGTGTTAACGACCTCAGGACCATTAGTGAACTTGGCCACAACCTGCCCTTTGATAGCTGCTCTAGCCATGTATTTGATGTCATACTCTCCCAATTCTATGGCAATCTTGGTCAGTCTTCCTGCAACCTCTGGTTTTGTCAATACATTTTTGAGAGGGTGTGAGGTGAGTACTATGATTGTGTGCGAGCCAAAATAATGCCTGAGCTTATTTGTAGTAATTTTGAGAGCAAAGGCAATTTTGTGTATTGTGGGATATTTTCTTTGGGCCTCTGTTAAAATTTAGCTGACATAGTAGATGGGGTGTTGAATTTTGTTCCTTTCTGTTATCAATACGGCACTGCATGTCTGATGTGTGACAGCTAAATATAGATAAAGAATCTCCCCTGGTAGTGGAGTGACTAGGATAAGGGGATTACTAAGGTATTTTTTGATTTCTTCAAAGGCCATGCTATAGTCCTCGTTCCAAAAAGCAGTTGTGTTCTTTCTCAACATCTTGAAGAAGGGCATACACTTGTCCGTGCATTTAGCAATGAATCTGCTCAACACTCCTATCCTTCCATTCAGTTGTTGCATACCCTTGAGACTACTAGGTGGTTTCATGTTCACCAATGCTTGTAGTTTGTCAAGATTGGCCTCGATTCGTCTTGCTGATACGAGGTACCTCATGAATTTTCCTACAACCACACCAAAAATGCATTTTTTAGGGTTAATTTCCATGCTATACCTCCGTATCACCTCAAATATCTCTTGTTGGTCTCTGATATGGTTCAGGGGTTGAGCTGACTTAACCACCATGTCGTCAATGTATACTTACAGGTTCCTGCCAAACTACCTTTTAAACATTTTGTTGACGAGGCATTGATATGTTGCGCTTGCATTTTTCAATCCAAATGGCATTCTCGTGTAGCAGAACGTTTTTTCTTCTATTATGAAAGAAGTGTTTTCTTCATCTTCAAGGTGCATTTTGATTTGATGATACCCAGAATATGCGTCTAAGAAGCTAATCGACCTAAATCCAGAAGAGGCATCTACCAACTAATCAATGCTTGGGAGGGGGAAGTAGTCTTTAGGGCATGCCACATTTAGATCTGTGAAGGCTAAGCACATGTGAGATGCTCCGCACTTCTTTTTTACTTGTACCACATTTGAGAACCATGAGGGATACTTGACTTCCCTAATGACCCCTCCCTCTTTGAGGGCAGCTACATGCTATTTGATTGTTTCATTTTTCTCTATAAAGAACTTTTTTTTCTACTGTTGAATGGGTCTAGCTTCTGCGTTGACGTTTTTTCGGTAGGTTATGACTCATGAATCAATTCTTGATATGTCTATAGGGGTCCATGCAAAGGTGTTTGCATTGGCTTTTAGAAATAATGAGAGCTCTTTCTTGAGCTCTGTTGTTAAGTTGTCACCAATTTTCACCGGGTGGCCCTTTCCCTCCTCATCTATTAGGAAGTCGTTTACCTTATATAGAAAACTAACCTCATTATGCTTTTATTCCTTGGTCGCTTTGGAGGGAGGCCTCTCGATGATTGCTATTTGGGGGTAGTTCCCTTCATTGTGGCATTATAACAACGCTTGGCATTCTCTTGATCTCCTCTCACCTCTTCGGGGCCTTTAGCCATATGGAATATGATTACCTGGTGGAAGGTGGATGGGATTGCTTTCATGTTATGTATCCAGGGTCTTCCGAGGATGGCATTGTAATGTGTCGGGGCGTCGATGATGATGAAATTGGTCATTATTATTACCCCTTTTTCCATGACTGGTAGGATCACCATTCCTCTTGCGTTGGTGGTGTTGTCGTTGAATCCTGCGAGAGGAAGCTCTGTTTTGATGATGCCCGTGTCTCCTAGCCCGAGGGCCCGAGAAGTTGTTAGGAAAAGGAGGTCTATTGAACTCCTAGTTTCAATCATTACTCGTCCGACGTCACAAGACCCGATCCTCAAGGTTATCACCAGAGGGTCCTCATGATGGGATGCATTCTCATCCTTCTCTGTGAAAGTTATTTTCGTAGGGAGTCTTGCTTTATCCAAAGCATATACATGGGGTGCATTGTGCAGCTCCCTTGCAAATCTTTTGCGAGCGTTGTTAAAGACCCTGTTGACTTCTGGCCCTCCATGTATGGTGTGGATGGTTTTAATGTTGGGCCTCTCATGAGGCTCTTTTCTAGTGCTTGATGAGTATGTTGGTTGAAACATTCTTCGTTCGGCTTGGTAGCCTCTTCTTTTGTCTTCATTCGTTGTGACGAGGTCCTTGCAATATCCTCTAGCCAACAATGTCTCCAATTCTCTTTTGAAGTTTTTACAATCTTTTGTCTTGTGGCCTATAACTTTTTAAAAAATGCACCATTTTGACACATCTCTCCTGAGAGTATTCATCTTAGGTGGCCACCTAGTCTCGGGCTCCATCTCCATTCTTTGTACAGTCTAGGTTAAATCAACTTTTAAATGAGGACCCTTGAAGGGAGATAATGCTCTTCCCCAGGTTTCCCTATTTTCTGGCCAGCTTTTACTTATTGCCCAGTTTCTGTTTACTGACCATTGTTTGGCTTGCCTATTGACTACGATAAATCGTTTGTTTTTGTAACTTTAGTGTGTTTGGTCTGGGCTTGTTCTCATTTTTTTTTGTTCGGGGCCAACATCAACTCTCCCCCCATTCGACGATCCTTGGCTAGGTTAATAGCCCTTTCTAAGTTGACGAACTTTCTAGCCTCCCCAAAAGCTTCCTCCAAGGTACGTGGTACAGTTTTAGTTAATTCCATGAATAGGTCAGAATTGTTTTACAAGCCTCGCCTGAAGGCCTCTATAGAAATAGAACTAGGGTAGTTAGTGATTTCCAATTTTTCTTCTTTCAATCACTTCACGTACTCTTCGATGGGTTCCTTTTTCCCTTGTATAATTGAAAAAATGAGATGGGATTCTTTTCTCAAGGGTTTGTTGCAGGCGTAGTTGGTGATAAATAATTTGGCGAACTGTGGGAAGGAGGCAGTGGACCTGGGGGAAGATTGTTGAACCATTTTTATGCACCGTCGCAGTGGGTGGTGGCAAATAACTTGCACATCATCGCGTCTCTCTTTGCTTGGGTAAGACTTATGGGTGCTATGTGTCACGACCTTAAATTTCAAGTAGCGAGCGTGCGACACTTAGCATCGTCCGTTGCACTAAGCCTACCTTTGAATCCAAATGAAACTCCAAAGAGACTAAAGAGTTTGTAAATAATGCTTTGTATTGCTCTAGAGAGAGTTTATCTTACAAGATGCTAAGAATTCCCAAGGATTTCCAAGATCCCAAGATTTCCAAGGATGAATACAAATGGAGTCCAATGGGTCTATTTATAGTGTGGCTCTAAACTTAAGGCTATGCCACAACTTTCTAGATCATTCTAAGTCTAGAATGTACAAGAGTGTTCTAGTTTTATCTACAATATGCCACAAGGCTCTAGGACCTTCTATCCAACTCTAGAGTCTTCTAGGTTTGTCTAGCTTCTTCATACAAGTTCTAGGATGTTTTGTAAGCTTCCAGCGGTTTCTACATCCTTCATGAACCATCCACCACATTCTAGAATATTCCAGCCCATTATAGCACCTCTAAGCACATGCTAGTATTCTCTGGAGCATTCTAGAGTCTTCAAGGCTTGATTTGAGTCCGTCCAACTCTAGCCCTTTCTAGACATCTCTAGGCCACTTTAGAACTTTCCTAGGTAGAAAAGTCTAGACCCTTTAGGCAAGCACCATTTGTTTGGATTTTGCGGGACAATTCGAGCGAGACGTAACACCCTCCCCCACTCAAGTTCGTGACGCCCTCATCACACCTTCAAGCTTGAACCACTCTATGTCATCTTTGAATTGCCACAAAGAATCTTCAAGTTCCCAGCTTACCTCTACATCTGAGGTATTTTTCCATTTGACCAAGTATTCCCGATAACTTGGTACGCCCATACGCCGGATCAAGTGGTCTGCCAAAATTGAGTCCACTTCTCTGTCAAAGGAGGTTACCACTGCGATAGGCGCCCTTTTGGATTCTCCTCGACTTATGTCTTCCTTATCTCCATGAAAAGGTTTCAGCATACTTACATGAAAGACCGGATAGGTTTTAAGTTTTGGAGGGAGTTGCAGTTTGTATGACACCTTACCAACTTGCTTGAGGACTGGAAATGGCCCTTCATACTTCCGTACTAAGCCCTTATGAACCTTCCGTACTAAGTCCTTATGAACCTTCCGTAGAGATTTGAATTTTTGGGGCAATAGTTTAACAAGGACCAAATCTCCTTCCTGAAATTCCACCATCCTTCTTTTCTTGTCAGCCCATTTATTCATCTTTTTAGACGCTTTGTTCAAATAGGCTCGGGCTAACTCAGCTTGTTCGTGCCACACCTTGGCAAATTTGAAGGCAGCAGGAATCTTCCCTTCATAACTCATAGCCAAAGCATGAGGAGTCATGGGTTGCTGCCCCATGATGACCTCGAAGGGACTCTTCGTGGTGGACTCGCTCCTCTGTAAATTATAAGAACATTGGGCTACATCCAGCAACTTAGCCCAATCATGTTGATTGGCACTAACAAAGTTCCTAAGATAAAGCTCCAGCAATGCGTTGGCACGTTCCGTTTGTCCATTTCTTTGAGGATGAAAGCTTGTAGAGAAGTTCAAGTCTGATCCCAACAGCTTGAACAATTCCGTCCAAAATTTCCCGGTGAATCGTGCGTCTCAATCACTCATAATATTGGATGGAATCCCCCAATGCTTCACAATATGTTTGAGGAACAACCGTGCTGTCTCATCCGCCGTGCAATCCGTTGAAGTAGGTATGAATGTTGCATACTTGCTAAAGCGATCAATGACTACTATGATGCTGCCAAAGCCCTCTGATTTTCGCACACAAGTGATAAAATCCATTGAGACACTTTCCCATGGTCTCTCTGTAATAGGCAGCGGCTCTAGCAAACCTCTGGGTGCATGCTTCTCTATCTTATCCTATTGGCATACAAGACAAGTCTTCACATAAGCTTCAACATCATCCTGTAGTTGAGGCCAGTAGTAGATTGACTTGATCAAAGCAAGTGAAAGTTTATAAATTATGGACCTGATTAACCTAGAGGGGTGTGAATAGGTTATTTTTAATTTTTTATCAATTTACAATTTAATAACCTAAACAAAGCGGCCAGACATGCAATCGTGTGTAAAAATAAGTGCGAAAATAAAATAATAACACACGATATTTTTAGGTGGAAAAAACTTAGATCACAACCATGACCTAAGAGGAAAACCATCGGTCCACCGGACCACCTAACTTTCCACTATGAAAATCAAATGTTCAAGTACAAACTCGGTCTTATGCTACCCTCCCTAGGATACTGCCCCAATGTACTTTACTTACGAGCCCCTGCTCTGTTTTCACAGTTTCCAATATTAGCGTGAGCGGTTTCCAGACCAACGTTCCAATAAGCTTCCCGCCAATCAGATACGTTCCCGAAGTAACTGCAAAATAGTTAGCACAAAAATACAAGTGCCCGTGTGTGTTCTAGAACGGATTTAAAAATGAATAATCCTAACTAGATGATTCAAAACATGTCATTTAAATTAAATCAACTAGCAAATCCTAGACCAAAAAGATCAAATATAAGTTAAATAAAAATAGCTTCTTTAAAGATTAATAATCAAATCAAATAATTATGATATGACAAAAACAATTATTTGATCTAACAATTTAAGAACAAAAATAAAGAAGAAGCCATAAGAATATAATATCAAAATATCATAAAAATAATTAGGCTTATTAATCAATCAAATATAACCACCAATATTTAATAGATTAACTAAATAAAGAAGCCTAAAGAATTATGATCTTATATTTGTAAAACAAGAGAGAGAAATTAAAAAGATTAGAAGAATGCTCTTGTATAGTTGATTGAAACAATGAGCAATGAGTTTTATTTATAGGAAAAATTAAAACCCTTAATCCTATGTAATTGATAAATATCTTTTCTATTACAAATAGGATTAGTAATTCTCATTAATTAAGATAACTCTTATTTAAAATAGATTTCTTTTAAAATAGATTTTATGTTATCTTTTATAATAAAGATTTCAATTATAATTTAAAATATATCTTATCTAATATCTTTTAGCATATCTTATTTTAGAGTATATATATCTTATCTAATATCTTTTAACATATCTTATTTTAGAGTATATATTATTTAATATCTTTTAGCATATCTTATTCCATATTTTAGCATTAAAAATAATTTTAGATTTATAAACATGTGCTATTAAATGCATAAATATAATCCTATGTGTCAAGTTATCAAAGATATACCTGAAGTACAATTATCTGAAACTTGAGCATTTGTTTGGCTTTTCTTGATAGACTTGATAGCAGGCCTAAAAACAAATTTATAGATAAATATTTTGTCCACGAAAATAGCCAACACTCATAGTCCTTACAGCAAGGTTATGAATCATTCCTGGGTGTCTGACCCATAGTGAATCATGGCACTCCTTGATAAGCTCCTTCCTTAAGCTCCCCCACTTTGGCAGAAAAAATGTGATTCTACTTAACATAGAGTAGTTCGTCACTCAGCCAAAATCTCCTTGTCTTTCCTTCCTTGATGAGGGCAAGGAGGTTTTGAGCAAGAGCATCGTGCTCCAACCCTTCTTTGATCCTATCCAGCAAAGGACTACTTGGCCTACTTGACGTCATGGTGATGTGGGGCGAGTTAGCGCGCGTGGATGGGGCAGATGGGCACAGCAGTGCGCGCGGACTGGGCACAGATGGGCAGCGGTGCACACAGACTGGAGCAGGGGCGCACGCGAATAGGGAAATGCGGCGTGCGGGACCGGGTGCATAAAATCATGGTAATTTTAGTGCTTTTTGAGCACTCATCACCTTCCATATAATATATTACAATAGTCGTTTCGAGACACGATTTAAAAACTTTAACAGTTTTAAGTTGCAACACCAATTCATAACTTTTTTTTAAAACTGTGATATGCAGCAGCACTCTAATTTTTTTTGAAGAACAAAGATAGATTAAAAACACAAACAAAAGATACGAAGAATTTATTGAAAACTACAAAAGGAAATCCAAGGATGAAAACAACGACAACAAAATTGAAAGAAAATGCATGACATGAAGGATTAAATTTCTTTCTTTTTATTGTGAGTTTTCACTAAAGAATGCAGAAAACAATTAAATAATAATTTTTTAGAACCTAAAATTCAAAAACGGATATATAAACTTACATAACCAATTTTCCACAACCAAGGCCCTATTTCTGAATGATGCGTATCCTTTGGGCAAACCACGTAGGAACACAAAGAAATATGAACGTTGAATAGCAAATAATGTGCCTAAGATGATTAAATTAGAACCATAAAGAAGAAGAACCCAAAACAATGGAATATGGTTCGCTCAAAATTGAAGCCATCGGTAAGTTTTGTAAACAATGGAATTTTGGTTCAAAAACATTGAGAATAGAACTAATGCTTTGTTGCATTTTTAGAAATCGGAACGACCTTCCCTTTCATATATTATAATAGTCGTTTCGATACACGTTTTAAAAACTTTGATAGTTTAAAGTTGCAACCCCAATTAATAACTTGTTTTTTAAACTGTGACATGCAGCAGCACTCTTATTTTTTTTTGAAGAACATAGATAGAATAAAAGAATAAAAAAAATGATACGAAGAATTTAATGAAAACTACAAAAGGAAATCCAAAGATGAAAACAACGAAAACAAAATGGAAAGAAAATGCATGACATGAAAGATTAAATTTATTTCTTTTTATTGTGAGTTTTCACTCAAGAATGCAGAAAACAATTAAATAATAAATTTTTAAAACCTAAAATTCAAAAACGGATATATATACATACATAACCTATTTTCAACAACCAAGGCTCTATTTCTCAATGATGCGTATCCTTTGGGCAAACCACGTAGGAACACAAAGAAATATGAACGATTGAATTGCAAATAATGTGCCTAAGATGATTAAATTAGAACCATAAAGAAAAAGAACCCAAAACAATGGAATATGGTTCGCTCAAAATTTAAGACATCGGTAAGTTTTGTAAACAATGGAATTTTGGTTCAAAAACGTTGAGAACATAACTAATGCTTTGTTGCATTTTTAGAAATCGAAATGACCTTCCCTTTGATATACTATAATAGTCGTTTCGATACACGATTTCAAAACTTTAACAGTTTTAAGTTGCAACCCCAATTAATAACTTTTTTTTAAAACTGTGATATGCAGCAACACTCTTATTTTTTTTTGAAGAACAAAGATAGATTAAAAACACAAACAAAAGATACGAAGAATTTAATGAAAACTACAAAAGGAAATCCAAAGATGAAAACAACGAAAACAAAATTGAAAGAAAATGCATGACATGAAGGATTAAATTTCTTTCTTTTTATTGTGAGTTTTCACTCAAGAATGCAGAAAACAATTAAATAATAATTTTTTAAAACCTAAAATTCAAAGACGGATATATAAACATACATAACCTATTTTCCACAACCAAGGCTCTATTTCTCAATGATGCGTATCCTTTGGGCAAACCACGTAGGAACACAAAGAAATATGAACGATTGAATTGCAAATAATGTGCCTAAGATGATTAAATTAGAACCATAAAGAAAAAGAACCCAAAACAATGGAATATGGTTCGCTCAAAATTTAAGACATCGGTAAGTTTTGTAAACAATGGAATTTTGGTTCAAAAACGTTGAGAACATAACTAATGCTTTGTTGCATTTTTAGAAATCGAAATGACCTTCCCTTTGATATACTATAATAGTCGTTTCGATACACGATTTCAAAATTTTAACAGTTTAAAGTTGCAACCCAAATTAATAACTGTTTTTTTAAACTGTTACATGCAGTAACACTCTTATTTATTTTCGAAGAAAAAAGATAGATTAGAAGAACCAAACAAAAAGATACGAAGAATTTAATGAAAACTACAAAAGGAAATCCAAAGATGAAAACAACGAAAACAAAATTGAAAGAAAATGCATGACATGAAAGATTAAATTTATTTCTTTTTATTGTGAGTTTTCACTCAAGAATGCAGAAAACAATTAAATAATAATTTTTTAAAACCTAAAATTCAAAAACGGATATATATACATACATAACCTATTTTCCACAACCAAGGCTCTATTTCTCAATGATGCGTATCCTTTGGGCAAACCACGTAGGAACACAAAGAAATATGAACGATTGAATTGCAAATAATGTGCCTAAGATGATTAAATTAGAACCATAAAGAAGAAGAACCCAAAACAATGGAATATGGTTCGCTCAAAATTGAAGCCATCGGTAAGTTTTGTAAACAATGGAATTTTGGTTCAAAAACATTGAGAATAGAACTAATGCTTTGTTGCATTTTTAGAAATCGAAATGACCTTCCCTTCGATATACTATAATAGTCGTTTCGATACACGATTTCAAAACTTTAACAGTTTAAAGTTGCAACCCAAATTAATAACTGTTTTTTTAAACTGTTACATGCAGTAACACTCTTATTTATTTTTGAAGAAAAAAGATAGATTAGAAGAACCAAACAAAACGATACGAAGAATTTACTGAAAACTACAAAAGGAAATCCAAAGATGAAAACAACGAAAAAAAATTGAAAGAAAATGCATGACATGAAGGATTAAATTTCTTTCTTTTTATTGTGAGTTTTCACTAAAGAATGCAGAAAACAATTAAATAGTAATTTTTTAAAACCTAAAATTCAAAGACGGATATATAAACATACATAACCAATTTTCCACAACCAAGGCCCTATTTCTGAATGATGCGTATCCTTTGGGCAAACCACGTAGGAACACAAAGAAATATGAACGATTGAATTGCAAAGAATGAGTCTACGAGGATTTAATTAGAACCCTAAAGAACAAGAACAAAAAAAAATGCAATATGGTGCGTCCAAAATTTAAGACATCGTTAAGTTATGTAAAGAATGGAATTTTGGTTCAAAAACGTTGAGAACAGAACTAATGCTTTGTTTCATTTTTAAAAATCGAAACGACCTTCCCTTTGATAATTTATAATAGTTATTTCGAGACACGATTTAAAAACTTTAACAGTTTTAAGTTGCAACACCAATTCATAACTTTTTTTTAAAACTGTGATATGCAGCAGCACTCTTATTTATTTTTGAAGAAAAAAGATAGATTAGAAGAACCAAACAAAAAGATACGAAGAATTTAATGAAAACTTCAAAAGGAAATCCAAAGATGAAAACAACGAAAACAAAATTGAAAGAAAATGCATGACATGAAGGATTAAATTTCTTTCTTTTTATTGTGAGTTTTCACTCAAGAATGCAGAAAACAATTAAATAATAATTTTTTAAAACCTAAAATTCAAAAACGGATATATAAACATACATAACCTATTTTCCACAACCAAGGCTCTATTTCTCAATGATGCGTATCCTTTGGGCAAACCACGTAGGAACACAAAGAAATATGAACGATTGAATTGCAAATAATGTGCCTAAGATGATTAAATTAGAACCATAAAGAAGAAGAACCCAAAACAATGGAATATGGTTCGCTCAAAATTTAAGACATCGGTAAGTTTTGTAAACAATGGAATTTTGGTTCAAAAACGTTGAGAACATAACTAATGCTTTGTTGCATTTTTAGAAATCGAAATGACCTTCCCTTTGATATACTATAATAGTCGTTTCGATACACGATTTCAAAACTTTAACAGTTTAAAGTTGCAACCCAAATTAATAACTGTTTTTTTAAACTGTTACATGCAGTAACACTCTTATTTATTTTTGAAGAAAAAAGATAGATTAGAAGAACCAAACAAAACGATACGAAGAATTTACTGAAAACTACAAAAGGAAATCCAAAGATGAAAACAACGAAAACAAAATTGAAAGAAAATGCATGACATGAAGGATTAAATTTCTTTCTTTTTATTGTGAGTTTTCACTCAAGAATGCAGAAAACAATTAAATAATAATTTTTTAAAACCTAAAATTCAAAGACGGATATATAAACATACATAACCTATTTTCCACAACCAAGGCTCTATTTCTCAATGATGCGTATCCTTTGGGCAAACCACGTAGGAACACAAAGAAATATGAACGATTGAATTGCAAATAATGTGCCTAAGATGATTAAATTAGAACCATAAAGAAGAAGAACCCAAAACAATGGAATATGGTTCGCTCAAAATTTAAGACATCGGTAAGTTTTGTAAACAATGGAATTTTGGTTCAAAAACGTTGAGAACATAACTAATGCTTTGTTGCATTTTTAGAAATCGAAATGACCTTCCCTTTGATATACTATAATAGTCGTTTCGATACACGATTTCAAAACTTTAACAGTTTAAAGTTGCAACCCAAATTAATAACTCTTTTTTTAAACTGTTACATGCAGTAACACTCTTATTTATTTTTGAAGAAAAAAATCGATAAGAAGAACCAAACAAAACGATACGAAGAATTTACTGAAAACTACAAAAGGAAATCCAAAGATGAAAACAACGAAAACAAAATTGAAAGAAAATGCATGACATGAAGGATTAAATTTCTTTCTTTTTATTGTGAGTTTTCACTCAAGAATGCAAAAAACAATTAAATAATAATTTTTTAAAACCTAAAATTCAAAAACGGATATATAAACATACATAACCTATTTTCCACAACCAAGGCTCTATTTCTCAATGATGCGTATCCTTTGGGCAAACCACGTAGGAACACAAAGAAATATGAACGATTGAATTGCAAATAATGTGCCTAAGATGATTAAATTAGAACCATAAAGAAGAAGAACCCAAAACAATGGAATATGGTTCGCTCAAAATTTAAGACATCGGTAAGTTTTGTAAACAATGGAATTTTGGTTCAAAAACGTTGAGAACATAACTAATGCTTTGTTGCATTTTTAGAAATCGAAATGACCTTCCCTTTGATATACTATAATAGTCGTTTCGATACACGATTTCAAAACTTTAACAGTTTAAAGTTGCAACCCAAATTAATAACTATTTTTTTAAACTGTTACATGCAGTAACACTCTTATTTATTTTTGAAGAAAAAAGATAGATTAGAAGAACCAAACAAAACGATACGAAGAATTTACTGAAAACTACAAAAGGAAATCCAAAGATGAAAACAACGAAAACAAAATTGAAAGAAAATGCATGACATGAAGGATTAAATTTCTTTCTTTTTATTGTGAGTTTTCACTCAAGAATGCAGAAAACAATTAAATAATAATTTTTTAAAACCTAAAATTCAAAGACGGATATATAAACATACATAACCTATTTTCCACAACCAAGGCTCTATTTCTCAATGATGCGTATCCTTTGGGCAAACCACGTAGGAACACAAAGAAATATGAACGATTGAATTGCAAATAATGTGCCTAAGATGATTAAATTAGAACCATAAAGAAGAAGAACCCAAAACAATGGAATATGGTTCGCTCAAAATTTAAGACATCGGTAAGTTTTGTAAACAATGGAATTTTGGTTCAAAAACGTTGAGAACATAACTAATGCTTTGTTGCATTTTTAGAAATCGAAATGACCTTCCCTTTGATATACTATAATAGTCGTTTCGATACACGATTTCAAAACTTTAACAGTTTAAAGTTGCAACCCAAATTAATAACTTTTTTTTTAATCGTTACATGCAATAACACTCTTATTTATTTTTGAAGAAAAAAGATAGATTAGAAGAACCAAACAAAACGATACGAAGAATTTACTGAAAACTACAAAAGGAAATCCAAAGATGAAAACAACGAAAACAAAATTGAAAGAAAATGCATGACATGAAGGATTAAATTTCTTTCTTTTTATTGTGAGTTTTCACTCAAGAATGCGTAAAACAATTAAATAATAATTTTTTAAACCTAAAATTCAAAGACGGATATATAAACATACATAACCTATTTTCCACAACCAAGGCTCTATTTCTCAATGATGCGTATCCTTTGGGCAAACCACGTAGGAACACAAAGAAATATGAACGATTGAATTGCAAATAATGTGCCTAAGATGATTAAATTAGAACCATAAAGAAGAAGAACCCAAAACAATGGAATATGGTTCGCTCAAAATTTAAGACATCGGTAAGTTTTGTAAACAATGGAATTTTGGTTCAAAAACGTTAAGAACATAACTAATGCTTTGTTGCATTTTTAGAAATCGAAATGACCTTCCCTTTGATATACTATAATAGTCGTTTCGATACACGATTTCAAAACTTTAATAGTATAAAGTTGCAACCCAAATAAATAACTATTTTTTTAAACTGTTACATGCAGTAACACTCTTATTTATTTTTGAAAAAAAAATAGATAAGAAGAACCAAACAAAACGATACGAAGAATTTACTGAAAACTACAAAAGGAAATCCAAAGATGAAAACAACGAAAACAAAATTGAAAGAAAATGCATGACATGAAGGATTAAATTTCTTTCTTTTTATTGTGAGTTTTCACTCAAGAATGCAAAAAACAATTAAATAATAATTTTTTAAAACCTAAAATTCAAAAACGGATATATAAACATACATAACCTATTTTCCACAACCAAGGCTCTATTTCTCAATGATGCGTATCCTTTGGGCAAACCACGTAGGAACACAAAGAAATATGAACGATTGAATTGCAAATAATGTGCCTAAGATGATTAAATTAGAACCATAAAGAAGAAGAACCCAAAACAATGGAATATGGTTCGCTCAAAATTTAAGACATCGGTAAGTTTTGTAAACAATGGAATTTTGGTTCAAAAACGTTGAGAACATAACTAATGCTTTGTTGCATTTTTAGAAATCGAAATGACCTTCCCTTTGATATACTATAATAGTCGTTTCGATACACGATTTCAAAACTTTAACAGTTTAAAGTTGCAACCCAAATTAATAACTGGATTTTTAAACTGTTACATGCAGTAACACTCTTATTTATTTTTGAACAAAAAAATAGATAAGAAGAACCAAACAAAACGATACGAAGAATTTACTGAAAACTACAAAAGGAAATCCAAAGATGAAAACAACGAAAACAAAATTGAAAGAAAATGCATGACATGAAGGATTAAATTTCTTTCTTTTTATTGTGAGTTTTCACTCAAGAATGCAGAAAACAATTAAATAATAATTTTTTAAAACCTAAAATTCAAAGACGGATATATAAACATACATAACCTATTTTCCACAACCAAGGCTCTATTTCTCAATGATGCGTATCCTTTGGGCAAACCACGTAGGAACACAAAGAAATATGAACGATTGAATTGCAAATAATGTGCCTAAGATGATTAAATTAGAACCATAAAGAAGAAGAACCCAAAACAATGGAATATGGTTCGCTCAAAATTTAAGACATCGGTAAGTTTTGTAAACAATGGAATTTTGGTTCAAAAACGTTGAGAACATAACTAATGCTTTGTTGCATTTTTAGAAATCGAAATGACCTTCCCTTTGATATACTATAATAGTCGTTTCGATACACGATTTCAAAACTTTAACAGTTTAAAGTTGCAACCCAAATTAATAACTGTTTTTTTAAACTGTTACATGCAGTAACACTCTTATTTATTTTTGAAGAAAAAAATAGATAGGAAGAACCAAACAAAACGATACGAAGAATTTACTGAAAACAACAAAAGGAAATCCAAAGATGAAAACAACGAAAACAAAATTGAAAGAAAATGCATGACATGAAGGATTAAATTTCTTTCTTTTTATTGTGAGTTTTCACTCAAGAATGCAGAAAACAATTAAATAATAATTTTTTAAAACCTAAAATTCAAAGACGGATATATAAACATACATAACCTATTTTCCACAACCAAGGCTCTATTTCTCAATGATGCGTATCCTTTGGGCAAACCACGTAGGAACACAAAGAAATATGAACGATTGAATTGCAAATAATGTGCCTAAGATGATTAAATTAGAACCATAAAGAAGAAGAACCCAAAACAATGGAATATGGTTCGCTCAAAATTTAAGACATCGGTAAGTTTTGTAAACAATGGAATTTTGGTTCAAAAACGTTGAGAACATAACTAATGCTTTGTTGCATTTTTAGAAATCGAAATGACCTTCCCTTTGATATACTATAATAGTCGTTTCGATACACGATTTCAAAACTTTAACAGTTTAAAGTTGCAACCCAAATTAATAACTGTTTTTTTAAACTGTTACATGCAGTAACACTCTTATTTATTTTTGAAGAAAAAAGATAGATTAGAAGAACCAAACAAAACGATACGAAGAATTTACTGAAAACTACAAAAGGAAATCCAAAGATGAAAACAACGAAAACAAAATTGAAAGAAAATGCATGACATGAAGGATTAAATTTCTTTCTTTTTATTGTGAGTTTTCACTCAAGAATGCAGAAAACAATTAAATAATAATTTTTTAAAACCTAAAATTCAAAGACGGATATATAAACATACATAACCTATTTTCCACAACCAAGGCTCTATTTCTCAATGATGCGTATCCTTTGGGCAAACCACGTAGGAACACAAAGAAATATGAACGATTGAATTGCAAATAATGTGCCTAAGATGATTAAATTAGAACCATAAAGAAGAAGAACCCAAAACAATGGAATATGGTTCGCTCAAAATTTAAGACATCGGTAAGTTTTGTAAACAATGGAATTTTGGTTCAAAAACGTTGAGAACATAACTAATGCTTTGTTGCATTTTTAGAAATCGAAATGACCTTCCCTTTGATATACTATAATAGTCGTTTCGATACACGATTTCAAAACTTTAACAGTTTAAAGTTGCAACCCAAATTAATAACTGTTTTTAAACGTGACATGCACTAACACTCTTATTTATTTTTGAAGAAAAAAGATAGATTAGAAGAACCAAACAAAACGATACGAAGAATTTACTGAAAACTACAAAAGGAAATCCAAAGATGAAAACAACGAAAACAAAATTGAAAGAAAATGCATGACATGAAGGATTAAATTTCTTTCTTTTTATTGTGAGTTTTCACTCAAGAATGCGTAAAACAATTAAATAATAATTTTTTAAACATAAAATTCAAAGACGGATATATAAACATACATAACCTATTTTCCACAACCAAGGCTCTATTTCTCAATGATGCGTATCCTTTGGGCAAACCACGTAGGAACACAAAGAAATATGAACGATTGAATTGCAAATAATGTGCCTAAGATGATTAAATTAGAACCATAAAGAAGAAGAACCCAAAACAATGGAATATGGTTCGCTCAAAATTTAAGACATCGGTAAGTTTTGTAAACAATGGAATTTTGGTTCAAAAACGTTGAGAACATAACTAATGCTTTGTTGCATTTTTAGAAATCGAAATGACCTTCCCTTTGATATACTATAATAGTCGTTTCGATACACGATTTCAAAACTTTAACAGTTTAAAGTTGCAACCCAAATTAATAACTTTTTTTAAACTGTTACATGCAGTAACACTCTTATTTATTTTTGAAAAGAAAAGATAGATTAGAAGAACCAAACAAAACGATACGAAGAATTTACTGAAAACTACAAAAGGAAATCCAAAGATGAAAACAACGAAAACAAAATTGAAAGAAAATGCATGACATGAAGGATTAAATTTCTTTCTTTTTATTGTGAGTTTTCACTCAAGAATGCAGAAAACAATTAAATAATAATTTTTTAAAACCTAAAATTCAAAGACGGATATATAAACATACATAACCTATTTTCCACAACCAAGGCTCTATTTCTCAATGATGCGTATCCTTTGGGCAAACCACGTAGGAACACAAAGAAATATGAACGATTGAATTGCAAATAATGTGCCTAAGATGATTAAATTAGAACCATAAAGAAGAAGAACCCAAAACAATGGAATATGGTTCGCTCAAAATTTAAGACATCGGTAAGTTTTGTAAACAATGGAATTTTGGTTCAAAAACGTTGAGAACATAACTAATGCTTTGTTGCATTTTTAGAAATCGAAATGACCTTCCCTTTGATATACTATAATAGTCGTTTCGATACACGATTTCAAAACTTTAACAGTTTAAAGTTGCAACCCAAATTAATAACTGTTTTTTTAAACTGTTACATGCAGTAACACTCTTATTTATTTTTGAACAAAAAAAATAGATAAGAAGAACCAAACAAAACGATACGAAGAATTTACTGAAAACTACAAAAGGAAATCCAAAGATGAAAACAACGAAAACAAAATTGAAAGAAAATGCATGACATGAAGGATTAAATTTCTTTCTTTTTATTGTGAGTTTTCACTCAAGAATGCAGAAAACAATTAAATAATAATTTTTAAAACCTAAAATTCAAAGACGGATATATAAACATACATATCCTATTTTCCACAACCAAGGCTCTATTTCTGAATGATGCGTATCCTTTGGGCAAACCACGTAGGAACACAAAGAAATATGAACGATTGAATAGCAAATAATGTGCCTAAGATGATTAAATTAGAACCATAAAGAAGAAGAACCCAAAACAATGGAATATGGTTCGCTCAAAATTTAAGACATCGGTAAGTTTTGTAAACAATGGAATTTTGGTTCAAAAACGTTGAGAACATAACTAATGCTTTGTTGCATTTTTAGAAATCGAAATGACCTTCCCTTTGATATACTATAATAGTCGTTTCGATACACGATTTCAAAACTTTAACAGTTTAAAGTTGCAACCCAAATTAATAACTGTTTTTTTAAACTGTTACATGCAGTAACACTCTTATTTATTTTTGAAGGAAAAAGATAGATAAGAAGAACCAAACAAAACGATACGAAGAATTTACTGAAAACTACAAAAGGAAATCCAAAGATGAAAACAACGAAAAGAAAATTGAAAGAAAATGCATGACATGAAGGATTAAATTTCTTTCTTTTTATTGTGAGTTTTCACTCAAGAATGCGAAAACAATTAAATAATAATTTTTAAAACCTAAAATTCAAAGACGGATATATAAACATACATAACCTATTTTCCACAACCAAGGCTCTATTTCTCAATGATGCGTATCCTTTGGGCAAACCACGTAGGAACACAAAGAAATATGAACGATTGAATTGCAAATAATGTGCCTAAGATGATTAAATTAGAACCATAAAGAAGAAGAACCCAAAACAATGGAATATGGTTCGCTCAAAATTTAAGACATCGGTAAGTTTTGTAAACAATGGAATTTTGGTTCAAAAACGTTGAGAACATAACTAATGCTTTGTTGCATTTTTAGAAATCGAAATGACCTTCCCTTTGATATACTATAATAGTCGTTTCGATACACGATTTCAAAACTTTAACAGTTTAAAGTTGCAACCCAAATTAATAACTTTTTTTAAACTGTTACATGCAGTAACACTCTTATTTATTTTCGAAGAAAAAAGATAGATTAGAAGAACCAAACAAAACGATACGAAGAATTTACTGAAAACTACAAAAGGAAATCCAAAGATGAAAACAACGAAAACAAAATTGAAAGAAAATGCATGACATGAAGGATTAAATTTCTTTCTTTTTATTGTGAGTTTTCACTCAAGAATGCAGAAAACAATTAAATAATAATTTTTTAAAACCTAAAATTCAAAGACGGATATATAAACATACATAACCTATTTTCCACAACCAAGGCTCTATTTCTCAATGATGCGTATCCTTTGGGCAAACCACGTAGGAACACAAAGAAATATGAACGATTGAATTGCAAATAATGTGCCTAAGATGATTAAATTAGAACCATAAAGAAGAAGAACCCAAAACAATGGAATATGGTTCGCTCAAAATTTAAGACATCGGTAAGTTTTGTAAACAATGGAATTTTGGTTCAAAAACGTTGAGAACATAACTAATGCTTTGTTGCATTTTTAGAAATCGAAATGACCTTCCCTTTGATATACTATAATAGTCGTTTCGATACACGATTTCAAAACTTTAACAGTTTAAAGTTGCAACCCAAATTAATAACTGTTTTTTTAAACTGTTACATGCAGTAACACTCTTATTTATTTTTGAACAAAAACAATAGATAAGAAGAACCAAACAAAACGATACGAAGAATTTACTGAAAACTACAAAAGGAAATCCAAAGATGAAAACAACGAAAACAAAATTGAAAGAAAATGCATGACATGAAGGATTAAATTTCTTTCTTTTTATTGTGAGTTTTCACTCAAGAATGCAGAAAACAATTAAATAATAATTTTTAAAACCTAAAATTCAAAAACGGATATATAAACATTCATAACCTATTTTCCACAACCAAGGCTCTATTTCTCAATGATGCGTATCCTTTGGGCAAACCACGTAGGAACACAAAGAAATATGAACGATTGGATTGCAAATAATGTGACTAAGATGATTAAATTAGAACCATAAAGAAGAAGAACCCAAAACAATGGAATATGGTTCGCTCAAAATTTAAGACATCGGTAAGTTTTGTAAACAATGGAATTTTGGTTCAAAAACGTTGAGAACATAACTAATGCTTTGTTGCATTTTTAGAAATCGAAATGACCTTCCCTTTGATATACTATAATAGTCGTTTCGATACACGATTTCAAAACTTTAACAGTTTAAAGTTGCAACCCAAATTAATAACTGTTTTTTTAAACTGTTACATGCAGTAACACTCTTATTTATTTTTGAAGAAAAAAGATAGATTAGAAGAACCAAACAAAACGATACGAAGAATTTACTGAAAACTACAAAAGGAAATCCAAAGATGAAAACAACGAAAACAAAATTGAAAGAAAATGCATGACATGAAGGATTAAATTTCTTTCTTTTTATTGTGAGTTTTCACTCAAGAATGCAGAAAACAATTAAATAATAATTTTTTAAAACCTAAAATTCAAAGACGGATATATAAACATACATAACCTATTTTCCACAACCAAGGCTCTATTTCTGAATGATGCGTATCCTTTGGGCAAACCACGTAGGAACACAAAGAAATATGAACGATTGAATTGCAAATAATGTGCCTAAGATGATTAAATTAGAACCATAAAGAAGAAGAACCCAAAACAATGGAATATGGTTCGCTCAAAATTTAAGACATCGGTAAGTTTTGTAAACAATGGAATTTTGGTTCAAAAACGTTGAGAACATAACTAATGCTTTGTTGCATTTTTAGAAATCGAAATGACCTTCCCTTTGATATACTATAATAGTCGTTTCGATACACGATTTCAAAACTTTAACAGTTTAAAGTTGCAACCCAAATTAATAACTGTTTTTTAAACTGTTACATGCAGTAACACTCTTATTTATTTTTGAAGAAAAAAGATAGATTAGAAGAACCAAACAAAACGATACGAAGAATTTACTGAAAACTACAAAAGGAAATCCAAAGATGAAAACAACGAAAACAAAATTGAAAGAAAATGCATGACATGAAGGATTAAATTTCTTTCTTTTTATTGTGAGTTTTCACTCAAGAATGCAGAAAACAATTAAATAATAATTTTTTAAAACCTAAAATTCAAAAACGGATATATAAACATACATAACCTATTTTCCACAACCAAGGCTCTATTTCTCAATGATGCGTATCCTTTGGGCAAACCACGTAGGAACACAAAGAAATATGAACGATTGAATTGCAAATAATGTGCCTAAGATGATTAAATTAGAACCATAAAGAAGAAGAACCCAAAACAATGGAATATGGTTCGCTCAAAATTTAAGACATCGGTAAGTTTTGTAAACAATGGAATTTTGGTTCAAAAACGTTGAGAACATAACTAATGCTTTGTTGCATTTTTAGAAATCGAAATGACCTTCCCTTTGATATACTATAATAGTCGTTTCGATACACGATTTCAAAATTTTAACAGTTTAAAGTTACAACCCAAATTAATAACTGTTTTTTAAAACTGTTACATGTAGTAACACTCTTATTTATTTTCGAAGAAAAAGATAGATTAGAAGAACCAAACAAAAAGATACGAAGAATTTACTGAAAACTACAAAAGGAAATCCAAAGATGAAAACAACGAAAACAAAATGGAAAGAAAATGCATGACATGAAGGATTAAATTTATTTCTTTTTATTGTGAGTTTTCACTCAAGAATGCAGAAAACAATTAAATAATAATTTTTTAAAACCTAAAATTCAAAGACGGATATATAAACATACATAACCTATTTTCCACAACCAAGGCTCTATTTCTCAATGATGCGTATCCTTTGGGCAAACCACGTAGGAACACAAAGAAATATGAACGATTGAATTGCAAATAATGTGCCTAAGATGATTAAATTAGAACCATAAAGAAGAAGAACCCAAAACAATGGAATATGGTTCGCTCAAAATTTAAGACATCGGTAAGTTTTGTAAACAATGGAATTTTGGTTCAAAAACGTTGAGAACATAACTAATGCTTTGTTGCATTTTTAGAAATCGAAATGACCTTCCCTTTGATATACTATAATAGTCGTTTCGATACACGATTTCAAAACTTTAACAGTTTAAAGTTGCAACCCAAATTAATAACTGTTTTTTAAACTGTTACATGCAGTAACACTCTTATTTATTTTTGAACAAAAAAAATAGATAAGAAGAACCAAACAAAACGATACGAAGAATTTACTGAAAACTACAAAAGGAAATCCAAAGATGAAAACAACGAAAACAAAATTGAAAGAAAATGCATGACATGAAGGATTAAATTTCTTTCTTTTTATTGTGAGTTTTCACTCAAGAATGCAGAAAACAATTAAATAATAATTTTTTAAAACCTAAAATTCAAAGACGGATATATAAACATACATAACCTATTTTCCACAACCAAGGCTCTATTTCTCAATGATGCGTATCCTTTGGGCAAACCACGTAGGAACACAAAGAAATATGAACGATTGAATTGCAAATAATGTGCCTAAGATGATTAAATTAGAACCATAAAGAAGAAGAACCCAAAACAATGGAATATGGTTCGCTCAAAATTTAAGACATCGGTAAGTTTTGTAAACAATGGAATTTTGGTTCAAAAACGTTGAGAACATAACTAATGCTTTGTTGCATTTTTAGAAATCGAAATGACCTTCCCTTTGATATACTATAATAGTCGTTTCGATACACGATTTCAAAACTTTAACAATTTAAAGTTGCAACCCAAATTAATAACTGTTTTTTTAAACTGTTACATGCAGTAACACTCTTATTTATTTTTGAAGAAAAAAGATAGATTAGAAGAACCAAACAAAACGATACGAAGAATTTACTGAAAACTACAAAAGGAAATCCAAAGATGAAAACAACGAAAACAAAATTGAAAGAAAATGCATGACATGAAGGATTAAATTTCTTTCTTTTTATTGTGAGTTTTCACTCAAGAATGCAGAAAACAATTAAATAATAATTTTTTAAAACCTAAAATTCAAAGACGGATATATAAACATACATAACCTATTTTCCACAACCAAGGCTCTATTTCTCAATGATGCGTATCCTTTGGGCAAACCACGTAGGAACACAAAGAAATATGAACGATTGAATTGCAAATAATGTGCCTAAGATGATTAAATTAGAACCATAAAGAAGAAGAACCCAAAACAATGGAATATGGTTCGCTCAAAATTTAAGACATCGGTAAGTTTTGTAAACAATGGAATTTTGGTTCAAAAACGTTGAGAACATAACTAATGCTTTGTTGCATTTTTAGAAATCGAAATGACCTTCCCTTTGATATACTATAATAGTCGTTTCGATACACGATTTCAAAACTTTAACAGTTTAAAGTTGCAACCCAAATTAATAACTGTTTTTAAAACGTTACATGCAGTAACACTCTTATTTATTTTTGAAGGAAAAAGATAGATAAGAAGAACCAAACAAAACGATACGAAGAATTTACTGAAAACTACAAAAGGAAATCCAAAGATGAAAACAACGAAAACAAAATTGAAAGAAAATGCATGACATGAAGGATTAAATTTCTTTCTTTTTATTGTGAGTTTTCACTCAAGAATGCAGAAAACAATTAAATAATAATTTTTTAAAACCTAAAATTCAAAGACGGATATATAAACATACATAACCTATTTTCCACAACCAAGGCTCTATTTCTCAATGATGCGTATCCTTTGGGCAAACCACGTAGGAACACAAAGAAATATGAACGATTGAATTGCAAATAATGTGCCTAAGATGATTAAATTAGAACCATAAAGAAGAAGAACCCAAAACAATGGAATATGGTTCGCTCAAAATTTAAGACATCGGTAAGTTTTGTAAACAATGGAATTTTGGTTCAAAAACGTTGAGAACATAACTAATGCTTTGTTGCATTTTTAGAAATCGAAATGACCTTCCCTTTGATATACTATAATAGTCGTTTCGATACACGATTTCAAAACTTTAACAGTTTAAAGTTGCAACCCAAATTAATAACTGTTTTTTTAAACTGTTACATGCAGTAACACTCTTATTTATTTTTGAAGAAAAAAGATAGATTAGAAGAACCAAACAAAACGATACGAAGAATTTACTGAAAACTACAAAAGGAAATCCAAAGATGAAAACAACGAAAACAAAATTGAAAGAAAATGCATGACATGAAGGATTAAATTTCTTTCTTTTTATTGTGAGTTTTCACTCAAGAATGCAGAAAACAATTAAATAATAATTTTTTAAAACCTAAAATTCAAAGACGGATATATAAACATACATAACCTATTTTCCACAACCAAGGCTCTATTTCTCAATGATGCGTATCCTTTGGGCAAACCACGTAGGAACACAAAGAAATATGAACGATTGAATTGCAAATAATGTGCCTAAGATGATTAAATTAGAACCATAAAGAAGAAGAACCCAAAACAATGGAATATGGTTCGCTCAAAATTTAAGACATCGGTAAGTTTTGTAAACAATGGAATTTTGGTTCAAAAACGTTGAGAACATAACTAATGCTTTGTTGCATTTTTAGAAATCGAAATGACCTTCCCTTTGATATACTATAATAGTCGTTTCGATACACGATTTCAAAACTTTAACAGTTTAAAGTTGCAACCCAAATTAATAACTGTTTTTTAAACTGTTACATGCTGTAACACTCTTATTTATTTTTGAACAAAAACAATAGATAAGAAGAACCAAACAAAACGATACGAAGAATTTACTGAAAACTACAAAAGGAAATCCAAAGATGAAAACAACGAAAACAAAATTGAAAGAAAATGCATGACATGAAGGATTAAATTTCTTTCTTTTTATTGTGAGTTTTCACTCAAGAATGCAGAAAACAATTAAATAATAATTTTTTAAAACCTAAAATTCAAAGACGGATATATAAACATACATAACCTATTTTCCACAACCAAGGCTCTATTTCTCAATGATGCGTATCCTTTGGGCAAACCACGTAGGAACACAAAGAAATATGAACGATTGAATTGCAAATAATGTGCCTAAGATGATTAAATTAGAACCATAAAGAAGAAGAACCCAAAACAATGGAATATGGTTCGCTCAAAATTTAAGACATCGGTAAGTTTTGTAAACAATGGAATTTTGGTTCAAAAACGTTGAGAACATAACTAATGCTTTGTTGCATTTTTAGAAATCGAAATGACCTTCCCTTTGATATACTATAATAGTCGTTTCGATACACGATTTCAAAACTTTAACAGTTTAAAGTTGCAACCCAAATTAATAACTGTTTTTTTAAACTGTTACATGCAGTAACACTCTTATTTATTTTTGAAGAAAAAAGATAGATTAGAAGAACCAAACAAAACGATACGAAGAATTTACTGAAAACTACAAAAGGAAATCCAAAGATGAAAACAACGAAAACAAAATTGAAAGAAAATGCATGACATGAAGGATTAAATTTCTTTCTTTTTATTGTGAGTTTTCACTCAAGAATGCAGAAAACAATTAAATAATAATTTTTTAAAACCTAAAATTCAAAGACGGATATATAAACATACATAACCTATTTTCCACAACCAAGGCTCTATTTCTCAATGATGCGTATCCTTTGGGCAAACCACGTAGGAACACAAAGAAATATGAACGATTGAATTGCAAATAATGTGCCTAAGATGATTAAATTAGAACCATAAAGAAGAAGAACCCAAAACAATGGAATATGGTTCGCTCAAAATTTAAGACATCGGTAAGTTTTGTAAACAATGGAATTTTGGTTCAAAAACGTTGAGAACATAACTAATGCTTTGTTGCATTTTTAGAAATCGAAATGACCTTCCCTTTGATATACTATAATAGTCGTTTCGATACACGATTTCAAAACTTTAACAGTTTAAAGTTGCAACCCAAATTAATAAGTGTTTTTTTAAAGAGTTACATGCAGTAACACTCTTATTTATTTTTGAAGGAAAAAGATAGATAAGAAGAACCAAACAAAACGATACGAAGAATTTACTGAAAACTACAAAAGGAAATCCAAAGATGAAAACAACGAAAACAAAATTGAAAGAAAATGCATGACATGAAGGATTAAATTTCTTTCTTTTTATTGTGAGTTTTCACTCAAGAATGCAGAAAACAATTAAATAATAATTTTTTAAAACCTAAAATTCAAAGACGGATATATAAACATACATAACCTATTTTCCACAACCAAGGCTCTATTTCTCAATGATGCGTATCCTTTGGGCAAACCACGTAGGAACACAAAGAAATATGAACGATTGAATTGCAAATAATGTGCCTAAGATGATTAAATTAGAACCATAAAGAAGAAGAACCCAAAACAATGGAATATGGTTCGCTCAAAATTTAAGACATCGGTAAGTTTTGTAAACAATGGAATTTTGGTTCAAAAACGTTGAGAACATAACTAATGCTTTGTTGCATTTTTAGAAATCGAAATGACCTTCCCTTTGATATACTATAATAGTCGTTTCGATACACGATTTCAAAACTTTAACAGTTTAAAGTTGCAACCCAAATTAATAATTGTTTTTTTAAACTGTTACATGCAGTAACACTCTTATTTATTTTTGAAGGAAAAAGATAGATAAGAAGAACCAAACAAAACGATACGAAGAATTTACTGAAAACTACAAAAGGAAATCCAAAGATGAAAACAACGAAAACAAAATTGAAAGAAAATGCATGACATGAAGGATTAAATTTCTTTCTTTTTATTGTGAGTTTTCACTCAAGAATGCAGAAAACAATTAAATAATAATTTTTTAAAACCTAAAATTCAAAGACGGATATATAAACATACATAACCTATTTTCCACAACCAAGGCTCTATTTCTCAATGATGCGTATCCTTTGGGCAAACCACGTAGGAACACAAAGAAATATGAACGATTGAATTGCAAATAATGTGCCTAAGATGATTAAATTAGAACCATAAAGAAGAAGAACCCAAAACAATGGAATATGGTTCGCTCAAAATTTAAGACATCGGTAAGTTTTGTAAACAATGGAATTTTGGTTCAAAAACGTTGAGAACATAACTAATGCTTTGTTGCATTTTTAGAAATCGAAATGACCTTCCCTTTGATATACTATAATAGTCGTTTCGATACACGATTTCAAAACTTTAACAGTTTAAAGTTGCAACCCAAATTAATAACTGTTTTTTAAAGCGTTACATTCAGTAACACTCGTATTTATTTTTGAAGAAGAAAGATAGATAAGAAGAACCAAACAAAACGATACGAAGAATTTACTGAAAACTACAAAAGGAAATCCAAAGATGAAAACAACGAAAACAAAATTGAAAGAAAATGCATGACATGAAGGATTAAATTTCTTTCTTTTTATTGTGAGTTTTCACTCAAGAATGCAGAAAACAATTAAATAATAATTTTTAAAACCTAAAATTCAAAAACGGATATATAAACATACATAACCTATTTTCCACAACCAAGGCTCTATTTCTCAATGATGCGTATCCTTTGGGCAAACCACGTAGGAACACAAAGAAATATGAACGATTGAATTGCAAATAATGTGCCTAAGATGATTAAATTAGAACCATAAAGAAGAAGAACCCAAAACAATGGAATATGGTTCGCTCAAAATTTAAGACATCGGTAAGTTTTGTAAACAATGGAATTTTGGTTCAAAAACGTTGAGAACATAACTAATGCTTTGTTGCATTTTTAGAAATCGAAATGACCTTCCCTTTGATATACTATAATAGTCGTTTCGATACACGATTTCAAAACTTTAACAGTTTAAAGTTGCAACCCAAATTAATAACTGTTTTTTTAAAATGTTACATGCAGTAACACTCTTATTTATTTTTGAAGAAAAAAGATAGATTAGAAGAACCAAACAAAACGATACGAAGAATTTACTGAAAACTACAAAAGGAAATCCAAAGATGAAAACAACGAAAACAAAATTGAAAGAAAATGCATGACATGAAGGATTAAATTTCTTTCTTTTTATTGTGAGTTTTCACTCAAGAATGCAAAAAACAATTAAATAATAATTTCTTAAAACCTAAAATTCAAAGACGGATATATAAACATACATAACCTATTTTCCACAACCAAGGCTCTATTTCTCAATGATGCGTATCCTTTGGGCAAACCACGTAGGAACACAAAGAAATATGAACGATTGAATTGCAAATAATGTGCCTAAGATGATTAAATTAGAACCATAAAGAAGAAGAACCCAAAACAATGGAATATGGTTCGCTCAAAATTTAAGACATCGGTAAGTTTTGTAAACAATGGAATTTTGGTTCAAAAACGTTGAGAACATAACTAATGCTTTGTTGCATTTTTAGAAATCGAAATGACCTTCCCTTTGATATACTATAATAGTCGTTTCGATACACGATTTCAAAACTTTAATAGTTTAAAGTTGCAACCCAAATTAATAACTGTTTTTTTAAACTGTTACATGCAGTAACACTCTTATTTATTTTTGAAGAAAAAAGATAGATTAGAAGAACCAAACAAAACGATACGAAGAATTTACTGAAAACTACAAAAGGAAATCCATAGATGAAAATAACGAAAACAAAATTGAAAGAAAATGCATGACAGGAAGGATTAAATTTCTTTCTTTTTATTGTGAGTTTTCACTCAAGAATGCAGAAAACAATTAAATAATAATTTTTAAAACCTAAAATTAAAAGACGGATATATAAACATACATAACCTATTTTCCACAACCAAGGCTCTATTTCTGAATGATGCGTATCCTTTGGGCAAACCACGTAGGAACACAAAGAAAATTGAACGATTGAATTGCAAATAATGTGCCTAAGATGATTAAATTAGAACCATAAAGAGGAAGAACCCAAAACAATGGAATATGGTTCGCTCAAAATTGAAGACATCGGTAAGTTTTGTAAACAATGGAATTTTGGTTCAAAAACGTTGAGAACATAACTAATGCTTTGTTGCATTTTTAGAAATCGAAATGACCTTCCCTTTGATATACTATAATAGTCGTTTCGATACACGATTTCAAAACTTTAACAGTTTAAAGTTGCAACCCAAATTAATAACTGTTTTTTTAAACTGTTACATGCAGTAACACTCTTATTTATTTTTGAAAAGAAAAGATAGATTAGAAAAACCAAACAAAACGATACGAAGAATTTACTGAAAACTACAAAAGGAAATCCAAAGATGAAAACAACGAAAACAAAATTGAAAGAAAATGCATGACATGAAGGATTAAATTTCTTTCTTTTTATTGTGAGTTTTCACTCAAGAATGCAGAAAACAATTAAATAATAAATTTTTTAAACCTAAAATTCAAAAACGGATATATAAACATACATAACCTATTTTCCACAACCAAGGCTCTATTTCTCAATGATGCGTATCCTTTGGGCAAACCACGTAGGAACACAAAGAAATATGAACGATTGAATTGCAAATAATGTGCCTAAGATGATTAAATTAGAACCATAAAGAAGAAGAACCCAAAACAATGGAATATGGTTCGCTCAAAATTTAAGACATCGGTAAGTTTTGTAAACAATGGAATTTTGGTTCAAAAACGTTGAGAACATAACTAATGCTTTGTTGCATTTTTAGAAATCGAAATGACCTTCCCTTTGATATACTATAATAGTCGTTTCGATACACGATTTCAAAACTTTAACACTTCAAATTGCAACCCAAATTAATAACTGTTTTTTAAAACTGTTACATGTAGTAACACTCTTATTTATTTTCGAAGAAAAAAGATAGATTAGAAGAACCAAACAAAACGATACGAAGAATTTACTGAAAACTACAAAAGGAAATCCAAAGATGAAAACAACGAAAACAAAATTGAAAGAAAATGCATGACATGAAGGATTAAATTTCTTTCTTTTTATTGTGAGTTTTCACTCAAGAATGCAGAAAACAATTAAATAATAATTTTTAAAACCTAAAATTCAAAAACGGATATATAAACATACATAACCTATTTTCCACAACCAAGGCTCTATTTCTCAATGATGCGTATCCTTTGGGCAAACCACGTAGGAACACAAAGAAATATGAACGATTGAATTGCAAATAATGTGCCTAAGATGATTAAATTAGAACCATAAAGAAGAAGAACCCAAAACAATGGAATATGGTTCGCTCAAAATTTAAGACATCGGTAAGTTTTGTAAACAATGGAATTTTGGTTCAAAAACGTTGAGAACATAACTAATGCTTTGTTGCATTTTTAGAAATCGAAATGACCTTCCCTTTGATATACTATAATAGTCGTTTCGATACACGATTTCAAAACTTTAACAGTTTAAAGTTGCAACCCAAATTAATAACTGTTTTTAAACTGTTACATGCAGTAACACTCTTATTTATTTTTGAACAAAAAAAATAGATAAGAAGAACCAAACAAAACGATACGAAGAATTTACTGAAAACTACAAAAGGAAATCCAAAGATGAAAACAACGAAAACAAAATTGAAAGAAAATGCATGACATGAAGGATTAAATTTCTTTCTTTTTATTGTGAGTTTTCACTCAAGAATGCAGAAAACAATTAAATAATAATTTTTTAAAACCTAAAATTCAAAGACGGATATATAAACATACATAACCTATTTTCCACAACCAAGGCTCTATTTCTCAATGATGCGTATCCTTTGGGCAAACCACGTAGGAACACAAAGAAATATGAACGATTGAATTGCAAATAATGTGCCTAAGATGATTAAATTAGAACCATAAAGAAGAAGAACCCAAAACAATGGAATATGGTTCGCTCAAAATTTAAGACATCGGTAAGTTTTGTAAACAATGGAATTTTGGTTCAAAAACGTTGAGAACATAACTAATGCTTTGTTGCATTTTTAGAAATCGAAATGACCTTCCCTTTGATATACTATAATAGTCGTTTCGATACACGATTTCAAAACTTTAACAGTTTAAAGTTGCAACCCAAATTAATAACTGTTTTTTTAAACTGTTACATGCAGTAACACTCTTATTTATTTTTGAAGAAAAAAGATAGATTAGAAGAACCAAACAAAACGATACGAAGAATTTACTGAAAACTACAAAAGGAAATCCAAAGATGAAAACAACGAAAACAAAATTGAAAGAAAATGCATGACATGAAGGATTAAATTTCTTTCTTTTTATTGTGAGTTTTCACTCAAGAATGCAGAAAACAATTAAATAATAATTTTTTAAAACCTAAAATTCAAAGACGGATATATAAACATACATAACCTATTTTCCACAACCAAGGCTCTATTTCTCAATGATGCGTATCCTTTGGGCAAACCACGTAGGAACACAAAGAAATATGAACGATTGAATTGCAAATAATGTGCCTAAGATGATTAAATTAGAACCATAAAGAAGAAGAACCCAAAACAATGGAATATGGTTCGCTCAAAATTTAAGACATCGGTAAGTTTTGTAAACAATGGAATTTTGGTTCAAAAACGTTGAGAACATAACTAATGCTTTGTTGCATTTTTAGAAATCGAAATGACCTTCCCTTTGATATACTATAATAGTCGTTTCGATACACGATTTCAAAACTTTAACAGTTTAAAGTTGCAACCCAAATTAATAACTGTTTTTTTAAACTGTTACATGCAGTAACACTCTTATTTATTTTTGAAGAAAAAAGATAGATTAGAAGAACCAAACAAAACGATACGAAGAATTTACTGAAAACTACAAAAGGAAATCCAAAGATGAAAACAACGAAAACAAAATTGAAAGAAAATGCATGACATGAAGGATTAAATTTCTTTCTTTTTATTGTGAGTTTTCACTCAAGAATGCAAAAAACAATTAAATAATAATTTTTTAAAACTAAAATTCAAAGACGGATATATAAACATACATAACCTATTTTCCACAACCAAGGCTCTATTTCTCAATGATGCGTATCCTTTGGGCAAACCACGTAGGAACACAAAGAAATATGAACGATTGAATTGCAAATAATGTGCCTAAGATGATTAAATTAGAACCATAAAGAAGAAGAACCCAAAACAATGGAATATGGTTCGCTCAAAATTTAAGACATCGGTAAGTTTTGTAAACAATGGAATTTTGGTTCAAAAACGTTGAGAACATAACTAATGCTTTGTTGCATTTTTAGAAATCGAAATGACCTTCCCTTTGATATACTATAATAGTCGTTTCGATACACGATTTCAAAACTTTAACAGTTTAAAGTTGCAACCCAAATTAATAACTGTTTTTTTAAACTGTTACATGCAGTAACACTCTTATTTATTTTTGAAGGAAAAAGATAGATTAGAAGAACCAAACAAAACAATACGAAGAATTTACTGAAAACTACAAAAGGAAATCCAAAGATGAAAATAACGAAAACAAAATTGAAAGAAAATGCATGACATGAAGGATTAAATTTCTTTCTTTTTATTGTGAGTTTTCACTCAAGAATGCAGAAAACAATTAAATAATAATTTTTTAAAACCTAAAATTCAAAAACGGATATATAAACATACATAACCTATTTTCCACAACCAAGGCTCTATTTCTCAATGATGCGTATCCTTTGGGCAAACCACGTAGGAACACAAAGAAATATGAACGATTGAATTGCAAATAATGTGCCTAAGATGATTAAATTAGAACCATAAAGAAGAAGAACCCAAAACAATGGAATATGGTTCGCTCAAAATTTAAGACATCGGTAAGTTTTGTAAACAATGGAATTTTGGTTCAAAAACGTTGAGAACATAACTAATGCTTTGTTGCATTTTTAGAAATCGAAATGACCTTCCCTTTGATATACTATAATAGTCGTTTCGATACACGATTTCAAAACTTTAACAGTTTAAAGTTGCAACCCAAATTAATAACTGTTTTTTTAAACTGTTACATGCAGTAACACTCTTATTTATTTTTGAACAAAAAAAATAGATAAGAAGAACCAAACAAAACGATACGAAGAATTTACTGAAAACTACAAAAGGAAATCCAAAGATGAAAACAACGAAAACAAAATTGAAAGAAAATGCATGACATGAAGGATTAAATTTCTTTCTTTTTATTGTGAGTTTTCACTCAAGAATGCAGAAAACAATTAAATAATAATTTTTTAAAACCTAAAATTCAAAAACGGATATATAAACATACATAACCTATTTTCCACAACCAAGGCTCTATTTCTCAATGATGCGTATCCTTTGGGCAAACCACGTAGGAACACAAAGAAATATGAACGATTGAATTGCAAATAATGTGCCTAAGATGATTAAATTAGAACCATAAAGAAGAAGAACCCAAAACAATGGAATATGGTTCGCTCAAAATTTAAGACATCGGTAAGTTTTGTAAACAATGGAATTTTGGTTCAAAAACGTTAAGAACATAACTAATGCTTTGTTGCATTTTTAGAAATCGAAATGACCTTCCCTTTGATATACTATAATAGTCGTTTCGATACACGATTTCAAAACTTTAACAGTTTAAAGTTGCAACCCAAATTAATAACTGTTTTTTTAAACTGTTACATGCAGTAACACTCTTATATAGTTTTGAAGGAAAAAGATAGATAAGAAGAACCAAACAAAACGATACGAAGAATTTACTGAAAACTACAAAAGGAAATCCAAAGATGAAAATAACGAAAAGAAAATTGAAAGAAAATGCATGACATGAAGGATTAAATTTCTTTCTTTTTATTGTGAGTTTTCACTCAAGAATGCAGAAAACAATTAAATAATAATTTTTTAGAACCTAAAATTCAAAAACGGATATATAAACATACATAACCTATTTTCCACAACCAAGGCTCTATTTCTCAATGATGCGTATCCTTTGGGCAAACCACGTAGGAACACAAAGAAATATGAACGATTGAATTGCAAATAATGTGCCTAAGATGATTAAATTAGAACCATAAAGAAGAAGAACCCAAAACAATGGAATATGGTTCGCTCAAAATTTAAGACATCGGTAAGTTTTGTAAACAATGGAATTTTGGTTCAAAAACGTTGAGAACATAACTAATGCTTTGTTGCATTTTTAGAAATCGAAATGACCTTCCCTTTGATATACTATAATAGTCGTTTCGATACACGATTTCAAAACTTTAACAGTTTAAAGTTGCAACCCAAATTAATAACTGTTTTTTAAACTGTTACATGCAGTAACACTCTTATTTATTTTTGAAGGAAAAAGATAGATAAGAAGAACCAAACAAAACGATACGAAGAATTTACTGAAAACTACAAAAGGAAATCCAAAGATGAAAACAACGAAAACAAAATTGAAAGAAAATGCATGACATGAAGGATTAAATTTCTTTCTTTTTATTGTGAGTTTTCACTCAAGAATGCAGAAAACAATTAAATAATAATTTTTTAAAACCTAAAATTCAAAGACGGATATATAAACATACATAACCTATTTTCCACAACCAAGGCTCTATTTCTCAATGATGCGTATCCTTTGGGCAAACCACGTAGGAACACAAAGAAATATGAACGATTGAATTGCAAATAATGTGCCTAAGATGATTAAATTAGAACCATAAAGAAGAAGAACCCAAAACAATGGAATATGGTTCGCTCAAAATTTAAGACATCGGTAAGTTTTGTAAACAATGGAATTTTGGTTCAAAAACGTTGAGAACATAACTAATGCTTTGTTGCATTTTTAGAAATCGAAATGACCTTCCCTTTGATATACTATAATAGTCGTTTCGATACACGATTTCAAAACTTTAACAGTTTAAAGTTGCAACCCAAATTAATAACTGTTTTTAAACTGTTACATGCAGTAACACTCTTATTTATTTTTGAACAAAAAAAATAGATAAGAAGAACCAAACAAAACGATACGAAGAATTTACTGAAAACTACAAAAGGAAATCCAAAGATGAAAACAACGAAAACAAAATTGAAAGAAAATGCATGACATGAAGGATTAAATTTCTTTCTTTTTATTGTGAGTTTTCACTCAAGAATGCAGAAAACAATTAAATAATAATTTTTTAAAACCTAAAATTCAAAGACGGATATATAAACATACATAACCTATTTTCCACAACCAAGGCTCTATTTCTCAATGATGCGTATCCTTTGGGCAAACCACGTAGGAACACAAAGAAATATGAACGATTGAATTGCAAATAATGTGCCTAAGATGATTAAATTAGAACCATAAAGAAGAAGAACCCAAAACAATGGAATATGGTTCGCTCAAAATTTAAGACATCGGTAAGTTTTGTAAACAATGGAATTTTGGTTCAAAAACGTTGAGAACATAACTAATGCTTTGTTGCATTTTTAGAAATCGAAATGACCTTCCCTTTGATATACTATAATAGTCGTTTCGATACACGATTTCAAAACTTTAACAGTTTAAAGTTGCAACCCAAATTAATAACTGTTTTTTAAACTGTTACATGCAGTAACACTCTTATTTATTTTTGAAGAAAAAAGATAGATTAGAAGAACCAAACAAAACGATACGAAGAATTTACTGAAAACTACAAAAGGAAATCCAAAGATGAAAACAACGAAAACAAAATTGAAAGAAAATGCATGACATGAAGGATTAAATTTCTTTCTTTTTATTGTGAGTTTTCACTCAAGAATGTAGAAAACAATTAAATAATAATTTTTAAAACCTAAAATTCAAAAACGGATATATAAACATACATAACCTATTTTCCACAACCAAGTCTCTATTTCTGAATGATGCGTATCCTTTGGGCAAACCACGTAGGAACACAAAGAAATTCGAACTATTGAATTGCAAATAATGTGCCTAAGATGATTAAATTGGAACCATAAAGAAGAAGAACCCAAAACAATGGAATATGGTTCGCTCAAAATTTAAGACATCGGTAAGTTTTGTAAACAATGGAATTTTGGTTCAAAAACGTTAAGAACATAACTAATGCTTTGTTGCATTTTTAGAAATAGAAATGACCTTCCCTTTGATATACTATAATAGTCGTTTCGATACACGATTTCAAAACTTTAACAGTATAAAGTTGCAACCCAAATAAATAACTGTTTTTTTTAAACTGTTACATGCAGTAACACTCTTATTTATTTTTGAAGAAAATAGATAGATTAGAAGAACCAAACAAAACGATACGAAGAATTTACTGAAAACTACAAAAGGAAATCCAAAGATGAAAACAACGAAAACAAAATTGAAAGAAAATGCATGACATGAAGGATTAAATTTCTTTCTTTTTATTGTGAGTTTTCACTCAAGAATGCAGAAAACAATTAAATAATAATTTTTTAAAACCTAAAATTCAAAAACGGATATATAAACATACATAACCTATTTTCCACAACCAAGGCTCTATTTCTCAATGATGCGTATCCTTTGGGCAAACCACGTAGGAACACAAAGAAATATGAACGATTGAATTGCAAATAATGTGCCTAAGATGATTAAATTAGAACCATAAAGAAGAAGAACCCAAAACAATGGAATATGGTTCGCTCAAAATTTAAGACATCGGTAAGTTTTGTAAACAATGGAATTTTGGTTCAAAAACGTTGAGAACATAACTAATGCTTTGTTGCATTTTTAGAAATCGAAATGACCTTCCCTTTGATATACTATAATAGTCGTTTCGATACACGATTTCAAAACTTTAACAGTTTAAAGTTGCAACCCAAATTAATAACTGTTTGTTTAAAGCGTTACATGCGGTAACACTCTTATTTATTTTTGAAGAAAAAAGATAGATTAGAAGAACCAAACAAAACGATACGAAGAATTTACTGAAAACTACAAAAGGAAATCCAAAGATGAAAACAACGAAAACAAAATTGAAAGAAAATGCATGACATGAAGGATTAAATTTCTTTCTTTTTATTGTGAGTTTTCACTCAAGAATGCAGAAAACAATTAAATAATAATTTTTTAAAACCTAAAATTCAAAGACGGATATATAAACATACATAACCTATTTTCCACAACCAAGGCTCTATTTCTCAATGATGCGTATCCTTTGGGCAAACCACGTAGGAACACAAAGAAATATGAACGATTGAATTGCAAATAATGTGCCTAAGATGATTAAATTAGAACCATAAAGAAGAAGAACCCAAAACAATGGAATATGGTTCGCTCAAAATTTAAGACATCGGTAAGTTTTGTAAACAATGGAATTTTGGTTCAAAAACGTTGAGAACATAACTAATGCTTTGTTGCATTTTTAGAAATCGAAATGACCTTCCCTTTGATATACTATAATAGTCGTTTCGATACACGATTTCAAAACTTTAACAGTTTAAAGTTGCAACCCAAATTAATAACTGTTTTTTTAAACCGTTACATGCAGTAACACTCTTATTTATTTTTGAAGAAAAAAGATAGATTAGAAGAACCAAACAAAACGATACGAAGAATTTACTGAAAACTACAAAAGGAAATCCAAAGATGAAAACAACGAAAACAAAATTGAAAGAAAATGCATGACATGAAGGATTAAATTTCTTTCTTTTTATTGTGAGTTTTCACTCAAGAATGCAGAAAACAATTAAATAATAATTTTTTAAAACCTAAAATTCAAAGACGGATATATAAACATACATAACCTATTTTCCACAACCAAGGCTCTATTTCTCAATGATGCGTATCCTTTGGGCAAACCACGTAGGAACACAAAGAAATATGAACGATTGAATTGCAAATAATGTGCCTAAGATGATTAAATTAGAACCATAAAGAAGAAGAACCCAAAACAATGGAATATGGTTCGCTCAAAATTTAAGACATCGGTAAGTTTTGTAAACAATGGAATTTTGGTTCAAAAACGTTGAGAACATAACTAATGCTTTGTTGCATTTTTAGAAATCGAAATGACCTTCCCTTTGATATACTATAATAGTCGTTTCGATACACGATTTCAAAACTTTAACAGTTTAAAGTTGCAACCCAAATTAATAACTGTTTTTTTAAAGCGTTACATGCAGTAACACTCTTATTTATTTTTGAAGAAAAAAGATAGATTAGAAGAACCAAACAAAACGATACGAAGAATTTACTGAAAACTACAAAAGGAAATCCAAAGATGAAAACAACGAAAACAAAATTGAAAGAAAATGCATGACATGAAGGATTAAATTTCTTTCTTTTTATTGTGAGTTTTCACTCAAGAATGCTGAAAACAATAATATAATAATTTTTTAAAACCTAAAATTCAAAGACGGATATATAAACATACATAACCTATTTTCCACAACCAAGGCTCTATTTCTCAATGATGCGTATCCTTTGGGCAAACCACGTAGGAACACAAAGAAATATGAACGATTGAATTGCAAATAATGTGCCTAAGATGATTAAATTAGAACCATAAAGAAGAAGAACCCAAAACAATGGAATATGGTTCGCTCAAAATTTAAGACATCGGTAAGTTTTGTAAACAATGGAATTTTGGTTCAAAAACGTTGAGAACATAACTAATGCTTTGTTGCATTTTTAGAAATCGAAATGACCTTCCCTTTGATATACTATAATAGTCGTTTCGATACACGATTTCAAAACTTTAACAGTTTAAAGTTGCAACCCAAATTAATAACTATTTTTTTAAACTGTTACATGCAGTAACACTCTTATTTATTTTTGAAGAAAAAAGATAGATTAGAAGAACCAAACAAAACGATACGAAGAATTTACTGAAAACTACAAAAGGAAATCCAAAGATGAAAACAACGAAAACAAAATTGAAAGAAAATGCATGACATGAAGGATTAAATTTCTTTCTTTTTATTGTGAGTTTTCACTCAAGAATGCAGAAAACAATTAAATAATAATTTTTTAAAACCTAAAATTCAAAGACGGATATATAAACATACATAACCTATTTTCCACAACCAAGGCTCTATTTCTCAATGATGCGTATCCTTTGGGCAAACCACGTAGGAACACAAAGAAATATGAACGATTGAATTGCAAATAATGTGCCTAAGATGATTAAATTAGAACCATAAAGAAGAAGAACCCAAAACAATGGAATATGGTTCGCTCAAAATTTAAGACATCGGTAAGTTTTGTAAACAATGGAATTTTGGGTCAAAAACGTTGAGAACATAACAAATGCTTTGTTGCATTTTTAGAAATCGATACGACCTTCCCTTTGATATACTATAATAGTCGTTTCGACACACGATTTCAAAATTTTAACAGTTTAAAGTTACAACCCAAATTAATAACTGTTTTTTAAAACTGTTACATGCAATAACACTCTTATTTATTTTCGAAGAAAAAAGATAGATTAGAAGAACCAAACAAAAAGATACGAAGAATTTACTGAAAACTACAAAAGGAAATCCAAAGATGAAAACAACGAAAACAAAATGGAAAGAAAATGCATGACATGAAGGATTAAATTTATTTCTTTTTATTGTGAGTTTTCACTCAAGAATGCAGAAAACAATTAAATAATAATTTTTTAAAACCTAAAATTCAAAGACGGATATATAAACATACATAACCTATTTTCCACAACCAAGGCTCTATTTCTCAATGATGCGTATCCTTTGGGCAAACCACGTAGGAACACAAAGAAATATGAACGATTGAATTGCAAATAATGTGCCTAAGATGATTAAATTAGAACCATAAAGAAGAAGAACCCAAAACAATGGAATATGGTTCGCTCAAAATTTAAGACATCGGTAAGTTTTGTAAACAATGGAATTTTGGTTCAAAAACGTTGAGAACATAACTAATGCTTTGTTGCATTTTTAGAAATCGAAATGACCTTCCCTTTGATATACTATAATAGTCGTTTCGATACACGATTTCAAAACTTTAACAGTTTAAAGTTGCAACCCAAATTAATAACTGTTTTTAAACTGTTACATGCAGTAACACTCTTATTTATTTTTGAACAAAAAAAATAGATAAGAAGAACCAAACAAAACGATACGAAGAATTTACTGAAAACTACAAAAGGAAATCCAAAGATGAAAACAACGAAAACAAAATTGAAAGAAAATGCATGACATGAAGGATTAAATTTCTTTCTTTTTATTGTGAGTTTTCACTCAAGAATGCAGAAAACAATTAAATAATAATTTTTTAAAACCTAAAATTCAAAGACGGATATATAAACATACATAACCTATTTTCCACAACCAAGGCTCTATTTCTCAATGATGCGTATCCTTTGGGCAAACCACGTAGGAACACAAAGAAATATGAACGATTGAATTGCAAATAATGTGCCTAAGATGATTAAATTAGAACCATAAAGAAGAAGAACCCAAAACAATGGAATATGGTTCGCTCAAAATTTAAGACATCGGTAAGTTTTGTAAACAATGGAATTTTGGTTCAAAAACGTTGAGAACATAACTAATGCTTTGTTGCATTTTTAGAAATCGAAATGACCTTCCCTTTGATATACTATAATAGTCGTTTCGATACACGATTTCAAAACTTTAACAGTTTAAAGTTGCAACCCAAATTAATAACTGTTTTTAAAGCGTTACATGCGATAACACTCTTATTTATTTTTGAAGAAAAAAGATAGATTAGAAGAACCAAACAAAACGATACGAAGAATTTACTGAAAACTACAAAAGGAAATCCAAAGATGAAAACAACGAAAACAAAATTGAAAGAAAATGCATGACATGAAGGATTAAATTTCTTTCTTTTTATTGTGAGTTTTCACTCAAGAATGCAGAAAACAATTAAATAATAATTTTTTAAAACCTAAAATTCAAAGACGGATATATAAACATACATAACCTATTTTCCACAACCAAGGCTCTATTTCTCAATGATGCGTATCCTTTGGGCAAACCACGTAGGAACACAAAGAAATATGAACGATTGAATTGCAAATAATGTGCCTAAGATGATTAAATTAGAACCATAAAGAAGAAGAACATAAAACAATGGAATATGGTTCCCTCAAAATTTAAGACATCGGTAAGTTTTGTAAACAATGGAATTTTGGTTCAAAAACATTGAGAATAGAACTAATGCTTTGTTGCATTTTTAGAAATCGAAATGACCTTCCCTTTGATATACTATAATAGTCGTTTCGATACATGATTTCAAAACTTTAATAGTTTAAAGTTGCAACCCAAATTAATAACTGTTTTTTTAAACTGTTACATGCAATAACACTCTTATATAGTTTTGAAATAAAAAGATAGATAAGAAGAACCAAACAAAACGATACGAAGAATTTACTGAAAAGTACAGAAGGAAATCCAAAGATGAAAACAACGAAAACAAAATTGAAAGAAAATGCATGACATGAAGGATTAAATTTCTTTCTTTTTATTGTGAGTTTTCACTCCAGAATGCAGAAAACAATAAAATAATAATTTTTTAAAACCTAAAATTCAAAGACGGATATATAAACATACATAACCTATTTTCCACAACCAAGGCTCTATTTCTCAATGATGCGTATCCTTTGGGCAAACCACGTAGGAACACAAAGAAATATGAACGATTGAATTGCAAATAATGTGCCTAAGATGATTAAATTAGAACCATAAAGAAGAAGAACCCAAAACAATGGAATATGGTTCGCTCAAAATTTAAGACATCGGTAAGTTTTG
The DNA here is from genome assembly GCA_030763125.1 of Hippophae gyantsensis. Classification (NCBI taxonomy): domain Eukaryota; kingdom Viridiplantae; phylum Streptophyta; class Magnoliopsida; order Rosales; family Elaeagnaceae; genus Hippophae; species Hippophae gyantsensis. Next base: position 46,924,348 of record CM061031.1, read on the forward strand.
TAAACAATGGAATTTTGGTTCAAAAACGTTGAGAACATAACTAATGCTTTGTTGCATTTTTAGAAATCGAAATGACCTTCCCTTTGATATACTATAATAGTCGTTTCGATACACGATTTCAAAACTTTAACAGTTTAAAGTTGCAACCCAAATTAATAACTGTTTGTTTAAACTGTTACATGCAGTAACACTCTTATTTATTTTTGAAGGAAAAAGATAGATAAGAAGAACCAAACAAAACGATACGAAGAATTTACAGAAAACTACAAAAGGAAATCCAAAGATGAAAACAACGAAAACAAAATTGAAAGAAAATGCATGACATGAAGGATTAAATTTCTTTCTTTTTATTGTGAGTTTTCACTCAAGAATGCAGAAAACAATTAAATAATAATTTTTAAAACCTAAAATTCAAAAACGGATATATAAACATACATAACCTATTTTCCACAACCAAGGCTCTATTTCTCAATGATGCGTATCCTTTGGGCAAACCACGTAGGAACACAAAGAAATATGAACGATTGAATTGCAAATAATGTGCCTAAGATGATTAAATTAGAACCATAAAGAAGAAGAACCCAAAACAATGGAATATGGTTCGCTCAAAATTTAAGACATCGGTAAGTTTTGTAAACAATGGAATTTTGGTTCAAAAACGTTGAGAACATAACTAATGCTTTGTTGCATTTTTAGAAATCGAAATGACCTTCCCTTTGATATACTATAATAGTCGTTTCGATACACGATTTCAAAACTTTAACAGTTTAAAGTTGCAACCCAAATTAATAACTGTTTGTTACATCGTTACATGCAGTAACACTCTTATTTATTTTTGAACAAAAAAAATAGATAAGAAGAACCAAACAAAACGATACGAAGAATTTACTGAAAACTACAAAAGGAAATCCAAAGATGAAAACAACGAAAACAAAATTGAAAGAAAATGCATGACATGAAGGATTAAATTTCTTTCTTTTTATTGTGAGTTTTCACTCAAGAATGCAGAAAACAATTAAATAATAATTTTTTAAAACCTAAAATTCAAAGACGGATATATAAACATACATAACCTATTTTCCACAACCAAGGCTCTATTTCTCAATGATGCGTATCCTTTGGGCAAACCACGTAGGAACACAAAGAAATATGAACGATTGAATTGCAAATAATGTGCCTAAGATGATTAAATTAGAACCATAAAGAAGAAGAACCCAAAACAATGGAATATGGTTCGCTCAAAATTTAAGACATCGGTAAGTTTTGTAAACAATGGAATTTTGGTTCAAAAACGTTGAGAACATAACTAATGCTTTGTTGCATTTTTAGAAATCGAAATGACCTTCCCTTTGATATAATATAATAGTCGTTTCGATACACGATTTCAAAACTTTAACAGTTTAAAGTTGCAACCCAAATTAATAACTGTTTTTTTAAACTGTTACATGCAGTAACAATCTTATTTATTTTTGAACAAAAGAATAGATAAGAAGAACCAAACAAAACGATACGAAGAATTTACTGAAAAGTACAAAAGGAAATCCGAAGATGAAAACAACGAAAACAAAATTGAAAGAAAATGCATGACATGAAGGATTAAATTTCTTTCTTTTTATTGTGAGTTTTCACTCAAGAATGTAGAAAACAATTAAATAATAATTTTTTAAAACCTAAAATTCAAAGACGGATATATAAACATACATAACCTATTTTCCACAACCAAGGCTCTATTTCTCAATGATGCGTATCCTTTGGGCAAACCACGTAGGAACACAAAGAAATATGAACGATTGAATTGCAAATAATGTGCCTAAGATGATTAAATTAGAACCATAAAGAAGAAGAACCCAAAACAATGGAATATGGTTCGCTCAAAATTTAAGACATCGGTAAGTTTTGTAAACAATGGAATTTTGGTTCAAAAACGTTGAGAACATAACTAATGCTTTGTTGCATTTTTAGAAATCGAAATGACCTTCCCTTTGATATACTATAATAGTCGTTTCGATACACGATTTCAAAACTTTAACAGTTTAAAGTTGCAACCCAAATTAATAACTGTTTTTTTAAAGTGTTACATGCAGTAACACTCTTATTTATTTTTGAAGAAAAAAGATAGATTAGAAGAACCAAACAAAACGATACGAAGAATTTACTGAAAACTACAAAAGGAAATCCAAAGATGAAAACAACGAAAACAAAATTGAAAGAAAATGCATGACATGAAGGATTAAATTTCTTTCTTTTTATTGTGAGTTTTCACTCAAGAATGGCGAAAACAATTATATAATAATTTTTTAAAACCTAAAATTCAAAGACGGATATATAAACATACATAACCTATTTTCCACAACCAAGGCTCTATTTCTCAATGATGCGTATCCTTTGGGCAAACCACGTAGGAACACAAAGAAATATGAACGATTGAATTGCAAATAATGTGCCTAAGATGATTAAATTAGAACCATAAAGAAGAAGAACCCAAAACAATGGAATATGGTTCGCTCAAAATTTAAGACATCGGTAAGTTTTGTAAACAATGGAATTTTGGTTCAAAAACGTTGAGAACATAACTAATGCTTTGTTGCATTTTTAGAAATCGAAATGACTTTCCCTTTGATATACTATAATAGTCGTTTCGATACACCATTTCAAAATTTTACCAGTTTAAAGTTGCAACCCAAATTAATAATTGTTTTTTTAAACTGTTACATGCAGTAACACTCTTATTTATTTTTGAAGAAAAAAGATAGATTAGAAGAACCAAACAAAACGATACGAAGAATTTACTGAAAACTACAAAAGGAAATCCAAAGATGAAAACAACGAAAACAAAATTGAAAGAAAATGCATGACATGAAGGATTAAATTTCTATCTTTTTATTGTCAGTTTTCACTCAAGAATGCAGAAACACAATTAAATAATAATTTTTTAAAACCTAAAATTCAAAGACGGATATATAAACATACATAACCTATTTTCCACAACCAAGGCTCTATTTCTGAATGATGCGTATCCTTTGGGCAAACCACGTAGGAACACAAAGAAATATGAACGATTGAATAGCAAATAATGTGCCTAAGATGATTAAATTAGAACCATAAAGAAGAAGAACCCAAAACAATGGAATATGGTTCGCTCAAAATTTAAGACATCGGTAAGTTTTGTAAACAATGGAATTTTGGTTCAAAAACGTTGAGAACATAACTAATGCTTTGTTGCATTTTTAGAAATCGAAATGACCTTCCCTTTGATATACTATAATAGTCGTTTCGATACACGATTTCAAAACTTTAACAGTTTAAAGTTGCAACCCAAATTAATAACTGTTTTTTTAAACTGTTACATGCAGTAACACTCTTATTTATTTTTGAAGAAAAAAGATAGATTAGAAGAACCAAACAAAACGATACGAAGAATTTACTGAAAACTACAAAAGGAAATCCAAAGATGAAAACAACGAAAACAAAATTGAAAGAAAATGCATGACATGAAGGATTAAATTTCTTTCTTTTTATTGTGAGTTTTCACTCAAGAATGCAGAAAACAATTAAATAATAATTTTTTAAAACCTAAAATTCAAAGACGGATATATAAACATACATAACCTATTTTCCACAACCAAGGCTCTATTTCTCAATGATGCGTATCCTTTGGGCAAACCACGTAGGAACACAAAGAAATATGAACGATTGAATTGCAAATAATGTGCCTAAGATGATTAAATTAGAACCATAAAGAAGAAGAACCCAAAACAATGGAATATGGTTCGCTCAAAATTTAAGACATCGGTAAGTTTTGTAAACAATGGAATTTTGGTTCAAAAACGTTGAGAACATAACTAATGCTTTGTTGCATTTTTAGAAATCGAAATGACCTTCCCTTTGATATACTATAATAGTCGTTTCGATACACGATTTCAAAACTTTAACAGTTTAAAGTTGCAACCCAAATTAATAACTGTTTTTTTAAACTGTTACATGCAGTAACACTCTTATTTATTTTTGAAGAAAAAAGATAGATTAGAAGAACCAAACAAAACGATACGAAGAATTTACTGAAAACTACAAAAGGAAATCCAAAGATGAAAACAACGAAAACAAAATTGAAAGAAAATGCATGACATGAAGGATTAAATTTCTTTCTTTTTATTGACAGTTTTCACTCAAGAATGAGGAAACACAATTAAATAATAATTTTTTAAAACCTAAAATTCAAAGACGGATATATAAACATACATAACCTATTTTCCACAACCAAGGCTCTATTTCTCAATGATGCGTATCCTTTGGGCAAACCACGTAGGAACACAAAGAAATATGAACGATTGAATTGCAAATAATGTGCCTAAGATGATTAAATTAGAACCATAAAGAAGAAGAACCCAAAACAATGGAATATGGTTCGCTCAAAATTTAAGACATCGGTAAGTTTTGTAAACAATGGAATTTTGGTTCAAAAACGTTGAGAACATAACTAATGCTTTGTTGCATTTTTAGAAATCGAAATGACCTTCCCTTTGATATACTATAATAGTCGTTTCGATACACGATTTCAAAACTTTAACAGTTTAAAGTTGCAACCCAAATTAATAACTGTTTTTAAAGCGTTACATGCAGTAACACTCTTATTTATTTTTGAAAAAAAAATAGATAAGAAGAACCAAACAAAACGATACGAATAATTTACTGAAAACTACAAAAGGAAATCCAAAGATGAAAACAACGAAAACAAAATTGAAAGAAAATGCATGACATGAAGGATTAAATTTCTTTCTTTTTATTGTGAATTTTCACTGAAGAATGGAGAAAACAATTAAATAATAATTTTTTAAACCTAAAATTCAAAGACGGATATATAAACATACATAACCAATTTTCCACAACCAAGGCTCTATTTCTGAATGATGCGTATCCTTTGGGCAAACCACGTAGGAACACAAAGAAATATGAACGATTGAATTGCAAATAATGTGCCTAAGATGATTAAATTAGAACCATAAAGAAGAAGAACCCAAAACAATGGAATATGGTTCGCTCAAAATTTAAGACATCGGTAAGTTTTGTAAACAATGGAATTTTGGTTCAAAAACGTTGAGAACATAACTAATGCTTTGTTGCATTTTTAGAAATCGAAATGACCTTCCCTTTGATATACTATAATAGTCGTTTCGATACACGATTTCAAAACTTTAACAGTTTAAAGTTGCAACCCAAATTAATAACTGTTTTTTTAAACTGTTACATGCAGTAACACTTTTATTTATTTTTGAAAAAAAAATAGATAAGAAGAACCAAACAAAACGATACGAAGAATTTACTGAAAACTACAAAAGGAAATCCAAAGATGAAAACAACGAAAACAAAATTGAAAGAAAATGCATGACATGAAGGATTAAATTTCTTTCTTTTTATTGTGAGTTTTCACTCAAGAATCCAGAAAACAATTAAATAATAATTTTTTAAAACCTAAAATTCAAAAACGGATATATAAACATACATAACCTATTTTCCACAACCAAGGCTCTATTTCTCAATGATGCGTATCCTTTGGGCAAACCACGTAGGAACACAAAGAAATATGAACGATTGAATTGCAAATAATGTGCCTAAGATGATTAAATTAGAACCATAAAGAAGAAGAACCCAAAACAATGGAATATGGTTCGCTCAAAATTTAAGACATCGGTAAGTTTTGTAAACAATGGAATTTTGGTTCAAAAACGTTGAGAACATAACTAATGCTTTGTTGCATTTTTAGAAATCGAAATGACCTTCCCTTTGATATACTATAATAGTCGTTTCGATACACGATTTCAAAACTTTAACAGTTTAAAGTTGCAACCCAAATTAATAACTGTTTTTTAAACTGTTACATGCAGTAACACTCTTATTTATTTTTGAACAAAAAAAATAGATAAGAAGAACCAAACAAAACGATACGAAGAATTTACTGAAAACTACAAAAGGAAATCCAAAGATGAAAACAACGAAAACAAAATTGAAAGAAAATGCATGACATGAAGGATTAAATTTCTTTCTTTTTATTGTGAGTTTTCGCTCAAGAATGCGAAAAACAATTAAATAATAATTTTTTAAAACCTAAAATTCAAAAACGGATATATAAACATACATAACCTATTTTCCACAACCAAGGCTCTATTTCTCAATGATGCGTATCCTTTGGGCAAACCACGTAGGAACACAAAGAAATATGAACGATTGAATTGCAAATAATGTGCCTAAGATGATTAAATTAGAACCATAAAGAAGAAGAACCCAAAACAATGGAATATGGTTCGCTCAAAATTTAAGACATCGGTAAGTTTTGTAAACAATGGAATTTTGGTTCAAAAACGTTGAGAACATAACTAATGCTTTGTTGCATTTTTAGAAATCGAAATGACCTTCCCTTTGATATACTATAATAGTCGTTTCGATACACGATTTCAAAACTTTAACAGTTTAAAGTTGCAACCCAAATTAATAACTGTTTTTTAAACCGTTACATGCAGTAACACTCTTATTTATTTTTGAATAAAAAAGATAGATTAGAAGAACCAAACAAAACGATACGAAGAATTTACTGAAAACTACAAAAGGAAATCCAAAGATGAAAACAACGAAAAAAAATTGAAAGAAAATGCATGACATGAAGGATTAAATTTCTTTCTTTTTATTGTGAGTTTTCACTAAAGAATGCAGAAAACAATTAAATAATAATTTTTTAGAACCTAAAATTCAAAAACGGATATATAAACTTACATAACCTATTTTCCACAACCAAGGCTCTATTTCTCAATGATGCGTATCCTTTGGGCAAACCACGTAGGAACACAAAGAAATATGAACGATTGAATTGCAAATAATGTGCCTAAGATGATTAAATTAGAACCATAAAGAAGAAGAACCCAAAACAATGGAATATGGTTCGCTCAAAATTTAAGACATCGGTAAGTTTTGTAAACAATGGAATTTTGGTTCAAAAACGTTAAGAACATAACTAATGCTTTGTTGCATTTTTAGAAATCGAAATGACCTTCCCTTTGATATACTATAATAGTCGTTTCGATACACGATTTCAAAACTTTAACAGTTTAAAGTTGCAACCCAAATTAATAACTGTTTTTTTAAACTGTTACATGCAGTAACACTCTTATTTATTTTTGAAGGAAAAAGATAGATAAGAAGAACCAAACAAAACGATACGAAGAATTTACTGAAAACTACAAAAGGAAATCCAAAGATGAAAACAACGAAAACAAAATTGAAAGAAAATGCATGACATGAAGGATTAAATTTCTTTCTTTTTATTGTGAGTTTTCACTCAAGAATGCAGAAAACAATTAAATAATAATTTTTTAAAACCTAAAATTCAAAGACGGATATATAAACATACATAACCTATTTTCCACAACCAAGGCTCTATTTCTCAATGATGCGTATCCTTTGGGCAAACCACGTAGGAACACAAAGAAATATGAACGATTGAATTGCAAATAATGTGCCTAAGATGATTAAATTAGAACCATAAAGAAGAAGAACCCAAAACAATGGAATATGGTTCGCTCAAAATTTAAGACATCGGTAAGTTTTGTAAACAATGGAATTTTGGTTCAAAAACGTTGAGAACATAACTAATGCTTTGTTGCATTTTTAGAAATCGAAATGACCTTCCCTTTGATATACTATAATAGTCGTTTCGATACACGATTTCAAAACTTTAACAGTTTAAAGTTGCAACCCAAATTAATAACTGTGTTTAAAGCGTTACATGCAGTAACACTCTTATATATTTTTGAAGGAAAAAGATAGATAAGAAGAACCAAACAAAACGATACGAAGAATTTACTGAAAACTACAAAAGGAAATCCAAAGATGAAAACAACGAAAACAAAATTGAAAGAAAATGCATGACATGAAGGATTAAATTTCTTTCTTTTTATTGTGAGTTTTCACTCAAGAATGCAGAAAACAATTAAATAATAATTTTTTAAAACCTAAAATTCAAAGACGGATATATAAACATACATAACCTATTTTCCACAACCAAGGCTCTATTTCTCAATGATGCGTATCCTTTGGGCAAACCACGTAGGAACACAAAGAAATATGAACGATTGAATTGCAAATAATGTGCCTAAGATGATTAAATTAGAACCATAAAGAAGAAGAACCCAAAACAATGGAATATGGTTCGCTCAAAATTTAAGACATCGGTAAGTTTTGTAAACAATGGAATTTTGGTTCAAAAACGTTAAGAACATAACTAATGCTTTGTTGCATTTTTAGAAATCGAAATGACCTTCCCTTTGATATACTATAATAGTCGTTTCGATACACGATTTCAAAACTTTAACAGTTTAAAGTTGCAACCCAAATTAATAACTGTTTTTTTAAACTGTTACATGCAGTAACACTCTTATTTATTTTTGAAGGAAAAAGATAGATAAGAAGAACAAAAAAAAAACGATACGAAGAATTTACTGAAAACTACAAAAGGAAATCCAAAGATGAAAACAACGAAAAAAAATTGAAAGAAAATGCATGACATGAAGGATTAAATTTCTTTCTTTTTATTGTGAGTTTTCACTAAAGAATGCAGAAAACAATTAAATAATAATTTTTTAGAACCTAAAATTCAAAAACGGATATATAAACTTACATAACCAATTTTCCACAACCAAGGCCCTATTTCTGAATGATGCGTATTGATGAGTGCTCAAAAAGCACTAAAATTACCATGATTTTATGCACATTAATTGATTAAAAATATATATATTTATATGTTTTATCATATATTTATATAAATTTGTCTTTTTCGGAATCACGGGTGTTTTTATTGTTTTTCAGGTATTTTCACTTAAAAACGCAACTTAAAGACTCAAAGAGGAATACTGGAAGCAATACATCACAAATATATTAATAAATAAATGGGGAAAGGTCAACAAATAAGGAAAAATTGGACAAAATGGGTCAAAAATGTCAAAAAGGAGAAAATCGTGCCGCCGCGCCGCCCAGCCGCCGCGCCCCAGCGCCAAGCTCCGCCCCAAGCTCCGGCGGGATACTGTTCATGCGCGAAATACTGTTCATGCGCGGGATACTGTTCATGCGCGAAATACTGTTCATGCGCGGTACTGTTCATGCGCGGGGTACTGTTCATGCGCGGTACTGTTCATGCGCGGGGTACTGTTCATGCGCGGTACTGTTCATCCGCGGTACAGTGCAGCCGCCCCTGTGACGTCATGCTGACGTCATTAATGACATCAGCAATTCCAATACGCGTTTTTACATTTTTTAATATTTTTTTAACATTTTTTTACTCATTTTTTCTCTCCATCCTCACCTATAAATACTCCCCTTCCCTTCACTTCAAAACACACCTTCAAAACACACTTGTGTCTTCTTTCGTTCTCTCTTTTCTTAGATTTTTAGGTTTTTTTAGTTTTTCTTAGTTTTTAGTTAATTTCTCTTAGTTTTAGAGTTCTTTCCTTTTTGGGAAGAACTAGTTATGTTTTTGTAATATATTAGCTTTTGATTCAATAAATGGGAGTGCAAATTCCGCTTGGAGGTTTTTCAGCAACGGGAATAGCATCGAAGTTCTGTAAGGATTTTATTTTCTTTACAGTTATTTTTTATGCTTTATTCTTACATGTTATATTTAATTTGTCTGTGATTAAATTTAACTCTGCTGGCTGTTTATAAACATGATGTAATAATAACGTTGTTATGCTTGCAAAATATTAAATAGGTAAAAATCTCTAAAATGAATTGATTTTATTTTTATTCAAGATTTTATATTAAGAATGTTAGAGAGAAATATATTATTTTTCATTACAAACTTAAATCGAAAATTAGATTTTAAGGTTTAGTTATCGATTCGATTTAGAGTAGTGCTCTTTTATTTGATGGTACAATCGCTTAGGTAGTTAGAGTGAAGCTCTATTTCAAAAGTTTTTATAAGAATTATTATTTGAAAATGTATTGACAACATGTTTTCATTAGTGGTTTTAAATCTTGAAGGTTAGTACTCGGATAACTAAATTCTTAGGTTTAATTTGGACACCTTGAATAAAGCTTAAACTCTCTAACCTCACCAAAGGTGGCATTTAAATGGTTCATTTTCAATCTCTTAGAAAAAGAAATTAATTTAATTAACCAAATTAGTTATCAACCCCACCCATAGGTGTTAATTGGTTTGTTTAGTTAACAAAGAATATCTAACCCCACCAAAGGTGGTATTCATATAAAAAAGAGAGAATCAATAAATATCAATTGATATTTTTAATAAGCTAATTAATATGAGCAAGCATAATTAACTTTGTTATTATAGTCATAAATACTTCTTTGTTTTGATAAATAAAATTTGCATAAATGTTTATTGAATCTATGTTTATTTTTATGTAAGTAGATTAAAAACACAAAACCCCAAAATATCGTGACAGGATGTTTAGGATTTAATTTCGTTTTTAAAAGTTTGAATAATAAATTAAAAACCACATACATTCCTTCCTTAGATCGACCTTGGGAGTATACTTATCATTTTCTACGAAATGATTCGTGCACTTGCGAGAGTTTTATAAATACATAAAACCAAATGAGCAGGCAGGATCAGCGATGTCGGTTACGCCTGATCAAGTTTTCGGCGCAAGGGCTGGGAAGGAATAGCGTTTTTAAATTATTTATCAAAATTTTAAAAACCTTTTGTGTTGTAAATAATTGTGATTTTTTTTTATTAAAAAATTAAAAAAAATAAATTTTTTTTTTTGTTGTTTGTGAAAAGTAAAAAAAAAAAATTCAAATTTCAATTTCGTAATAAATAAAAAAAAATATAGCATGAATAATAAAATAATTTTGCATTTTGAAATTTGAAGTAAAAAAAAAGTAAATAAATTTTAAATTAAATTAATAAATAAATAAAAATAAAAAAAATAAAAAAATAAAAAAAATCAAAAAATAAAAAAAATAAAAAAAATAAAAAAAAAATAAAAATAATAAAAAAATAAAAAAATAAAAAAATAAAAAATAAAAAATAAAAATAAAATAAAAAAAAAATAAAATAAAATAAAATAAAATAAAATAAAATAAAATAGAATAAATAAAATAAAAAATAATAAATAAAATAAAATAAAATAAAAAAATAAAAAATAAAAAAAATAAATAAATAAATAAATAAAAAATAAAAAAAAATAAAAAAAAAAAAAACAATTTTCAAATTTCAAAATTCAGAATAATAAAAAAAACAAGGAAAATAAAAAAAATAAAATAAAATAAAACTTACCGTTCAAGAATAGTAAAAAAAAGTAAAAATAAATAAAATTAAGATTTAAAAAAAATAAAAAAATAAAAATAAATAAAAATAAATAAAAAACAAAAATAAATAAAAAAACAAAAAAATAAAAAATAAAACAATAAAAAAAAAACAAAAAAAAAATGAAAAAAATAATAATAATATAAAAAGAAAAAAAATAATAATAATAGAAAAAATAAAAAAAAAATAAAAAAAATATAAATTTTTTTTTTCTTTTTTAGGGTTTAACTAGTTTTGTTTAGTGCTTTGTATTAAATACCATGTAATTTTCTCTAAATTTTTATTTTGTTGACAGGAAGTTTTAAATTTACGTTTACAATAGTCTACATGCGTGGTAGGAGATCCTTAGAAACCCTCTTACACCATATGTAAATAATTTTCATAAATTTAAACAAGTGTCAACAAACCGGATTCCACCCATCAACTTCGTTTTTGAGCCAAACATAGAACCAAGTCTTAATCCTTTACTAGAACCAAAAGAAATGGAGGAAAACCAACATGTTAGTGGAAACCACGATGAAGGAGTTTGCATAAGACCGGTGATTGGCACGGCAACTGCCGCTATCCAGTTGGGTGAGGCTGCTCGGAATTATGACCTTAAAAATATTCATTTTTCTATGCTTCCTTCCTTTTATGGGCTACCTAATGAAGATTCTCTTTCCTTTATGAGAGATTTCTATGCTACGGTCCAAACATTCCCCCTCGGTATTCTAAACGAGGATCAACTTAGGATGAGATGTTTTCCCTACACTTTAAAGGATAAGGCCAAAGCTTGGTTGATGTCACTTCCCCCAGGTTCTCTGATGACATGGGGTAATATTTACAATAAATTCATGGGAAAATTCTATTCCCACCAAAAAACATCAGAGTTGAGAGGAAAGATTGCTACTTTCTCTCAGATGGAAGGAGAACCATTCCATGAAGCTTGGGATAGATTCAAAATGTTTCTCACTCAATGTCCCCATCATAGCTTTCCCCTGCAGTTGCAGTAACCAATTCTTTTACGATGGACTTACACAACAATGTCGGTTCATTGTCGACAACGCCGCGGGAGGAGCAATAGGAGAAAAGACCGCCTCGTAGACGTATAACCTCTTTGAGATCTTTGGTGCTAATTCCCAACCGAGAAAAGCTCCCGAGTGAGAAAAGCTGGAGTTCATGAAATCGACTCCAGTAATGAAGTTCAACAACAACTTGTTCAACTGACTAAGCAAGTTGCCCTTCTCGCTACACAAACCAACACCAATAATGAACAATATGGTTTGTATAGCAACATGGGACACGGTAATCAAGCTCGTCCATATCAAGGAGAAACAACTGGACCTCGAACAAGGTTAATGTGTTGGGAGCATATCAACGAAACCAAGGTTTGATCCCAATTCAAATACCTATAATCCTGGGTGGAGAAGTCATCCAAATTTCTCACGGAGGCAAAACAACCCTCCTTTCACTCAAAGCTCAAACCAGCAGCCAGCAATTCCACCCACCTATTCCAAGAAGCATTCCCAATAAACCAACCCTGGAGGACAACTTGAATTCTTTTATTCAAGTCCGTAGGGATAACCAATCTAAAACCAATCAACGGTTGGACTACGTGGAAGCTTCTATCAAAAGGTGGAAGTTCAAGTTGAGCAGCTTAGTTGAACATTTGCAAAAGAGCAAAGACTAATTTGATACTTAAATGAATTCAATGAAGAGGAGACATTGAGTTTTTCATTCTGCAATCTCGAAAGCAACGCCTTACTAGAAGACGATAAAATTTTAGTCCTATATGGGAGGTCACCCATTGTTGTATTTTCCTTTGTTTTAGTTTGCGTGTAATAAAATTCAAATGAAATAAATTCGTTTGTTTTGAAAATTGTAGTCCATTAGTTAAAATTAAAATTAAAAAAAAAAAAAAAAATTTAGGTTCCTTGCACCTTTTTGCTTTATCAAATTATAAATATTTCTTAGAGATATCTACTATTGTTTTTTTTTAAGAGCAAAATGTTGATACACAATAGGAGGAGGATCATTTTCAACTACAAACAACCATGGGAGATGCTGAAGATAGGCGGAAAAAGATGAAAGACTATACAATACCAATCATTGGCAATGTAACTTCTGGCATCCAATTACAAAGGGCTGCAAGGAATTATGAATTGAAAAAGATTCATTATTCTTTGTTGCCTTCCTTTTTCTGCATCCCTAATGAAGACCCTTTGCACTTCATTCGAGAATTCTATGCTATTGTCCAAACCTTTCCACTACATGCAATTAATGAAGATCAACTTAGGATGAGGTGTTTTCCTTACACCCTCAAAGATAAAGCTTGGTCCTGGTTCATTACTCTACAGTCAGGTTCTCTTAAAACTTGGGAGGCAGTCTATGAAATTTTTATGGGTAGGTTCTATTCCCATCAAAAGACTGTTGATCTAAGAACAAAGATAGCAACATTTTCTCAAATGTATGAAGAGCCCTTTCATGAAGCTTGGGAAAGATTCAAACTCCTTTTCATTCAATGTCAAAATCATAGCTTTCCATTACAGCTACAAAACCAATTCTTTTATGATGGATTGACACTACAGAGTCAATACATGGTTGATAATGCTGCTGGAGGTGCTGTAGGAGAAAAGACCGCAGAGGAAACCTATAATCTTTATGAGCTGTTGGGTTCTAATTCCCAACAAAGAGGTCCGAGAAGGAAAGCAAGGGTCAATGAAGTTGGCTCTGATAATGAGATAACCTTGCAACTTGCTGAATTGACTAAACAAGTGCAATTCCTCACTACCCACCAAATTTCAAATCAAGAGGTATGTGAAGTGTGTTGTTCAATTGGGCATGGTACTCATAATTGTTCAAATACTTGTGATTCTAGTGTCGATGCCATAGAGGAAATTCAATCTTTTCAAAGGTATCATCCAAACACCTATAATCACCCAACCTACACCCAATATCCAACACTAAGGTCAGATAACAACCACCCTTACCCACCAATCCAAGCTTTTAAGCCAACCTTAGAAGATAGCTTGAATGCTTTTATTCAAGTTAGTCGTGACAACCAATTGATGACTAATCAAAGGTTGAACACCATGGAGGCTTTGGTAAAAGGATTGAATCTAAAGTTGGGCAACCTGGCTGAACAAATGCAAAAGAAAGAACCAGGAAAGTTGCCAGTCAACTGAACAAGCAAAGGATGTACGAACCGCCCAAGTGGTAAGGTAGTCAATACCAGGTTTACACGAAATCTCTAACAATCTACCTTGTAGTTCGGAGGTAACAGAGAAGGCGATACTCTAATCTCGCAAAAGAAGAAACAAGTGTTAAACTTAACAAGCCTTCGAAAAACTCATTGGGGGGTCATCCGACACCCCCAAAATTCAAAAGACAACAGAACCACACGGATGATGCAAGTACCTTTTCCCATCGGTTAAGAGAGTCCAAACAAGATAAGCAATTCAATGATCTTTTAATATGCTCTCTAAAGTAAATATCAATTTACCATTATTAGAAGTGATCATGAATGTGCCCTCATATGCCAAGTTTTTCAAAGAGTTGAACACTAAGAAAAGGAGGTATGAATCCGAATGAACGAGTAGTAGTATCGAGAATTTCTAGCTACAGCATTTCAAAGACAAACTACCCCCTAAGTTGAAAGACCCTGGAAGTTTTATTATAAACATAACTATGGGGGATAAGAAGGTTGCTAAAGCAATGCTTGATTTAGGTGCTAGTATAAATTTGATGCCCTACTCTATATTCTTACAACTCAATCTAGGGGATTTAAAACCCACAACTATGTCCCTTCAACTTGCAGACAGATCTCTTAAATATCCAGAGGGAATAGTTGAGGATGTTTTGGTACAGGTAGACAAACTGATAATACCTGTTGACTTTGTGGTTCTGGATATGCAAGAAAATCCAAAGATTGGACGTAGAGAGCACACAATATTGCTTGGTAGACCATTTATGGCAACTACTAAAACTATTATTGATGTCCAAGATGGAAATTTGACAATGACAGTCTTAGGAGAGACTGTTCATTTTAAAGTTTTTGATTCTTCACCTTTCCCTTCTATTTCTGCCATCGATGAAATATTCGATGTTGATCATTTGGATAATCTTGTCCAAAACACCTTTTTCCAAACCAGAATAGAAGACAAGCTTGAAACCGTTCTTACACTTGAAAAGGTTGAAGAAGATTTAGATGAAGAAATTAAGGGGTACCTTGAACAACTAGACAATAATGAAGTGATGACAAAATCTAGTACACTTTTTCTACCCAGCTTCTTCATCTAGTAAAGAGGCCAATCCACACGAACTTGAACTCAAAGACTTACCCGAGCACTTAAAATATGTGTTTTGGGAGAAGGGAAACTTATTCAGTTGATAATTTCTTCAACGTTGAGGAAACCAGAAGAGAAGGAACTCATCAAAGTGCTTAAACAGTTTAACAAATCTATAGGTGGGAGTATAGGGGATATAAGAGCCATTAGTCCAACAGTGTGTATGCAGAAGATCAACTTGGAGGATGGTGCTAAACGCACGAGAGGCCCAAAGAAGACTAAACCCAAACATGCAAGAGGTAGTTAAAAAGGAAATTCTTAAATTATTAGAAGAAGGGATTATCTATCCTATCATGCGGATAGTAAGTGGGTTAGTCCAAAGGCATGTGGTACCAAAGAAATCTGGGATAACAGCTTGTTAAAAATGACAAAAGTGAATTAGTGCCCACTAGAATAATCCTTTGGATGGAGAATGTGTATAGATTTTAGGAAACTAAATTTATATACGAAAAAGGATCACTTTCCTCTTCCATTCATTGATCAAATGTTGGAAAGATTAGTCAAGTACCTAATTTTCTTGTTTTTGGATGGACTGCCTGGATATTATCAAGTACCCATAGCAGGAAGATCGTAGAAAAGACCACATTTACATGTCCTTTTGGGACATTTGCTTTTCGCAGAATGCCATTTGGGTTATGCAATGCCTCGCCACTTTCAGAGATGCATGATATCTATTTTCTCGGACATGGTGGAAAAATTCATTGAGATTTTCATGGACGATTTCTCTGTCTTTGGGAACTCATTTGATGATTGCTTACATAAATTGACTTTGGTTTTAGAAAGATGCATTGAATGCAATCTCACCCTTAGTTGGGAGAAAAGTCATTTTATGGTTCAACAAGGGATAGTTTTAGGACATATAATTTCAAACAAGGGTATTGAAGTTGATAAGGCAAAAGTTGAATTGATATCCAAACTACCTCCCCCTACATCTGTGAAGGGGATAAGAAGCTTCTTGGGACATGCAGGATTTTACAGACGATTTATTAAAGATTTCTCTAAAATAAGTCGTCCCTTATGTAACTTGCTATCCAAAGATGTCAATTTGACTTCAACAATGATCGCCTTTTATTTCCTTTAATACCTTGAAAGATAAACTAACATGTAGCCCTGTTATTATGGCACCAAACTGGTCTTTACCTTTTGAAATAATGTGTGATGCTTCTGATTATGCAATAGGAGCAGTCTTGGGACAAAGAGTGGATAAGCGTTTGCATGTCATCTACTATGCTAGCAAAACACTCAATGATGCCCAAATGAATTATACCACCATCGAAAAGGAATTCTTGGCGATAGTATTCTCTTTAGACAAATTTCGGTCTTATTTAGTAGGATCTAAAGTGATTGTGCATTCGATCATGCCGCTTTAAGATACCTATTAAGTAAACCAAATGCCAAGCCAAGATTAATCAGTGGTCTTACTCTTACAAGAATTTGACCTAGAAATCAAGGATAAGAAAGGTTGAAAACTTAGTAGCCGACCATTTGTCTAGGTTGATTTCGACTTCAATTCTCTTAAAGATGAGAGTAATGAAGATATAGTTGAAACCTTTCCGATGAATGCAGTTATTTTTCATAGGTCCGAACCCATGGTATCGATATTGTAAACTATCTTGCCACTTTCGGTGTTTTGCGACCTAACACTTCATATCAGGACAAGAAAAGGTTTTTTAAAACTATTAAGGACTATTTCTGGGATGACCCTTATTTATATAAGATTGGTCAAGATCAAGTCATCTGGAGATGTGTACCTGAAGAAGAACATAAGAGCATTCTGACTTTTGTCATGAACTTCATTGTAAGTCATTTTGGAGGTGAAAAAAGACAAGTAAGATATTACTGATCTGGATTCTTTTGGCCCACTCTTTTTAAAGATGCTCATATGTTTTGTGCACAATGTGATAGATGTCAAAGAACAGGAAACATAAGCAAAAGAGATGAAATGCCTTTGACATCTAATTTAGTTGTTGAACTCTTTGATGTAAAGGGGATTGAGTTTATGGGTCCTTTTCCCCCATCTAATGGTTTTCAATACATTTTGGTTCTTTGTGGATTATGTGTCCAAGTGGGTAGAAGCTATCCCCACCAAAACCAATGATGCTAATGTTGTTGTGAAATTCTTGAAAGATTTCATATTCAAGAGGTTCTAACGCCAGAGCTATAATAAGTGATGGAGGTAGCCATTTTTGTAACAAACTCTTTGATAGAGTACTAAACAAGTACAACATCACACATAAGGTAGCTACTCCATATCATCCTCAAACTTCCGGTTTAGTGGAAGTAAGTAATAGGCAAATTAAGGGAATATTGGAACGCACTGTGCGTCCTTCAAGGAAGGATTGGGCATTTAAGTTAAATGATGCCTTATGGGCATACCGCACCGCTTACAAAACACCTATTGGGATGAGCCCTTACCGGTTAATCTTTGGAAAGCGTGCCACCTTCAGTTGAACTTGAACATAAGGCTTACCGGGCAATTAAAGAGCTAAACATGGATTTAGATAAAGCGGTGAAAACGATTACTCCAGCCTTCATGAGTTGGAAGAAATTAGGAATGAAGCTTATGAGAATGCCAAATTATACAAAGAGCGTACTAAGCGCTATCATGACAAAGAGGCTAGTTCCTAAGACTTTTCACCTGGAATGAAAGTTCTTTTATTTAACTCTCGTTTGAGAATTTTTCCAGGAAAGCTGAGATCAAGATGGGATGGACCATTCAAAATAGTTCAGGTATTTGAACATGGAGTGGTAGAACTATTGGACTCCAAGACACAAAAAACGTTCAAAGTTAATGGCCATCGTGTCAAGCCTTATTTAGAAGAACCAAACAACATTGCTAAAATAGATTGCATTTGGCTGAGTAATCCTTAGCACCAAAAAGATACGTCTTGCTAAGACGTTAAACTAAGCGCTGGATGGGAGGCAACCCATCATTTTAGGTAATTTTTGTTATTTGTTTTATATACTTAATTTTATTGTTTATTTTAGTTTAATTATATGTGAATAAGTTTTAAATTGTTAAAACTAAAAATATTTGTTGAGTTGTTAGAAGTTCACAGCAATCTGTCTGTATACACTCTAATGATGAATATGATGAATGCACCTGCATTTCTCCATTACTACTTACACATTCTCAAGAAATAGGTAATCTTTCTTCTTCTTTTTTTTCTCTTTATCTTTAATTTACAGTTGTTACATTGAGGACAATGTAAGTTCTAGGTTGGGGGTGGTGAAAAGTTACCATGCTTAATTAAAAAAAAAAAAAAAAAAAAAAAAATTATTAATTTTTTTTCTTTTCTTTTTTTTTATGTTCACATCTTCATTTTTTTTTTTTGTGTTTGGTTTTATTTTTGTGTGATTTAGTAATTTTTGGAATTAAAAAAAAACATTTCACAAAAATTTGTCATTTCTTTAAATCAAATTTAAGTAAATAGTTAAGTCTTTTGTACTGTTAGATTAATTTTTGAAAACATATCATGAAATATTTTGTAATTGTTTTTTTTATAATTAGTTAGTTTTTGTCATAACTAGTATTTCTTGATAAGATGTAGAAATTATATTAAACCCAAAATCGGTGTATATGAATTTGTTTTAGTGGAGACTACCTTTGTGAGATATAATTTGAGCCTAATTTCCCTTATTCAGAGTGAAATATATATTTTTTCTACTCCAAACACATTTCTTATTTCTTCAAATTCTTAGATGATCTCTATAGGCATTAATATTGAATGTATGAATTTTTTCTCATCTTAATAGAGTGTCGTATATTTTTTTATTATTATTTTTGCTTTGATTAAATGATTTGAGTAGAAATTGATAGTATATGCTTTTATCTCATTCGTGCATGACTGTTAAAAAAAAAAAAAGGACATATCTGGGGTTACCTAAACCAAGATCAAACAGAAAAGCCACAAAATTAACCACTCACCAAATTCCAAAAAAAAAAAAAATGTACAATCTGTACATGGGTTGACTCTCTAAAATATACATATATTGAAAAAAAAATATAGAGAGATAAAAAAAATATAGTATCATCTACATACTATGACCCACATTGCCTACAAAGTTGTGAGTAAAGGCTAAATACAAAAGAAAGATATAGGAAGTAATTCCCTAAAAAGTCATTGCAATTTCTTCATTTGTAAAAGACATATATCTTGAAATTCTTTCTTAATGAGTTTGATTTATGCATGAAAATAATTTTTATATATTATATCTTTATAATTTATACATTTGATTCCTTCCATGAGATCAACGTCAAAATAACACTTTGAGCCTTTCTTCTTTATACATATGCGAACATATTAGTTCATTTCTATACATCAACTCTTTCGCATATAAATTAGTATGAGTGTTTGAACCCATAGGATTCAGTGTTTTGAGAGTATTGACTTGTGAGGAATAGAGTCGCGAATTCGGATTCATGACACCGAAATTGGGTGAAATTAAATTGATACATTTTTGATATGAAATATGAAAATGATTTTCAACTAATTATTATAATAAATCATGATTGTTTAAGAAGATTAAAATAACTTATGCTTGAGATTTTAATTATGATCTTAAAAGAGATTAAAAAGTATGAGACATTTTTGTGTTATGTTGTTTTCTTTTATTCTTAAAAGTTAATTTTTGATGTTGTTGTAATTTTAGTTTTTAAGTTGATTATTTTTATTTCTTTTGATTTTTACATTTAGTTCAATGTTTGTGGGTATCATTATGAAAACCCTCACGAGACTCAAACTCGTCCACTAGGGCAACCTAGGGGTTTAAAGGCTTGTTGCATAGGCTAAATGCAACCGTGTCAATCTACGGAAGTGATTTAGGATAGTTTAATTTTTAGTTTTTATCGCTTCTCTTGCTAAGGGACTAGCAAGAAGTTCGGTAGTTAAGTTGTGATGAGTGCTCAAAAAGCACTAAAATTACCATGATTTTATGCACATTAATTGATTAAAAAGATAGATATTTATATGTTTTATGATATATTTATATAAATTTGTCTTTTTCGGAATCACGTGGGTTTTTAATCTTTTTCATGTATTTTAACTTAAAAACGCAAGCTAAAGATTCAAAGAGGAATACCGGAAGTAATACATCTCGAATATATTAATAAATAAATGGGGAAAGGGCAACAAATAAGAAAAAATTGGACAAAATGGGTCAAAAATGGCAAAAAGGAGAAAATCGTGCCATGTGGCCACGCCGCGCCTGGCCGCCAAGCTCTCAGCCCAAGCTCCGTTCATCGCCTGTTCATGCGTGGGATACTGTTCATGCGCGGGATACTGTTCATACGTGGGATACTGTTCATGCGCGGTACTGTTCATGCGCGGTACTGTTCATACGCGGGATACTGTTCATGCGCGGTACTGTTCATGCGCGGTACTGTTCATGCGCTGCAGTCACGGCTGCAATGACGTCATACCGACGTCATTAATGACATCAGCAATTCCAATCGGCGTTTTTACATTTTTTAATATTTTTTTAACATTTTTTTACTCATTTTTTCTCTCCATCCTCACCTATAAATACTCCCCTTCCCTTCACTTCAAAACACACCTTCAAAACACACTTCTCTCTTCTTTCTTTCTCTCTTTTCTTAGATTTTTAGGTTTTTTTAGTTTTTCTTAGTTTGTAGTTAATTTCTCTTAGTTTTAGAGTTCTTCCCTTTTTGGGAAGAACTAGTTATGTTTTTGTAATATATTAGCTTTTGATTCAATAAATGGGAGTGCAAATTCCGCTTGGAGGTTTTTCAGCAACGGGAATAGCATCGAAGTTCTGTAAGGATTTTATTTTCTTTACAGTTATTTTTTATGCTTTATTCTTACATGTTATATTTAATTTGTCTGTGATTAAATTTAACTCTGCTGGCTGTTTATAAACATGATGTAATAATAACGTTGTTATGCTTGCAAAATATTAAATAGGTAAAAATCTCTAAAATGAATTGATTTTATTTTTATTCAAGATTTTATATTAAGAATGTTAGAGAGAAATATATTATTTTTCATTACAAACTTAAATCTGAAAATTAGATTTTAAGGTTTAGTTATCCTATCGATTTAGAGTAGTGCTCTTTTATTTGATGGTACAATCGCCTCGGTAGTTAGAGTGAAGCTCTATTTCAAAAGTTTTTATAAGAATTATTATCCGAAAATGTATTGACAACATGTTTTCAAGAGTGGTTTTAAAACTTGAAAGTTAGTACTCGGATAACTAAATTCTTAGGTTTAATTTGGACACCTTGAATAAAGTTTAAACTGTCTAACCCCACCAAAGGTGGCATTTAAATGGTTCATTTTCAATCTCTTAGAAAAAGAAATTAATTTAATTAACCAAATTAGTTATCAACCCCACCCATAGGTGTTAATTGGTTTGTTTAGTTAACAAAGAATATCTAACCCCACCAAAGGTGGTATTCATATAAAAAAGAGAGAATCAATAAATATCAATTCATATCTTTAATAACTTAATTAATATGAGCAAGCATAATTAACTTAATTATTATATCCATAAATACTCCACTGTTTTAACAGATAAAATTTGCATAAATGTTTATTGAATCTATGTTTATTTTTATGTAAGTAGATTAAAAACACAAAACCCCAAAATATCGTGACAGGATGTTTAGGATTTAATTTCGTTTTTAAAAGTTTGAATAATAAATTAAAAACCACATACATTCCTTCCTTAGATCGACCTTGGGAGTATACTTATCATTTTTCTTTTTATTGTGAGTTTTCACTCAAGAATGCAGAAACCAATTAAATAATAATTTTTTAGAACCTAAAATTCAAAAACGGATATATAAACATACATAACCTATTTTCAACAACCAAGGCTCTATTTCTCAATGATGCGTATCCTTTGGGCAAACCACATAGGAACACAAAGAAATATGAACGATTGAATTGCAAATAATGTGCCTAAGATGATTAAATTAGAACCATAAAGAAGAAGAACCCAAAACAATGGAATATGGTTCGCTCAAAATTTAAGACATCGGTAAGTTTTGTAAACTATGGAATTTTGGTTCAAAAACGTTGAGAACATAACTAATGCTTTGTTGCATTTTTAGAAATCGAAATGACCTTCCCATTGATATACTATAATAGTCGTTTCGATACACGATTTCAAAATTTTAACAGTTTAAAGTTGCAACCCAAATTAATAACGGTTTTTTTAAACTGTTACATGCAGTAACACTCTTATTTATTTTCGAAGAAAAAAGATAGATTAGAAGAACCAAACAAAATGATACAAAGAATTTAATGAAAACTACAAAAGGAAATCCAAAGATGAAAACAACGAAAAAAAATTGAAAGAAAATGCATGACATGAAAGATTAAATTTCTTTCTTTTTATTGTGAGTTTTCACTCAAGAATGCAGAAACCAATTAAATAATAATTTTTTAGAACCAAAAATTCAAAAACGGATATATAAACATACATAACCTATTTTCAACAACCAAGGCTCTATTTCTCAATGATGCGTATCGTTTGCGCAAACCACTTAGGAACACAAAGAAATATGAACGATTGAATTGCAAATAATGTGCCTATGATGATTAAAGTAGAACCATAAAGAAGAAGAACCCAAAACAATGGAATATGGTTCGCTCAAAATTTAAGACATCAGTAAGTTTAGTAAACAATGGAATTTTGGTTCAAAAACGTTGAGAACATAACTAATGCTTTGTTGCATTTTTAGAAATCGAAATGACCTTCCCTTTGATATACTATAATAGTCGTTTTCGATACACGATTTCAAATTTTTAACAGTTTAAAGTTGCAACCCAAATTAATAACTGTTTTTTTAAACTGTTACATGCAGTAACACTCTTATTTATTTTTGAAGAAAAAAGATAGATTAGAAGAACCAAACAAAAAGATACGAAGAATTTAATGAAAACTTCAAAAGGAAATCCAAAGATGAAAACAACGAAAACAAAATTGAAAGAAAAAGCATGAGATGAAGGATTAAATTTCTTTCTTTTTATTGTGAGTTTTCACTCAAGAATGCAGAAAACAATTAAATAATAAATTTTTTAAACCTAAAATTCAAAAACGGATATATAAACATACATAACCTATTTTCAACAACCAAGGCTCTATTTCTCAATGATGCGTATCCTTTGGGCAAACCACGTAGGAACACAAAGAAATATGAACGATTGAATTGCAAATAATGTGCCTAAGATGATTAAATTAGAACCATAAAGAAGAAGAACCCAAAACAATGGAATATGGTTCGCTCAAAATTTAAGACATCGGTAAGTTTTGTAAACAATGGAATTTTGGGTCAAAAACGTTGAGAACATAACAAATGCTTTGTTGCATTTTTAGAAATCGATACGACCTTCCCTTTGATATACTATAATAGTCGTTTCGATACACGATTTCAAAATTTTACCAGTTTAAAGTTGCAACCCAAATTAATAATTGTTTTTTTAAACTGTTACATGCAATAACACTCTTATTTATTTTCGAAGAAAAAAGATAGATTAGAAGAACCAAACAAAAAGATACGAAGAATTTATTGAAAACTACAAAAGGAAATCCAAAGATGAAAACAACGAAAAAAAATTGAAAGAAAATGCATGACATGAAAGATTAAATTTCTTTCTTTTTATTGTGAGTTTTCACTCAAGAATGCAGAAACCAATTAAATAATAATTTTTTAGAACCAAAAATTCAAAAACGGATATATAAACATACATAACCTATTTTCAACAACCAAGGCTCTATTTCTCAATGATGCGTATCCTTTGGGCAAACCACTTAGGAACACAAAGAAAAATGAACGATTGAATTGCAAATAATGTGCCTAAGATGATTAAAGTAGAACCATAAAGAAGAAGAACCCAAAACAATGGAATATGGTTCGCTCAAAATTTAAGACATCGGTAAGTTTAGTAAACAATGGAATTTTGGTTCAAAAACGTTGAGAACATAACTAATGCTTTGTTGCATTTTTAGAATTCGAAAGGACCTTCCCTTCGCTATACTATAATAGTCGTTTCGATACACGATTTCAAAATTTTAACAGTTTAAAGTTTCAACCCAAATTAATAACTGTTTTTTTAAACTGTTACATGCAGTAACACTCTTATTTATTTTCGAAGAAAAAAGATAGATTAGAAGAACCAAACAAAAAGATACGAAGAATTTACTGAAAACTACAAAAGGAAATCCAAAGATGAAAACAACGAAAACAAAATTGAAAGAAAATGCATGAGATGAAGGATTAAATTTCTTTCTTTATATTGTGAGTTTTCACTCAAGAATGCAGAAAACAATTAAATAATAAATTTTTTAAACCTAAAATTCAAAAACGGATATATAAACATACATAACCTATTTTCAACAACCAATGCTCTATTTCTCAATGATGCGTATCCTTTGGGCAAACCACGTAGGAACACAAAGAAATATGAACTATTGAATTGCAAATAATGTGCCTAAGATGATTAAATTAGAACCATAAAGAAGAAAAACCCAAAACAATGGAATATGGTTCGCTCAAAATTTAAGACATCGGTAAGTTTTGTAAACTATGGAATTTTGGTTCAAAAACGTTGAGAACATAACTAATGCTTTGTTGCATTTTTAGAAATCGAAATGACCTTCCCTTCGCTATACTATAATAGTCGTTTCGATACACGATTTCAAAATTTTAACTGTTTAAAGTTTCAACCCAAATTAATAACTGTTTTTTTAAACTGTTACATGCAGTAACACTCTTATTTATTTTCGAAGAAAAAAGATAGATTAGAAGAACCAAACAAAACGATACGAAGAATTTAATGAAAACTACAAAAGGAAATCCAAAGATGAAAACAACGAAAAAAAATTGAAAGAAAATGCATGACATGAAAGATTAAATTTTTTCTTTTTATTGTGAGTTTTCACTCAAGAATGCAGAAACCAATTAAATAATAATTTTTTAGAACCAAAAATTCAAAAACGGATATATAAACATACATAACCTATTTTCAACAACCAAGGCTCTATTTCTCAATGATGCGTATCGTTTGCGCAAACCACTTAGGAACACAAAGAAATATGAACGATTGAATTGCAAATAATGTGCCTAAGATGATTAAAGTAGAACCATAAAGAAGAAGAACCCAAAACAATGGAATATGGTTCGCTCAAAATTTAAGACATCGGTAAGTTTTGTAAACTATGGAATTTTGGTTCAAAAACGTTGAGAACATAACTAATGCTCTGTTTCATTTTTAGAAATCGAAATGACCTTCCCCTTGATATACTATAATAGTCGTTTCGATATACGATTTCAAAACTTTAACAGTTTAAAGTTGCAACCCAAATTAAGAACTATTTTTTAAACTGTAACATGCAGTAACACTCTTATTTATTTTTGAAGAAAAAAGATAGATTAGAAGAACCAAACAAAACGATACGAAGAATTTAATGAAAACTACAAAAGGAAATCCAAAGATGAAAACAACGAAAAAAAATTGAAAGAAAATGCATGACATGAAAGATTAAATTTTTTCTTTTTATTGTGAGTTTTCACTCAAGAATGCAGAAACCAATTAAATAATAATTTTTTAGAACCTAAAATTCAAAAACGGATATATAAACATACATAACCTATTTTCAACAACCAAGGCTCTATTGCGCAATGATGCGTATCGTTTGCGCAAACCACTTAGGAACACAAAGAAATATGAACGATTGAATTGCAAATAATGTGCCTAAGATGATTAAAGTAGAACCATAAAGAAGAAGAACCCAAAACAATGGAATATGGTTCGCTCAAAATTTAAGACATCGGTAAGTTTAGTAAACAATGGAATTTTGGTTCAAAAACGTTGAGAACATAACTAATGCTTTGTTGCATTTTTAGAATTCGAAATGACCTTCCCTTCGCTATACTGTAATACTCGTTTCGATACACGATTTCAAAATTTTAACAGTTTAAAGTTTCAACCCAAATTAATAACTGTTTTTTTAAACTGTTACATGCAGTAACACTCTTATTTATTATCGAAGAAAAAAGATAGATTAGAAGAACCAAACAAAACGATACGAAGAATTTGATGAAAACTACAAAAGGAAATCCAAAGATGAAAACAACGAAAAAAAATTGAAAGAAAATGCATGACATGAAAGATTAAATTTCTTTCTTTTTATTGTGAGTTTTCACTCAAGAATGCAGAAACCAATTAAATAATAATTTTTTAGAACCTAAAATTCAAAAACGGATATATAAACATACATAACCTATTTTCAACAACCAAGGCTCTATTTCCCAATGATGCGTATCGTTTGGGCAAACCACGTAGGAACACAAAGAAATATGAACGATTGAATTGCAAATAATGTGCCTAAGATGATTAAAGTATAACCATAAAGAAGAAGAACCCAAAACAATGGAATATGGTTCGCTCAAAATTTAAGACATCGGTAAGTTTAGTAAACAATGGAATTTTGGTTCAAAAACGTTGAGAACATAACTAATGCTTTGTTGCATTTTTAGAAATCGAAATGACCATCCCTTTGATATACTATAATAGTCGTTTCGATACACGATTTCAAAATTTTAACAGTTTAAAGTTGCAACCCAAATTAATAACTGTTTTTTTAAACTGTTACATGCAGTAACACTCTTATTTATTTTCGAAGAAAAAGATAGATTAGAAGAACCAAACAAAACGATACGAAGAATTTACTGAAAACTACAAAAGGAAATCCAAAGATGAAAACAACGAAAAAAAATTGAAAGAAAATGCATGACATGAAGGATTAAATTTCTTTCTTTTTATTGTGAGTTTTCACTCAAGAATGCAGAAACCAATTAAATAATAAATTTTTTAGAACCAAAAATTCAAAAACGGATATATAAACATACATAACCTATTTTCAACAACCAAGGCTCTATTTCCCAATGATGCGTATCGTTTGGGCAAACCACGTAGGAACACAAAGAAATATGAACGATTGAATTGCAAATAATGTGCCTAAGATGATTAAAGTATAACCATAAAGAAGAAGAACCCAAAACAATGGAATATGGTTCGCTCAAAATTTAAGACATCGGTAAGTTTAGTAAACAATGGAATTTTGGTTCAAAAACGTTGAGAACATAACTAATGCTTTGTTGCATTTTTAGAAATCGAAATGACCTTCCCTTTGATATACTATAATAGTCGTTTCGATACACGATTTCAAAATTTTAACAGTTTAAAGTTGCAACCCAAATTAATAATTGTTTTTTTAAACTGTTACATGCAGTAACACTCTTATTTATTTTTGAAGAAAAAAGATAGATTAGAAGAACCAAACAAAAAGATACGAAGAATTTAATGAAAACTTCAAAAGGAAATCCAAAGATGAAAACAACGAAAACAAAATTGAAAGAAAAAGCATGAGATGAAGGATTAAATTTCTTTCTTTTTATTGTGAGTTTTCACTCAAGAATGCAGAAAACAATTAAATAATAAATTTTTTAAACCTAAAATTCAAAAACGGATATATAAACATACATAACCTATTTTCAACAACCAAGGCTCTATTTCTCAATGATGCGTATCCTTTGGGCAAACCACGTAGGAACACAAAGAAATATGAACGATTGAATTGCAAATAATGTGCCTAAGATGATTATATTAGAACCATAAAGCAGAAGAACCCAAAACAATGGAATATGGTTCGCTCAAAATTTAAGACATCGGTAAGTTTAGTAAACAATGGAATTTTGGTTCAAAAATGTTGAGAACATAACTAATGCTTTGTTGCATTTTTAGAAATCGAAATGACCTTCCCTTTGATATACTATAATAGTCATTTCGATAAACGATTTCAAATTTTTAACAGTTTAAAGTTGCAACCCAAATTAATAACTGTTTTTTTAAACTGTTACATGCAGTAACACTCTTATTTATTTTCGAAGAAAAAAGATAGATTAGAAGAACCAAACAAAACGATACGAAGAATTTAATGAAAACTACAAAAGGAAATCCAAAGATGAAAACAACGAAAAAAAATTGAAAGAAAATGCATGACATGAAAGATTAAATTTTTTCTTTTTATTGTGAGTTTTCACTCAAGAATGCAGAAACCAATTAAATAATAATTTTTTAGAACCAAAAATTCAAAAACGGATATATAAACATACATAACCTATTTTCAACAACCAAGGCTCTATTTCTCAATGATGCGTATCGTTTGCGCAAACCACTTAGGAACACAAAGAAATATGAACGATTGAATTGCAAATAATGTGCCTAAGATGATTAAAGTAGAACCATAAAGAAGAAGAACCCAAAACAATGGAATATGGTTCGCTCAAAATTTAAGACATCGGTAAGTTTAGTAAACAATGGAATTTTGGTTCAAAAACGTTGAGAACATAACTAATGCTTTGTTGCATTTTTAGAAATCGAAATGACCTTCCCTTTGATATACTATAATAGTCGTTTCGATACACGATTTCAAAATTTTAACAGTTTAAAGTTGCAACCCAAATTAATAACTGTTTTTTTAAACTGTTACATGCAGTAACACTCTTATTTATTTTTGAAGAAAAAAGATAGATTAGAAGAACCAAACAAAAAGATACGAAGAATTTAATGAAAACTTCAAAAGGAAATCCAAAGATGAAAACAACGAAAACAAAATTGAAAGAAAAAGCATGAGATGAAGGATTAAATTTCTTTCTTTTTATTGTGAGTTTTCACTCAAGAATGCAGAAAACAATTAAATAATAAATTTTTTAAACCTAAAATTCAAAAACGGATATATAAACATACATAACCTATTTTCAACAACCAAGGCTCTATTTCTCAATGATGCGTATCCTTTGGGCAAACCACGTAGGAACACAAAGAAATATGAACGATTGAATTGCAAATAATGTGCCTAAGATGATTATATTAGAACCATAATGAAGAAGAACCCAAAACAATGGAATATGGTTCCCTCAAAATTTAAGACATCGGTAAGTTTTGTAAACTATGGAATTTTGGTTCAAAAACGTTGAGAACATAACTAATGCTCTGTTGCATTTTTAGAAATCGAAATGACCTTCCCTTTGATATACTATAATAGTCGTTTCGATACACGATTTCAAAATTTTAACAGTTTAAAGTTGCAACCCAAATTAATAACTGTTTTTTTAAACTGTTACATGCAGTAACACTCTTATTTATTTTCGAAGAAAAAAGATAGATTAGAAGAACCAAACAAAATGATACGAAGAATTTATTGAAAACTACAAAAGGAAATCCAAAGATGAAAACAACGAAAAAAAATTGAAAGAAAATGCATGACATGAAAGATTAAATTTCTTTCTTTTTATTGTGAGTTTTCACTCAAGAATGCAGAAACCAATTAAATAATAATTTTTTAGAACCAAAAATTCAAAAACGGATATATAAACATACATAACCTATTTTCAACAACCAAGGCTCTATTTCTCAATGATGCGTATCCTTTGGGCAAACCACTTAGGAACACAAAGAAAAATGAACGATTGAATGGCAAATAATGTGCCTAAGATGATTAAAGTAGAACCATAAAGAAGAAGAACCCAAAACAATGGAATATGGTTCGCTCAAAATTTAAGACATCGGTAAGTTTAGTAAACAATGGAATTTTGGTTCAAAAACGTTGAGAACATAACTAATGCTTTGTTGCATTTTGAGAATTCGAAATAACCTTCCATTCGCTATACTATAATAGTCGTTTCGATACACGATTTCAAAATTTTAACAGTTTAAAGTTTCAACCCAAATTAATAACTGTTTTTTTAAACTGTTACATGCAGTAACACTCTTATTTATTTTCGAAGAAAAAAGATAGATTAGAAGAACCAAACAAAACGATACGAAGAATTTAATGAAAACTACAAAAGGAAATCCAAAGCTGAAAACAACGAAAAAAAATTGAAAGAAAATGCATGACATGAAAGATTAAATTTTTTCTTTTTATTGTGAGTTTTCACTCAAGAATGCAGAAACCAATTAAATAATAATTTTTTTGAACCTAAAATTCAAAAACGGATATATAAACATAGATAACCTATTTTCAACAACCAAGGCTCTATTTCTCAATGATGCGTATCCTTTGGGCAAACCACTTAGGAACACAAAGAAAAATGAACGATTGAATGGCAAATAATGTGCCTAAGATGATTAAAGTAGAACCATAAAGAAGAAGAACCCAAAACAATGGAATATGGTTCGCTCAAAATTTAAGACATCGGTAAGTTTAGTAAACAATGGAATTTTGGTTCAAAAACGTTGAGAACATAACTAATGCTTTGTTGCATTTTGAGAATTCGAAATAACCTTCCATTCGCTATACTATAATAGTCGTTTCGATACACGATTTCAAAATTTTAACAGTTTAAAGTTTCAACCCAAATTAATAACTGTTTTTTTAAACTGTTACATGCAGTAACACTCTTATTTATTTTCGAAGAAAAAAGATAGATTAGAAGAACCAAACAAAACGATACGAAGAATTTAATGAAAACTACAAAAGGAAATCCAAAGCTGAAAACAACGAAAAAAAATTGAAAGAAAATGCATGACATGAAAGATTAAATTTTTTCTTTTTATTGTGAGTTTTCACTCAAGAATGCAGAAACCAATTAAATAATAATTTTTTTGAACCTAAAATTCAAAAACGGATATATAAACATAGATAACCTATTTTCAACAACCAAGGCTCTATTGCGCAATGATGCGTATCGTTCATAAACCACTTAGGAACACAAAGAAATATGAACGATTGAATTGCAAATAATGTGCCTAAGATGATTAAAGTAGAACCATAAAGAAGAAGAACCCAAAACAATGGAATATGGTTCGCTCAAAATTTAAGACATCGGTAAGTTTAGTAAACAATGGAATTTTGGTTCAAAAACGTTGAGAACATAACTAATGCTTTGTTGCATTTTTAGAATTCGAAATGACCTTCCCTTCGCTATACTATAATAGTCGTTTCGATACACGATTTCAAAATTTTAACAGTTTAAAGTTTCAACCCAAATTAATAACTGTTTTTTAAACTGTTACATGCAGTAACACTCTTATTTATTATCGAAGAAAAAAGATAGATTAGAAGAACCAAACAAAACGATATGAAGAATTTAATGAAAACTACAAAAGGAAATCCAAAGATGAAAACAACGAAAAAAAATTGAAAGAAAATGCATGACATGAAAGATTAAATTTCTTTCTTTTTATTGTGAGTTTTCACTCAAGAATGCAGAAACCAATTAAATAATAATTTTATAGAACCAAAAATTCAAAAACGGATATATAAACATACATAACCTATTTTCAACAACCAAGGCTCTATTTCCCAATGATGCGTATCGTTTGGGCAAACCACTTAGGAACACAAAGAAATATGACCGATTGAATTGCAAATAATGTGCCTAAGATGATTAAAGTATAACCATAAAGAAGAAGAACCCAAAACAATGGAATATGGTTCGCTCAAAATTTAAGACATCGGTAAGTTTAGTAAACAATGGAATTTTGGTTCAAAAACGTTGAGAACATAACTAATGCTTTGTTGCATTTTTAGAAATCGAAATGACCATCCCTTTGATATACTATAATAGTCGTTTCGATACACGATTTCAAAATTTTAACAGTTTAAAGTTGCAACCCAAATTAATAACTGTTTTTTTAAATCAAGTACATGCAGAACAACATTTATTTATTTTTGAAGAAAAAAGATAGATTAGAAGAACCAAACAAAAAGATACGAAGAATTTAATGAAAACTTCAAAGGGAAATCCAAAGATGAAAACAACGAAAACAAAATTGAAAGAAAAAGCATGAGATGAAGGATTAAATTTCTTTCTTTTTATTGTGAGTTTTCACTCAAGAATGCAGAAAACAATTAAATAATAAATTTTTTAAACCTAAAATTCAAAAACGGATATATAAACATACATAACCTATTTTCAACAAGCAAGGCTCTATTTCTCAATGATGCGTATCCTTTGGGCAAACCACGTAGGAACACAAAGAAATATGAACGATTGAATTGCAAATAATGTGCCTAAGATGATTAAATTAGAACCATAAAGAAGAAGAACCCAAAACAATGGAATATGGTTCGCTCAAAATTTAAGACATCGGTAAGTTTAGTAAACAATGGAATTTTGGTTCAAAAACGTTGAGAACATAACTAATGCTTTGTTGCATTTTTAGAAATCGAAATGACCTTCCCTTTGATATACTATAATAGTCATTTCGATAAACGATTTCAAATTTTTAACAGTTTAAAGTTGCAACCCAAATTAATAACTGTTTTTTTAAACTGTTACATGCAGTAACACTCTTATTTATTTTCGAAGAAAAAAGTTAGATTAGAAGAACCAAACAAAACGATACGAAGAATTTAATGCAAACTACAAAAGGAAATCCAAAGATGAAAACAACGAAAAAAAATTGAAAGAAAATGCATGACATGAAAGATTAAATTTTTTCTTTTTATTGTGAGTTTTCACTCAAGAATGCAGAAACCAATTAAATAATAATTTTTTTGAACCTAAAATTCAAAAACGGATATATAAACATAGATAACCTATTTTCAACAACCAAGGCTCTATTTCTCAATGATGCGTATCCTTTGGGCAAACCACTTAGGAACACAAAGAAAAATGAACGATTGAATGGCAAATAATGTGCCTAAGATGATTAAAGTAGAACCATAAAGAAGAAGAACCCAAAACAATGGAATATGGTTCGCTCAAAATTTAAGACATCGGTAAGTTTAGTAAACAATGGAATTTTGGTTCAAAAACGTTGAGAACATAACTAATGCTTTGTTGCATTTTGAGAATTCGAAATAACCTTCCATTCGCTATACTATAATAGTCGTTTCGATACACGATTTCAAAATTTTAACAGTTTAAAGTTTCAACCCAAATTAATAACTGTTTTTTTAAACTGTTACATGCAGTAACACTCTTATTTATTTTCGAAGAAAAAAGATAGATTAGAAGAACCAAACAAAACGATACGAAGAATTTAATGAAAACTACAAAAGGAAATCCAAAGATGAAAACAACGAAAAAAAATTGAAAGAAAATGCATGACATGAAAGATTAAATTTTTTCTTTTTATTGTGAGTTTTCACTCAAGAATGCAGAAACCAATTAAATAATAATTTTTTTGAACCTAAAATTCAAAAACGGATATATAAACATAGATAACCTATTTTCAACAACCAAGGCTCTATTGCGCAATGATGCGTATCGTTTGCGCAAACCACTTAGGAACACAAAGAAATATGAACGATTGAATTGCAAATAATGTGCCTAAGATGATTAAAGTAGAACCATAAAGAAGAAGAACCCAAAACAATGGAATATGGTTCGCTCAAAATTTAAGACATCGGTAAGTTTAGTAAACAATGGAATTTTGGTTCAAAAACGTTGAGAACATAACTAATGCTTTGTTGCATTTTTAGAAATCGAAATGACCTTCCCTTCGCTATACTATAATAGTCGTTTCGATACACGATTTCAAAATTTTAACAGTTTAAAGTTTCAACCCAAATTAATAACTGTTTTTTTAAACTGTTACATGCAGTAACACTCTTATTTATTTTCGAAGAAAAAAGATAGATTAGAAGAACCAAACAAAACGATACGAAGAATTTAATGAAAACTACAAAAGGAAATCCAAAGATGAAAACAACGAAAAAAAATTGAAAGAAAATGCATGACATGAAAGATTAAATTTCTTTCTTTTTATTGTGAGTTTTCACTCAAGAATGCAGAAACCAATTAAATAATAATTTTTTAGAACCTAAAATTCAAAAACGGATATATAAACATACATAACCTATTTTCAACAACCAAGGCTCTATTTCCCAATGATGCGTATCGTTTGGGCAAACCACGTAGGAACACAAAGAAATATGAACGATTGAATTGCAAATAATGTGCCTAAGATGATTAAAGTATAACCATAAAGAAGAAGAACCCAAAACAATGGAATATGGTTCGCTCAAAATTTAAGACATCGGTAAGTTTAGTAAACAATGGAATTTTGGTTCAAAAATGTTGAGAACATAACTAATGCTTTGTTGCATTTTTAGAAATCGAAATGACCTTCCCTTTGATATACTATAATAGTCGTTTCGATACACGATTTCAAAATTTTAACAGTTTAAAGTTGCAACCCAAATTAATAACTGTTTTTTAAACTGTTACATGCAGTAACACTGTTATTTATTTTTGAAGAAAAAAGATAGATTAGAAGAACCAAACAAAACGATACGAAGAATTTAATGAAAACTTCAAAGGGAAATCCAAAGATGAAAACAACGAAAACAAAATTGAAAGAAAAAGCATGAGATGAAGGATTAAATTTCTTTCTTTTTATTGTGAGTTTTCACTCAAGAATGCAGAAAACAATTAAATAATAAATTTTTTAATCCTAAAATTCAAAAACGGATATATAAACATACATAACCTATTTTCAACAAGCAAGGCTCTATTTCTCAATGATGCGTATCCTTTGGGCAAACCACGTAGGAACACAAAGAAATATGAACGATTGAATTGCAAATAATGTGCCTAAGATGATTAAATTAGAACCATAAAGAAGAAGAACCCAAAACAATGGAATATGGTTCGCTCAAAATTTTAGACATCGGTAAGTTTAGTAAACAATGGAATTTTGGTTCAAAAATGTTGAGAACATAACTAATGCTTTGTTGCATTTTTAGAATTCGAAAGGACCTTCCCTTCGCTATACTATAATAGTCGTTTCGATACACGATTTCAAAATTTTACAGTTTAAAGTTTCAACCCAAATTAATAACTGTTTTTTTAAACTGTTACATGCAGTAACACTCTTATTTATTTTCGAAGAAAAAAGATAGATTAGAAGAACCAAACAAAACGATACGAAGAATTTAATGAAAACTACAAAAGGAAATCCAAAGATGAAAACAACGAAAAAAAATTGAAAGAAAATGCATGACATGAAAGATTAAATTTCTTTCTTTTTATTGTGAGTTTTCACTCAAGAATGCAGAAACCAATTAAATAATAATTTTTTAGAACCAAAAATTAAGAAACGGATATATAAACATACATAACCTATTTTCAACAACCAAGGCTCTATTTCTCAATGATGCGTATCCTTTGGGCAAACCACTTAGGAACACAAAGAAATATGAACGATTGAATTGCAAATAATGTGCCTAAGATGATTAAAGTAGAACCATAAAGAAGAAGAACCCAAAACAATGGAATATGGTTCGCTCAAAATTTAAGACATCGGTAAGTTTAGTAAACAATGGAATTTTGGTTCAAAAACGTTGAGAACATAACTAATGCTTTGTTGCATTTTTAGAATTCGAAATGACCTTCTCTTCGCTATACTATA